>JAWPHD010001306.1:0-335861 GCA_037043455.1 Cyrtodaria siliqua
GAAACTTACTGTCTCTGGGGTGTGTGTGTGGGGGGGGGGGGGGGGGGGGGGGGGGGGTCTTCTTCTAGCTCACAGTATGCTGAATATATCTGTGAAGTTTCAATTCATTATGTAAAGTAGTTTCAGAGATACAAGCTCACATGCAAAACTTTAACCAAATTTTCTAAGTATAAAAGGGGCCGGGGGGGGGGGGGGGGGGGGGGGGGGGGGTTCTTCTTCTAGCTCACAGTATGCTGAATATATCTGTGAAGTTTCAATTCATTATGTAAAGTAGTTTCAGAGATACAAGCTCACATGCAAAACTTTAACCAAATTTTCTAAGTATAAAAGGGGCCATAATTCTGTTAAAATAAAAGCATGAGTTGTAGAACCTGGCTGTATGACGTTGTCTAATGATGCTGAATATATCTGTGAAGTTCCAATTCATTATGTAAAGTAGATTCGGAGATATAAGCTCACATATAAAACTTTAACCGGATGCAGACGCTGACACAGAATATGATGACGATCCAGTGACTGATGACAATAGCTCTTCTTTTTCTTTTTTTTCGTAAAAGGAAAAGTCGATCTAAAATGGTCCTGAATCGCTCACCTGATGATCTTTGCAAACATAAAAAAAAGTCAAACAAGCTTGTAATTTCATAACAGAATTAGATTGCGCAGTCGATGATATGCCATCGCAAATTCCCACGCCAGCCTTAATGTGTTCAGACACGATAAATGTTTCCAAGTTATGACCCATCTGTGGGGACGGACCCCTGCCGATGCTGATTGGATGGTTGTATCCGTCTGTTCATGTTCAGTAAATGTATATATGGTTATAGGGCTGGGATCTTAACAGTTTCCAAGTTATGACCAAGGGCCTATGTTTCAAAGGGTGGGTCTGTTCATGCTCAGTAAGTGTATATATGATTATAGGGTGGGGATCTCAGCAATTCAAGTGTGGAGATGGACTCTGGGGCCAATGCTGGGTGGATGGTTGTATCTGTCTGTACATGACCAGTAAGTGTATATGTGGTTATAGGGTGGGGATCTCAACGATTTTCAGGTTATGACCCAGGAGCCATGTATGCTTACGCATAAAGAGGATAGGATGCAGAGCCAAAGGGTATGGTTGCAGGGTCAAAGGGTATGGTTGCAGGGCCAAAGGGTATGGTTGCAGGGTCAAAGGGTATGGTTTATTTAAAGTGCAGATAGTGTGTATATCAATACTGGTTAAAAAGCACAACTTTTTACTGGAGATTTATTTTCATATGGACTGTTTCAATTAACACCTGAGCACATCGGGTGGTGACAGTATACATACTAGCATACACTAATACTCGGGTGGTGACAGTATACATACCAGAATACACTAATACTCGGGTGGTGACAGTATACATACCAGCATACACTAATACTCGGGTGGTGACAGTATACATACCAGAATACACTAATACTCGGGTGGTGACAGTATACACACCAGCATACACTAATACTCGGGTTCTGACAGTATACATACCAGCATACACTAATACTCGGGTGGTAACAGTATACATACCAGAATACACTAATACTCGGGTGGTGACAGTATACACACGAGCATACACTTATACTCAGGTGGTGACAGTATACACACTAGCATACACTAATACTCGGGTTGTGACAGTATACATACCAGCATACACTAATACTCGGGTGGTAACAGTATACACACGAGCATACACTAATACTCAGGTGGTGACAGTATACATACCAGCATACACTAATACTCAGGTGGTGACAGTATACACACCAGCATACACTAATACTCAGGTGGTGACAGTATACATACTAGCATACACTAATACTCGGGTGGTGACAGTATACACACCAGCATACACTAATACTCGGGTGGTGACAGTATACATACCAGCATACACTTATACTCGGGTGGTGACAGTATACACACGAGCATACACTAATACTTGGGTGGTGATAGTATACATACCAGCATACACTAATACTCGGGTGGTGACAGTATACACACGAGCATACACTAATACTTGGGTGGTGATAGTATACATACCAGCATACACTAATACTCAGGTGGTGACAGTATACATACCAGCATACATTAATACTCGAGTGGTGACAGTATACATACCAGCATACACTAATACAGTGACAGTATACATACCAGCATACACAAATACTCAAAAGAAAGTCTGTATCATCTCTGTTAAAGGTGAAAATAAACATTGTGGTTTGAGATAACCAGGTGGAGCCCCTCTTTCTCCCTGTCACCTTATTCTATGATGCATCAACTCCATTCAATTAAACCCATTGACCTTGATTTTTGACCTATAAATTAGTAAATATTCATGCAGGGGACTCAAAATTACTGGTAAAAGAACAAGACTTTATTTATCTACATTCAGGGCCTGTACAGACATCAACTACTTGCCACTTGTCGCCGAGGGTATAAAGAACAGCAAGGAGTACAAAACCATTATAGATGACATGGTTAAAGTTAAATCACAACTTGAACGCTTGGCAAAATCTAAAAAAGATGACCAAAAAAGGCTTGAGAAAGAGATGGGTGTTTGCCTAAGACAAATCAAAGATTTTCGCATGAAAATCAACAAGCAACTGGATGACTTGGAGAAGAAATCTCGGGACAAAGTTCAGACTCGACACCAGGAATATCAAGACAACATAAAAGCAGACATAAACAAACTGGAAGGGATGATATCGACTCTCGAGGCGAGCATCAACCGACTGAAGGAAGTCAACTTAGATAATGAGCCCCAAGTGTTTGTCGGTGTAAAAATGGGTAAAAGTTACAAAACTGGTGGAAACAAACTAGCACAAGAAATGCAAGCCCGACAAAGACGAGAGAATCTGAATTTCCAGATAAATATGAGTGTAGAAGATTATATCAGTAACCTGATGTCACTGGGAGATTTCCCACAGGAGACCCAGAAGGACACCTGTCATACTGCTGTACTGCAAAAGACCCAGGACCACACCCATCATACTGCTGTACTGCAGAAGACCCAGGATGACACCCCTTATACTGCCTCACTGTTGGGGAAGTATGATGTCAGGGTTGGAGATGAAAGTGAATGTGATATAACTAGATCATGTCTACTTGATGACAATACCCTGCTGATAACTGACTTGATTAGTGATAAACTAAAGAGACTGAACTCCTCCTACAAAGTGATAGACCACATCTGGATGCCTGGCTGGCAAAAGGGTGTATGTGCTGCTGGTACTGGGGAGGCTGCTGTTACACTGAGTAATCGGAAGAAGATACAGTTTGTATCTCTAGGAAACAAGATGACACTGACAAGGACCCTCAGTGTTGGTGAATGTTGCCGTGGTGTTGCCTATAGTGATGGGGAACTGTTTGTCTCCTGTGGTGGTGGTGGTGTACGTGAAGGACCAGGACAGGTGAGGACATACAACACAGTCGGTCAACTCCTCCGTACAGTCCAGGCTGATGCAATGGGATGGAATATATTCTCATGTCCTAGGCATATAATTATTGCTGTATCTACTGATGGCAAGCTGATACATGTGGTAAATAAAAATAATGGGGTCATAACCCTGGATAGAAAGTGGAACAAGCAATCACAGTTGTCTGATCCAGACCTTAAGGGTGAATTTGGAGTTTGCCTGGGAGAGAATGACCAGATATTTGTGTGTGGCTTTGGCTCCAATAACATCCTCCAATTCAGTAGTGGAAAGAAGCTCGGTGTCTGCCTGGACTCATCAGATGGGATAAAGAACCCCAAGTCTGTCTGTTATGACCCTGTCAACATCCGACTCATTGTTACCATGCATGAATCCAATCACATTGTAGTGTACAATTTGACCAAGAAGTGACCATTGCAGATTATAGTTTAAATACCGACTATGGGTGCCTTATATTACAGTGTACAACTTGACCAGTGACCACTGCAGATTACACTTTGGATACTGACTGAGTGCCTTATATTATAGTGTACAACTTGACCAGGAAGTGACCACTGCAGACTATAGTTTGGATGCTGACTGTGGGTGCCTTATATTACAGTGTACAACTTGACCAGGAAGTGATCACTGCAGATTATAGTTTGGATGCTGACTATGGGTGCCTTATATTACAGTGTGCAGATTACACTTTGGATACTGACTGCGTGCCTTATATTATAGTGTACAACTTGACCAAGAAATGACCACTACAGATTATAGTATGGATACTGACTATGAGTGCCTTATATTACAATGTACAACTTGACCAGGAAGTGACCATTGCAGATTATAGTTTGGATGCTGACTATTAGTGCATTATATTACAATGTACAATTTAACCAGGAAGTGACCATTGCAGATTATAGTTTGAATGCTGACTATTAGTGCATTATATTACAATGTACAATTTAACCAGGAAGTGACCACTGCAGATTATAGTTTGGATGCTGACTATGTGTGCCTTATAATACAGTGTACAACTAGACCAGGAAGTGACAACTGCAGATTATAGTTTGGATACTGACTATGAGTGCCTTATATTACAATGTACAACTTGACCAGAAAGTGACCACTGCAGATTATAGTTTGGATGCTGACTGTGGGTGCCTTATATTACAGTGTACAACTTGACCAGAAAGTGACAACTGCAGATTATAGTTTGGATGATGACTATTAGTGCCTTATATTACAATGTACAACTTGACCAGAAAGTGATCACTGCAGACTATAGTTTGGATGCCGACTATGAGTGCCTTATATTAGAATGTACAACTTGACCAGGAAGTGACCACTACAGAATATAGTGTGGATGCTGACCAGGAAGTGACCACAGCTGATTATAATTTGGACGCTGACCATGAGTCATTTATATAACAATGTACATCTTGACCAGGAGGAAGTGACCACTTTAGATTCTAGTTTGGATGCTGACTATGAGTGCCTTATATTAAATGTACAACTTGACCAGGAAGTGACCACTGTATATTATAATTTGGCTGCTGACCATGGGTGCCTTATATTACAGTGCACAACTTGACCAGGAAGTGACCACTGCAGATTATAGTTTGGATGCTGACTATGGGTGCCTTATATTACAGTGAACAACTTGACCAGGAAGTGACCATTGCAGATTATAGTTTGGATGCTGACTATGAGTGCCTTATATTAAATGTACAACTTGACCAGGAAGTGATCACTGCAGAATAAAGTTTGGATGCTGATTATAAGGGCCTTATATTACAATGTACAATTTAACCAAGAAGTGATCATTGCAGATTATAGTTTGGATAATGACTATTAGTGCATTATATTACAGGGTACAACTTGACCAGGAAGTGATCACTGCAGATTAAAGTTTGGATGCTGACTATGAGTGCCTTATATTACAATGTACAACTTGACCAGGAAGTGATCATTGCAGATTATAGTTTGGATGATGACTATTAGTGCATTATATTACAGTGTACAACTTGACCAGGAAGTGACCACTGCAGATTAAAGTTTGGATGCTGATTATAAGGGCCTTATATTACAATGTACAATTTAACCAAGAAGTGACCACTGCAGATTATAGTTTGGATAATGACTATTAGTGCATTATATTACAGGGTACAACTTGACCAGGAAGTGATCACTGCAGATTAAAGTTTGGATGCTGACTATGAGTGCCTTATATTACAATGTACGACTTGACCAGGAAGTGACCATTGCAGATTATAGATTGGATAACGACTATTAGTGCATTATATTACAATGTACGACTTGACCAGGAAGTGACCATTGCAGATTATAGATTGGATAATGACTATTAGTGCATTATATTACAATGTACAACTTGACCAGGAAGTGACCATTGCAGATTATAGATTGGATAACGACTATTAGTGCATTATATTACAGGGTACAACTTGACCAGGAAGTGACCACTGCAGATTATATTTTGGATAATGACTATTAGTGCATTATATTACAGGGTACAACTTGACCAGGAAGTGATCACTGCCGATTAAAGTTTGGATGCTGACTATGAGTGCCTTATATTACAATGTACGACTTGACCAGGAAGTGACCATTGCAGATTATAGATTGGATAACGACTATTAGTGCATTATATTACAATGTACGACTTGACCAGGAAGTGACCATTGCAGATTATAGATTGGATAATGACTATTAGTGCATTATATTACAATGTACAACTTGACCAGGAAGTGACCATTGCAGATTATAGATTGGATAACGACTATTAGTGCATTATATTACAATGTACGACTTGACCAGGAAGTGACCATTGCAGATTATAGATTGGATAACGACTATTAGTGCATTATATTACAATGTACGACTTGACCAGGAAGTGACCATTGCAGATTATAGATTGGATAATGACTATTAGTGCATTATATTACAATGTACGACTTGACGAGGAAGTGACCATTGCAGATTATAGTTTGGATGATGACTATTAGTGCATTATATTACAATGTACAACTTGACCAGGAAGTGACCACTGAAGATTAAAGTTAGGATGCTGACTATAAGTGCCTTATATTACAATGTACAACTTGACCAGGAAGTGACCACTGAAGATTATAGTTTGGATGCTGACTATTAGTGCATTATATTACAGTGTACAACTTGACCAGGAAGTGATCACTGCAGATTAAAGTTTGGATGCTGACTATTAGTGCCTTATATTACAATGTACAACTTGACCAGGAAGTGACCACTGAAGATTATAGTTTGGATGATGACTATTAGTGCATTATATTACAGTGTACAACTTGACCAGGAAGTGATCACTGCAGATTAAAGTTTGGATGCTGACTATTAGTGCCTTATATTACAATGTACAACTTGACCAGGAAGTGACCACTGAAGATTAAAGTTAGGATGCTGACTATAAGTGCCTTATATTACAATGTACAACTTGACCAGGAAGTGACCACTGAAGATTATAGTTTGGATGCTGACTATGAGTGCCTTATATTACAATGTACAACTTGACCAGGAAGTGACCACTGAAGATTAAAGTTAGGATGCTGACTATAAGTGCCTTATATTACAATGTACAACTTGACCAGGAAGTGACCACTGCAGATTATAGTTTGGATGCTGACTATTAGTGCATTATATTACAGTGTACAACTTGACCAGGAAGTGACCATTGAAGATTACAGTTTGGATGCTGACTATGAGTGCCTTATATTACAATGTACAACTTGACCAGGAAGTGACCACTGAAGATTAAAGTTTGGATGCTGACTATTAGTGCCTTATATTACAATGTACAACTTGACCAGAAAGTGACCACTGCAGATTATAGTTTGGATGCTGACTATTAGTGCATTATATTACAGTGTACAACTTGACCAGGAAGTGACCACTGAAGATTAAAGTTTTGGATGCTGACTATGAGTGCCTTATATTACAGTGTACAACTTGATCAGGAAGTGACCACTGCAGATTATAGTTTGGATGCTGACTATTAGTGCCTTATATTACCGTGTACAACTTGACCAGTAAGTGACCACTGAACATTATAGTTTGGATGCTGACTATTAGTGCCTTATATTACTGTGTACAACTTGACCAATAAGTGACCACTGCAGATTATAGTTTGGATGCTGACTATGAGTGCCTTATATTACAGTGTACAACTTGACCAGTAAGTGACCACTGAAGATTACAGTTTGGATGCTGAATATTAGTGCCTTATATTACCGTGTACAACTTGACCAGTAAGTGACCACTGAAGATTATAGTTTGGATGCTGACTATTAGTGCCTTATATTACAATGTACAACTTGACCAGGAAGTGACCATTGAAGATTATAGTTTGGATGCTGACTATGGGTGCCTTATATTACCGTGTACAACTTGACCAGTAAGTGACCACTGAAGATTATAGTTTGGATGCTGACTATTAGTGCCTTATATTACAATGTACAACTTGACCAGGAAGTGACCATTGAAGATTATAGTTTGGATGCTGACTATGGGTGCCTTATATTACAATGTACAACTTCACCAGGAAGTGACCACTGAAGACTATAGTTTGGATGCTGACTATTAGTGCCTTATATTACCGTGTACAACTTGACCAGTAAGTGACCATAGAAGAATATAGTTTGGATGCTGACAATTAGTGCACTATATTACGTTGAACAACTTGACCAGGAAGTGACAATGATGACTATTAATGCATTTTATTACAGTCTACAACTTGACTGTAAGTGACCCCTGAAGATTATAGTTTGTATGCTGACTATGGGTGCCTTATATGACAGTGTACAACTTGACCAGGAAGTGACCACTGCAGATTATAGTTTGATGTTGACTATGTGTGCCTTATATTACAGTGTACAACTTGACCAGTAAGTGACCACTGCAGATTATAGTTTGGATGCTGACTGTGTGTGCCTTATATTACAATGTACAATTTAACCAGGAAGTGACCATTGCAGATTATAGTTTGGATGCTGACTATGAGTGCCTTATATGACGGTGTACAACTTGACCAGGAAGTGACCACTGTAGATTTTGCTTTGGATGATGACTATTAGTGCATTATATAACAGTGTACAAGTTGACCAGGAAGTGACCATTGCAGATTATAGTTTGGATGATGACTATTGGTGCATTATATTACAGTGTACAACTTGACCATGAAGTGACCACTGATTATAGTTTGGATGCTGACTATGAGTGCCTTATATTACAGTGTACAACTTGACCAGGAAGTGACCACTGATTATAGTTTGGATGCTGACTATGAGTGCCTTATATTAAAGTGTACAACTTGACCAGGAAGTGACCATTGAAGATTATACTTTGGATGTCGACTATGAGTTCCTTATATTACAGTGTACAACTTGACCAGGAAGTGACCATTGAAGACTATAGTTTGGATGTCGACTGTGAATGCCTTATATTACAGTGTATGACTTGACCAGGAAGTGACCATTGAACACTATATTTTGGATGTCGACTGTGAATGCCTTATATTACTGTGTACAACTTGACCAGGAAATGACCATTGAAGACTAAAGTTTGGATGTCGACTGTGAATGTCTTATAATACAGTGTACAACTTGACCAGGAAGTGACCACTGCATATTATAGTTTGGATGCTGACTATGAGTACAACTTGACCATGAAGTGACCACTGCAGACTATAGTTTGGATGATGAATGAGTGCCTTATGACACAGTGTACAACTTGACCAGGAAGTGACCACTGCAAATTATAGTTTGGATGCTGACTATGAGTGCCTTATATTAGTGTACAACTTGACCAGGAAGTGATCACTGCATACTATAGTTTGGATGATGAATAGGTGCCTTATATTAAAGTGTACAACTTGACCAGGAAGTCACCACTGGAGATTATAGTTTGGATGCTGACTATGAGTGCCTTATATTAGTGTACAACTTGACCAGGAAGTGATCACTGCATACTATAGTTTGGATGATGAATGGGTGCCTTATATTAAAGTGTACAACTTGACCAGGAAGTCACCACTGGAGATTATAGTTTGGATGCTGACTATGAGTGCCTTATATTAGTGCCTTATATTAGTGTACAACTTGACCAGGAAGTGACCACTGAAGATTATAGTTTGAATGCTGACTATGAGTGCCTTATATTACAGTTTACAACTAGACCAGGAAGTGACCACTGCAGATTATAGTTTGGATGCTGACTATGAGCGCCTTATATTAGTCTACAACTTGACCAGGAAGTGATCACTGCAGATTATAGTTTGGATGCTGACTATGGGTGCCTTATATTACAGTGTAAAACTTGAAAAGGAAGTGACCATTGCATATTATAGTTTGGATGCTGACTATGAGTCCAACTTGACCAGGAAGGGACAACTGCAGGTTATAGTTTGGATGCTGACTTTGTGTGCCTTATATTACATTGTACAACTTGACCAGGAAGTGACCACTGCAGATTATAGTTTGGATGCTGCCTATGCGTGCCTTTTATGACAGTGTACAACTTGGTCAGGAAGTGACCACTGTAGATTATAGTTTGGATGATGACTATTAATGCATTATATTACAGTCTACAACTTGACCAGAAAGTGACCACTGAAGATTATAGTTTGGATGATGACTATGAGTGCCTCACATTACAGTGTACAACTTAAACAGAAAGTGACCACTGCAGATTATAGTTTGGATGCAGACTATGAGTGCCTCATATTAAATTGTACAAATTGAACAGGAAGTTACCACTGTATATTATAGTTTGGTTGACTATGAGTGCCTTATATTACAGTGTACAGCTTGACTAGGAAATGACCACTTCAGTTGATAGTTTGGATGCTGACTATGAGTGCCTTATATTACAGTGTACAACTTGACCAGGAAGTGACCACTGCCGACTATAGTTTGGATGCTGATTATGAGTGCCTTATTTTACAGTGTACAACTTGACCAGGAAATGACCACTGAATATTATAGTTTTGATGCTGACTATGAGTGCCTTATATTACAGTGAACAAATTGACCAGGAAGTGACCACTGCATATTATTGTTTGGATGCTGTCTATGAGTACAACTTGACCAGGAAGTGACCACTGCATAATATAGTTTGGATGCTGATTATGAGTACAACTTGACCAGGAAGTGACCACTGCATATTATAGTTTGGATGCTGACTATGAGTGTCTTATATTAGTGTACAACTTGATATTACATTGTACAACTTGACCAGAAAGTGACCACTGCAGATTATAGTTTGGATGCTGACTATGAGTGCCTACGGGTCTACAACAAAGTAACACAAGCGCATATGAGCTTTTAAACTAACATGGTTACAAGCGAACAGACATTATGCAAACAAAGTAAATACAAAACAAACTAAGCATTAAAACTTATCAAATGCAGTATTACAGCAGATGTTAGATTAATACATTTATAAAACCATCAAGATTAGCTCCGTTTTCATATACGAAAGTAATTGCACTAACTAGGGTCTCGTGTCTGCCAGGTTTAAGTATTCTTCAAAAAAAGTCTGGTGTGAAAAAAGTATTAATTCATACTGGGCTCTTTAAAGGCACATATGGCAATCTTGAAGTTTATATCGTGCATTAAAAGTAGCACCTCGAATTATTAATCCAGTATCATTTTAATTTTAAAGCTGCTGACCTATAATTAAATAAAATTTAGATTTTTATTTTTTTTTTGTCTTATTCTACCATAGGTTTATATATATTATAGATGCAAAATAATCAACAGTAAATAATATGAAAAGTCGATTTGCTTTATACTATTCTTATAATTAACATTAATGACTGAACAAATGCAAGTTATGTAGAAAAACAAACGGGATGCGCAAGTTTTTAAAAAATCAAGATTGCCATGTTTCCCTTTAAGGGTTGAGAAGTACTTGATTTGTGAGCGTAAGACATATTAATTGAATTATTTGTACGAATAAAATAAATACATGTATAAAGTAAATATTTATTAGTTCAAGATCTTCGATAATCAAGGTTATTCCTTATTGTATCAATTTATGAAAAAACATTCAATTTACTAAAGCAGTTACTTCGGAACACTGTTAGATTTAAAAAGTTACAATTATTGGTCAAACGTATAGACTATAAATAGAGTTGGTCATAAAATGAGATTCAAATTGTCTCCTGTATCTTTAAAGATGTCATAAAAGCTGAATCTGCATGTTATTGCAGCAGTACTATCATCTTGAATTTAGCTCTACAGGCCAAAGGTCAGACAAGCTTAGGAGATGGCGTGTTGTTCATTGTCTGTCATACGTTTGTTAGCTAATTGTTGTGGGCACGATAACTTTTGAAAACGGTTTCAGATTATCATGAAATCTGTGGTAAAGGTCCGTTTCCATAAGACTTTGGACGGGTTTGACAATGATCAATATCAACACTTCCATTTCACAGTTATTGCCCTTGATTATTTGAAAAATAGGTAAATTTCAGCTTGTGAACGCAATAAGAAATGGTATCCTCGAATAATTGAATAGCAGATTTGTTTCTATTAGATTTCAGATGAATTCAAGAAGAAGCAAAATCCCTTTATGTGTTATGGAGTTATAGCCCTTGATTATTAAAATAGAAGCAAATTTCTCATCTTGCGTACTTTAGAGAGCTCAATGCGTGTGTTACCAGGTTATGGCCATTGATTATGTTGAATTCTAACACGACCTCCGCAGTCTTTCATATACACAAAGAAGAGAGACAGCTGTATGTTATTCTACGATAAAATACATCTGTTCCATTAATTCCCCGCGTATATTTCATCCGATGGAAGCGCCGCGTTACTTGGTAAATATACGTCACGAAGACAAACTCAACGAAATTTAATGAAATGTTAATTACAACAAACTTGCCATGCTCACAAACCGTGCACACCCCCGATATAAACCCATCATATGCATCAGTACATTTAATATTAATAAGCACCTTGAACAAGCTGAGATTGTTTGAAGTCATACAGCGCAAGCTATAGGACGCAAGCAATGACTTAATTGTCACATGACTACTAGTGTATTGAAACGCAGAACTTTGCATACGGGGGAGCCCAATGGAACAGCCTGTAAACATAGCAGCCTGATTACCTTGACCTCCGAGATAATATATAGTGCCCCAACAATAGCGTAAACGAACGGGTTATTGTTGTGTTAGAATCGAAATAAAACAAGTGAATTTTAGATTGTGACGATGATAACTTTATTTTTGGAAATGTTAACGTCTGAACGGTTTTCAATAATAAGATGAAACTCTATGTACGTATTTTCAATAGACTGTGCGCCTGACACCAACTCGGGGTCATGTGTTCAATAGACTGTGTGTCTGACACCAACTTGGGGTCATGTGTTCAATAGACTGTGTGTCTGACACCAACTCGGGGTCATGTGTTCAATAGACTGTGTGTCTGACACCAACTCGGGGTCATGTGTTCAATAGACTGTGTGTCTGACACCAACTCGGGGTCATGTGTTCAATAGACTGTGTGTCAGACACCAACTCGGGGTCATGTGTTCAATAGACTGTGTATCTGACACCAACTCGGGGTCATGTGTTCAATAGACTGTGTGTCTGACACCAACTCGGGGTCATGTGTTCAATAGACTGTGCATCTGACACCAACTCAGGGTCATGTGTTCAATAGACTGTGCGTCTGACACCAACTCGGGGTCATGTGTTCAATAGACTGTGCGTCTGACACCAACTCGGGGTCATGTGTTCAATAGACTGTGTGTCTGACACCAACTCGGGGTCATGTGTTCAATAGACTGTGCATCTGACACCAACTCGGGGTCATGTGTTCAATAGACTGGGTGTCTGACACCAACTCGGGGTCATGTGTTCAATAGACTGTGCATCTGACACCAACTCGGGGTCATGTGTTCAATAGACTGTGCGTCTGACACCAACTCGGGGTCATGTGTTCAATAGACTGTGTGTCTGACACCAACTCGGGGTCATGTGTTCAATAGACTGTGCGTCTGACACCAACTCGGGGTCATGTGTTCAATAGACTGTGTGTCTGACACCAACTCGGGGTCATGTGTTCAATAGACTGTGCGTCTGACACCAACTCGGGGTCATGTGTTCAATGTCAAGGGTTGTTTGATTCCTAACTCCTAAACAGCTTCAGTTAATGGGGTAAAACGTTACCTGTGTATGTATTCTCAATAGATGGCATATATCACACCAATTTCAGGGTCACATGTTAACGGTTAAGGTCACAGAATTTTCATATCAGACTGAAACTTGATGCGTGTATTAAATGGTAGGCCACACACCAAATAGATGGGTGAACACTTTTCGGTTCCCAATGCCAAAAAGCATGGGTTTTTTTCTCCCAATTGGCGATGTGGGTGTGGGTGTGGGTGGTGGATGGGGGCTATTAAATATGGTTAAATTTATATCATATAACCATTTTAACATTTTTCTCAATTGAGGGTTTTACAACGATCATTTTCTCAAGTGTAAGGACCCTACTCCCATTCCCAAACAACCTTAAAGGACAACTGCATGTTATAAAAAGAGAATTAAGTTTTGAACATCAAGGGGAATAAACCAAAAAATAAATATTCTTCTCGGCTACTGCTACTTGGTTGTTCTCATCAGATTGACAATATCCATACGTCACATCCTCTATTGTTATAAAACTGATGAGCCATGTTAGTCAGTAGAGCATCCACCGGTCTCTAGGGCCTCTTGTTTTGCTTCTTGTTGTGATAGTATTAATTTTACTTTGTTTTATTGTGAAATAGTAGTTTTATTTATGTGCTGTTTGTATTTTATATTTCTAGAGCTTAAGTACATGACTACTATTACTGTAGTTATTGCCTGTACAATGTTGTTAATATAGTAAATAATAGAAGTGTGTTTATTGTACATTATTAATTAACCAAAATCATTTAATTTAAATAAATACTACACAGATATTGCAGAGTTTCCACATATATCATTTCCAACCTACCAAGATGATTCCTCTCTCGCGTCCAAATTCAAAAGAGGAAAATTACTGGAGAGTAAACAACACAGGGATAAATATTGGCATACCTGAGCATTTGTTGACATTTCTTACAATGAGGGTTCGAATCCCACTGGGAGCTCAACTTCTCAAGTGAGAAAGTGTTGATTCTTACGGATGGCGGGAGGTATACAGTACTGGTTCTACCTAGGTGCTAAAAGTCTTCCCCACAGCAAAATGAGTAATTCCGATTGTACACCAAGCTGAACAGAAAAGACTGCGCGAAGATTCAGCCTTCATTTGCACATTTATTACACTAGCGAGCTATGCTATTTATTCATGGCTATATTATACTCGCTCACCGCAAGTTGTGATAAATACGAATATCGACTAACACAGCTATCTATCAGCGAATGTCTGTTATAAATATTATCCATCCACCCTGTTTTACAAACATTCTTTGTAAATGGAAAAGTATCATTATATTATCATATATTACACCTTGGTACACATACAGGTAAAGGTGCACACTTTTCTCCAAACCCTGTCTGATATGATAGGAATATAACAGTACCCCTACCAACCTGTGTATAAAGCTGCTCCTGGGTCAGAGTATTAGCCCATTTTGTAAATCTCTCTGTGGAACCATCTGGAAGTCTGTGAAACTGGGAACCAATTATCTGCAACAGTAAAAAGTGGGCACTGATTATCTACAATAATAAACATTGGGCAGTGATTATGCTTTGATACTCTTTGCTATAGGATCTGAAAACACTGCCTTGGGGGTCACATCAGATCAACCTTTCATCTAATCAATATTCATGAGAAGATCAACTAAATTCAACCAATGAAATAAAACACAATCATATATCAAACAATAAAAAAAAAAAAAAGTCGCCGTATGTTATTGCTGTGGATTGCACGATAAATTCAAAGAAATTCACTAAATGGCAAGTTTTACATCGAGAATACGAAGGAAATCATTTTGAAAACATTCGGAACACTAATTGGTATACTTTTTTTTGTACAGCTATTGAATTCCGACAAACAATCTAGGTTTTTATTCAGTAAATATTCAATAATAGTTGGTGTGTTATGTTTGCCAACGCAATTATTTGTGTTTTAAAAGCTAAAAGTTAGAGACATTGTCCTTTTCCATACCGAGCATAGACTGCTCCACAGTGTTTGACTGAATTGCAACATGCGCAGTGAAGCAGTCAATATCGAACAATTTTGAAGGTTGAAATCTGATTGGCTAATCATAAGGTCAATCTGACGTGACCTCGAATACAATGTTGTCAGATCCTTAGTAGTGTAGAGTATCGTAGCATGATAAAGAGTCTGATTTTAATGAGATTGCACTGATTATCTACAACAATAAACACTGGGCACTGATTATCAACAACAATAAACACTGGACACTGATTATCTACAACAATAAACAGTGGGCACTGATTATCCACAACAGTAAACAGTGGGCAATGTTTATCTACAACAATAAACAGTGGGCACTGATTATCCACAACAGTAAACAATGGGCACTGATTATCTACAACAATAAACTATGGGCACTGATTATCCACAACAATAATCAGTAGGCACTGATTATCTACAATAAACAGTGGGCACTGATTATCCACAACAGTAAACAGTGGGCACTGATTATCTACAACAATAAACAGTGGGTAATGATGATCTACAAAAATAACAACTATCAAATTTAAAGAAACTAACACCCAAATAACGGCAAAATTACACTACAAAAACGTTTATCAAAACTCCATCCAGGTGTTCAGGTCATACAATTATGTATATGTGACGATTAAAAATATCTGTGACTGAATATGCGTAAAAATTAATTATGAGTTTGTAACTCTTAATTCAACGCTCCAGTTTTGGGATTTAGCCCTTCTGGTTAAAGCCGTTTATATTGTGTCTATATAATTTGGATTTTCAAAATATGTCGGTTAAATATACACCACATCGTCATTACGTTTAGGAACCATGCCGGCGTATATATGTTGTAAAATTTGGCTGTTGTTGGCGGGATACCTACTTTAAAACATATTCACTAAACTACAGTTATGTTTTATTATAATCTTTGAAAAAAACAAATCATTTCTATTTACCTACCGATAGGTGTTAACCATCATTTCTATTTACCTACCGATAGATGTTAACCAAAAGTGAGATACTCGATATTGTAGTGGAAATGAAGTTATATTTACAGGATGAGAATTTCATTAAAATTGAGGAGTCTTTAAGAAATATACTTTTGAAATCCCATTCTCACTGATAATGCCTGTATAATGGGTTTTTTTACTACTGAATACTTCATTGATAAGGTTATTTTTATTTAAAGGGTCATTTTATACATGTACAAAGTATTTCTTTAACATATTCTACAATTGATTTTAATGAAAACAAATGGGAAGTGTGGATTGGAATGAGATGGGATGTCAAATATGGCTGTTTCAGACCCAATGAGCTTTTCAATATATTATGCACAAGTTTGGCAAAGACTGAATAAAGAAATGAAGGATGTGGAGTGTTTACATTTTTAAAACCAAAGGGAAAAAATGGCCATGAATCGCTCACCTGATGATCTTCGCAAAGATAAAATAATTGACAAACAAGCTTATAATTTCATAAACAAGAGGCCTAAGAGGACCTGTGGACGCTCTACCGGCTAAAGCGGCTCTTAAATCAAGGGTTGTCGTCATAAAATTGCCATCAGTACTTCTTTTAAAACATTGCAAAAAAACACAAAAAAAACAACAACACCCACAACAGAAACTTAAGCCCTTGACCCATGCAAACAAGCAGTCCCAGTTCTAATTTGGTATGGTTATTTTGGGACTCTAGGCACAACAATTGTATAAAATAGGCTAAAGACTGCCTGTAGAGGGGCCCTTTTATGCAGGCAGTCAAAACCCATTTTATATAATTGCTGTGCCTCGAGTCCCTAATTAACCATACTAAATTAGAACTAGGGGTTGTTTTTTGTAAAAACAGATGTCTCCCCCTACAGGAGAAAGGGTAATAAATCCGACAAAACTCATTAAACTGGAACATGACGAAGGCATGTGCAACTAGGCTTGGTAATGGTCATCGCTACCAAGTTCCATGGAAATCATGGCAACGGATAAGGAGAAGTAGTTGGGACAAAGCTTATGTATTAAAACCTTTAAAGGGCCATAACTCTACCAAAAATCATTCAACTTGAACAAGACAATGATATACGCAACCAAGTTTCATTAAAAGCCGAATGGTGGTTGAGGAGAACTATTCCGGACAAAGTGTGTGTAATAAAACGTTTTAAAGAGCCACAACTCCACCAAATATGATTCAACCGGAACACAACAATGATATGCGCAACTAGGCTTGGTACTGATCATTCCTGCAAATTGTCATTGAAATCCAACCAGAGGTTCAGGAAAAAAAGTCCGGATAAAGTTTGTGTATAAGAGGCCAATCATTAAACTGGAACATGGCAATGACTTGTGCAACTAGACTTGGTAATGATCATTCCTGCCAAGTTTCGTTAAAATCCAGCCAGTTGTTCAGGAGAACTAGTCTGTACAAAGTTTGTGTATTAAAACCTTTAAAGGGCCATAACTCCGCCAAAATCCATTCAACCGGAACACAGCGAAGATATGCACAAAATTAGGCTTGATACTGATCATCCTTGCCAAGTTTCCTTCAAATTCGGCCAGGGGTTCAGCAGCACTAGTCCTGACAAAGTTTGTGTATTAAAACCTGTAAAGGGCTATAACTCCACCAAAATACTTTCAACCGGATCATGGTGTTGATATGCACCACTAGACTTGGTACTGATCAACCCTGCAATGTTTCTCTGAAATCCAGCCAACTAGTCCGGATAAAGTTTGTGTAGTAAAACCTTTAAAGGACCATAACTCTACCAAAATTCTTTCAACCGGAACACGGTGATGATATGCACAACTAGGCTTGGCATTGATCATCCTTGGCAAGTTTCGTTGATATTCGGCCAGGGGTTCAGCAGAACTAGTCCGGACAAAGTTTGTGTATTAAAACCTGTAAAGGGCCATAACTCTGTCAAAAGTCTTTCAACAGGAACACGGTGATGACATGCACAACTAGGCTTGGTACTGATAATCCCTGCAACGTTTCCCTAAACTCCGGCCAGGGGTTCAGGAGAACTAGTCTGGACAAAGTTTGTGAGGTTAAACCTTTAAAAGGACAAAACTCTGCAAAAAAATCATTCAACCGGAACATGTTGATGATATGCATAACTATGCTTGATACTGATCATCCTTGCCAACTTTCGTTGAAATCCGTCCAGGGCCTCAGCAGAACTAGTCCATACAAATTATGTGTATTAAAACCTTTAAAGGGCAATAACTCCACCAAAAATCATTCAACCGGAACAGGGTGATAATATACATAACTAGGTTTGGTACTGATCATCCCTGCAAAGTTTTTCTGAAATAAGGCAAAATAAAGGCCTTATCATAACAATCTGGTAAAGTTTGGTAAAAATCAGATAAAAAATGAAAGTGCTAGAGTGTTAACACATTTTTCAATAATCCAAGAGCCATAACTTCCATGTTACTGGTTGGATCTTGCTGGCTTTCGAACCAGGCCGAGCATCAATATCAACAATCTGGCAAAGTTTGGTAAATATCGGATGAAAAATGGAGGCGATAAGAGTTTTGACAACACAAATTATAGCAATTCAAGGGCAATAACTCTGGTGTTACTGGTCCGATCTGGCTGATTTTCGAACTCGTCTGAGCTGTCGTTGATATTAATACTCTGGTATAGTTTGGTAAAGATCGGATCACAAATGGAGGTGCTAGAGTGTTGACAAGACAAAATATAGCAATTTTCATTAAATCAATAACTCCGGTGTTACTGGTCTGATCTTCAATGTTACTGGTCCAATCTTGCTGGTTTTCGAACTCGTCCGAGCTTTCATTGATATTCATAACCTGGTAAAGTTTGGTAAAGATCGGATGAAAATAAAGGTGCTGGAGTGTCGATATCAAAAAGTTAACGGACGACGGACAAAAGACCATGGCATAAACCCTACTGGCCTTTGGCCAGAAGAGCTAAAAAATTAGATCAGCCATCGCAAATTTTCACACACGCCTTAACGTGTTGAGGCCCATTAAGTGTATATATGGTCATAATGTGGGGATCTCAATGGTATCCAAGTTATAACCCAGGGCCTATGTCCCCAATGATTGGGATAGACCCCGGGGTCAATGCCGGCTGAATGGTTGTTTCTGTCTGTTCATGTTCAGTAAGTGTAAAACTGTGATTTCAGAGAAGAAAATATTTTTTACATTTTTACCCTGTCTATGTAAAACATGATCCCCTGGGTAGGGCCATATTTGATCCCATGGTCTCCATTTGAACACTTGATAGAAACCATAAGTTTATGATACATGCAATATATGATAGCTCCATGCCTTGTTGCTTCAGAGAAGACTTTTTAAGTTTTACTCTATATAGTCTATGTAAAAAATGTGACCACTGGAGAGCGAGGCAAATTTTACCCATGAGGTCACCATTTGAACGAACTCGGTAGAGGAACATAGGCTTATGCTACATGCAAAATATGACACCTTTAGCTCTTGTCGTTTCAGAGAAGCAGATGAGTTTTTTTAAATTTCCTTTTATAACTCAGTGAAAAGGTGACCTCCCCACTCCCACCTACTGCAACTCTCACCCCCACATGGAGCAAGGCCAAATTTGACCCTAGGGTCATGATCTTAACAAACTTATTAGACAGGCCTTTCCCCAGCCATTTAAGGCGTGGCGGTGCCGCGATGCCTTCGAATCAGAAAGTGACTTACCCCCACGCCTTAATGTAGCCGCGATGCTTTAAATCAGTTGCAGCGATCCCTTAATCCTATCAACATTTCAAGTTTTCCCTTACTAAACAGCTGATTACCTGGCTGTGTGTAACTGCCTGAAGCTATGACGCGTGTTGATGCAGTAAAGGCGGTCACGTGGTTTTAAATACACACGGCTTGTGTTATGTCTGGCAGGGTATATGCTAAGTGTTAAGTAAACAAAAGATGATTGGGGGAGTGAGTGCCACTAATTAAATTTGGTTTATTGCCCAATTTGGTCATGATTAAAGGAGAGCAGTATCATTGATTGGTATTTGTAACGCACGTGGATAAATGACGGGTTTTAATGGATAATTTAATTCAACGTTTATCGTGTATTAGTAGAATGATTTTACGAACAATAATAAACATTTAAATAGTCAGTTTGGTAGGTAAGTATAATGAATGAGGTAGATATTTTGTAATTATGTAATAATAACTCAATCAAATAATTAAGGTAGCATATTTAACTCATTTTTTATCGTGTATTAGTATCTTGGTAATTATGTTTATTAATCGATATTCTCGGGATCTTTAAAGAGAAATCGTCAGTTTGCTTATTGCAGTTCAGTGAAGATTTTGTAATTGTATAATGATTTCTCTATTAAATAATTAAGGTTGCCACCAATTGCATTTGTAATTAGAATATTAGCATATAATGATGTTCGAAAGACTGATATGATATGTCTTTTATTCTGTCAGAAAGTGATTTCCTAGCATTTTTTATTAAAAGATTTAGAAATAAAAATATAATAAAATATGATGTTTTTTTATTATTTCATTCATTCCTTATGATACCAGATATACGCCAAATCTCTTCTTTTCAACTGGCATTTAAAAAAAAAATTGAACCATCCCCCTTTTTCCGCAATAAATGCCACCACTCCTTTAAAAAAATCCTGGGGAAAGCCCTGAAGAGGACAATAAGCTGATGCTACATGTAATATATGGTGAAGATTCATGTTTTCACGTATTTAAAAAAAATGTTAATACAGAGATGTACGAGATCCATACATTCAATCAAAATGGTCTTAGTAGTTTCTTCCTAAACAAGCCATACCTATTTTCCAGGAAACATATTCACTTCCACTTTTAATCATGTGTATTTTGTTTTTATAAAAACGGAAATCAGGAGTTGTTTCAAAGAAAGCTCCTCATATAATAATTTGACATAAACTTTAGTTTTTACAATAAGAAACATATATGCTATTGTGCAAATTAATAATATTTGATCTAGGTGTATTTTTTTTTTCAGCACTGTGTTTGTTTTCAAGACATAAATCCTTTTTAACATCATAAATAAAAAGTTTAAGACTAACCCGAAAACAGGGGACTATTGCTTTTGAAAAAGGAGCCAACATGGGTTACTATAACCTTAGGGATCAACATAGAAGTGAATTTCAATGGGACAAAATGTCCCATTTGCTTGATTTTAATGAGACATTCACCATTTTCATGAAACATTTCGGATGCGAAGCCGAACGACCAGTGGTTGTTCGTCGACCGCACCTAGGCGGGTCTGGGGGCATGACCCCCAGAACATTTTTGAAATTTAGATGTGATTTCCTGCATTCTGACTCATTCCCAGTAGTGAAAGTAGAAGTTGTTAAAGGTGAAATAGGGTATATATTCTGAAATATATATATATAATATACAATCTGTTCAAATCTTACTCTTATTGGTTGTCCCGTTTTCTCACAGTAGCCAATTTTATCTCATAGCGCACACGCTTCGAGTTTCGCCCTTTTTGAAGACAGGTAAGTGTCACGTGATCCTGTGACGTCATTGGTACCAAACGATTAGCGGTGCCGCATTGAGTTGTATAGTATTGTCTATGTAGGATTACGTTTTATGGTACTTGTTTAAAATGCCATGTGCTGTTGCTGGGTAAAAAAGTTTGCATAAAGAAGAACAAGATAATAACCTAAGTTTCTTGCGTTTCGCTAATCGAGATAATGATATTAGATCGTTACCGAAGAAAATGGCCCGACTCGTCGAGAAAGTGGGAACCTACGAAAGATATGCGAGTTTGTAGCAAACATTTTGAGCTGACTTCGTGGGAAGTCCATCCTTTGGTTTCATTATCTTGGAATTTGGAGAACAAAAGGCCATGCAGATTAAAATCAACAGCGGTACCAACGATATTTGACTATACAAATGAGAAGTGCATAACCCCACCGTCTCCAAGCAAGTTGTATTCGACCGGCGCTGAGGAGGAAATTCATACATGAAGTAAGATTGACATTTATGTTTAATTATCTTAGCACCTCATCGGGTATACGTATGATAAATTGAAGAAAGGTATATAGTCTTAGATCTTTATATACACCGTGAATGTTTAGCTGTTGAATTAGAAGCATGCGTCTTTACGTGAATCAATGAAGAGTCGACGACGCTAATATTATATAGCCGTCTTTTTTAAAAGATTGCTAAGAACGTTCAGCATTCCCTTAAATTTAAATGAATCAGGTGAAATAAACTCTGTGTCTTTGTTTCCAAATTTTAATTTTAATAATTTTAAATTATACACCCTCTTCTGCCAATAGTGTTATAGATATATATTATCAACATATATAGGTCTATGGATTTGAAAAAAAATTACAAAATGTTTCATGGATATCTATCAAAAGGCAGAAAATAAATAATATTACTAGCTTTTATATTAATTTAGTTATGTTTTGTGGCAAAGCAACAACAATAACGCCTCTTAGCTCGTGCAATAAGTGAAACAAGTATAATAGAATAATATACTTTATATTATGGTAATTTGATATGTTTGATCTGTTTTCAATCTGTATATCAGGAGTAAGTATACATGAGTAAGTATACTTACCAACTGTCTATATCGTGCTCATAATACATTTGGCTATATTATTTAAATCATAGTATTTTTCTCTCTTTGTGCGCGACAAATTAGAGCTCACATATCATGTGATATATCCGTCTTGTGCAATACGCGATTGCCCTCGGCGGTTTAAAGCGGTATTACACCGCTCAAGCAATTGCAATAAACAGGAAATATATCATAAAACTAGGTTTCCCTTAAATGGTGCGTATGTACCCTAATTAGGCTGTACTTCAATAGTGCACCGCAATATTTGATTAGTCTGTGGTATATTGATATTTGGGAGCACGTGGAGACTAAAGAGCGTGTCATATTGCAAACACCGCTCCTATAGAGTGTTTGGTGTTGATGGCAACTTATGGCATATATAAAATACTATAGAAATTATAGCGCCAAAATTATATGCTGTTTCATTTATTATTGTTTTTATTCATTTTTATCAATTATGAATAATATCCAATAAATATATTTGTTCCAGGTCTACTTATCGGCAAAAAAATCTGACGCTCGTATTAATGTATAGGTATTAGACCAGGTCCATTCATTCTGAATATACTACATTTCGCGGTTATTGTGTATGTACCAAGATATTGCAGTGTTGCGGGTGACTTACTGTCAGATTTCGATGAAAACAATTTTTACGTTGTTTGTTGTTGCTGTAAATGTATAAATACGCTATTTTGTTAGATTAGTGAATAGTGTAATGAACCGCTGAACATAACGAATGACATGACACGATAGTCTTTACAAGCTCTCCATTTGCACCTGCACAGCGTTCGACTTCATCATTAGTTGATGAATCCGATGTATTTTCGTCCTCAGACACGTATTCTGGCTCAGAATCGTAAGGTTGCACATTGTGTAACCGTCTTATCACGGGCATTTCCTCTGACTCAGCATCATGATCGATTAATTCTCTCATTTTCACACAAGGTATACTGTTTTGCGTTCAGTCCCAATGTAAACAAAAAAATAGATTGTTCCCAATGACGTCACTTCCTGTAATTTGCGCAAGAGTTTTTCCCCTTAGATTTTTTCGTTTTTTAGCGATGCCTGTTCGCCTTTTCGATTTTTATCTTTAAAAACACATTTTCACTGAACATACATCAATGGCATAGTAAAAATCGTATTTAGTTTTATAATTGCTTTCACCACTCCAGTACATAGTTAATCGCGCCAAATCATTATTGATCGGGGGATAATGGTCAGATATGACTAGAAGTTGATGAATTATTATAAAAATGGCCATGTTTATTCATAATCAATCGATTTTCTTTGACACCCCCTTTTTTTCATGAGATTTTTGAGATTTCAATGCGAGAATATCGCAGAATCGCGGCGTACAGTGATCCCTGTAACCTATGTAGACAGAGTGTTTTCTGTTGATAAGAATTAGTTTGAGTCCTTAAAATGTTATAGAGATATGTACCTTCCCAACACATTTGAAAGTTAAATATTTCACATAATTATTTATAAAAAAATCTTTGTAAAATGTTCTTACTACCTACTAAAATAGGGGTCAGCACCATATGAGAGCTCTGTGCCTTGTGGCGTCACCATTTGAAAAACTTGGAAGAGGAACATAAGCTTACGATAAATGCATAATAATAAACCTCTGGCTCTTTCAGTCTCAGAAAATATTGTTTAAAGATTCTCCTATATAACTCTCTCATTTGAACAAACATGGTAGAGGACCATAAAGCTGATGTAACATGCAATATATGAGAGCTCTATGCGTTGAGGTTTTGAAGAAGAACCTATATGTCAATATAAAACGTGCAAAATCTCCATAAACAAACTTTGGATGCCTGGGACACAGTCACTTTTGACCCTGGGAACTTCATTTGAACAAACTTTATAGTCTAGGCGTTGGCGTTCATTAATAAAGACAAGGAGAATGCACGCGATATTTCATTACCTATGAATAAGTGGTATTGGAGGAAATGCTGTTTGAAGTTTCCTAAATTTTGTTCTATTTTTAACAATGATGGCCATCTTGGATCACGCGCATCAACAAAAAAATAAATAGGAAAAGGCTCCATCCAATAAACACCTTTGTTCACTTTCATTGACATTATGACAGGAGTTTCAGAGGAGTTGGCAATATATATTTCCCTATATAACTTATGTGATATAAACTTCACGTCCGTTTGGTGGCCATCTTGAAATTTCACGAAGAGGAAAAATCACACTCGATAGTTTAGTTGTTAGCAATCAATTAAAAAAAATCTTGTCAAAATCTATCTTGCTGTTCTAGAGAAGATTTTTTTAAGGTGTTGGCTAGTTTTAGCAATGGTGGCCATCTTGAATGTCGGATCAACATAAAAATATCTTCTGTAAGGTCCCAGGCATATCAGGAGCATATCAGGAGCATCCATGTGACATTTCAGTAAAACTGGCTCGGTGGTTTCAGAGAAACTACTGCTAACTAACATCAACGCCAATGCGACCAGAAGAAATGCTATCGCGCCTTGCCCTGCTGGCCTTCGCCCAGTAGATCTAAAATGGTACTAGTACCTCCCTTGCCTGACATTCAGCATATAGATGGTAGTTCTAGGACAGGGTGGTCTGGTGTCAGTATCATGTGACCGGGTGGGGTATCATGTCACAAGTGTTTCATCATGTGTGTACATAGTGAACACCCCTCAGATACTTACACAGTCTGGGTGTGCCCTGGAAGCTTCATACTGTTCAGTAACCCTGTCTGGATGCATCACATCGTCCTGAGTTAGTAATACATCACGATAACATCAGAGCATACAAACACTACAGTTACATAATTATGTTTATTATCATTTAAAAAAAAAGATGAATGAGAGATTTGAACCTTGACCTGGCTTGTCATGAAGAAGCAAACTAACCATGTCACCATTAAATCTAAGCTGAATGTCAAGGGGTCAATATAATCCTAGGTATCCCCTTACATCGGAGAATGTAACTATGTCTTGCCACTTTGAGGAGGCAGAACAACATAAAAGACATGTTAATATGTAATCTACTCTACAAGAAAGCCTCCTTGCCCTCAACATTGACCAGTAATGTCTTAAAATGTAAACTAACTCAAAACTCTTTAATGATAATTATTCTGCTTCCTGTGTTTCATTGCCATGTTATGTTATGTGAGTCATATAATTTTAACATTTTACAAAAATGCCACCAAGTGTGCATACTAATGTGATACATGTTGCATCAATGTTTGACAATGCCAAGGTCACAAACATAAATACACTGATGACCACTTATTGTACCACTGATTGGGTCAAAGGACTGTGGAGATAGTGATGACTTGAAGGGACGGCAACAATCCACAATTTGGAAATAATGGGATCGCAGGCATGCATCACCCTACATGGCTAGAGGGAGCCCAGGTTTTAAATGTATAATGAGGGGAAAATGTTTAGCAAGTTTTTTTAGATGAAATAATACTGTATACAAGATATACCGACATTTTGGGACTTTACGGGCTTAACCCATAGGTTCATTTATTCGTTACGTCATTAAGATGTTCGACTGTTATTGATGTGTGTTTAATAAATTATTGTGTCTATGGCAGTAGTTTCTTGATTTTACAACCAAAAATGTATTATTTCCAGGGTGCAACAAAAACTTGCTAAACTTTTTTTCTTCAGTATTAGTTTTATATGAATATATTTTTTTAAATATTAAAAAAATGTAAACCATAATCTCCATAATCAAATCAACTTTATCCATGACTTTTCAGCTCTATTAATACTGTGATATTGTATTCCTCCAAGTATCAGTACTTACAGAATCCAGAAAACACAAACATTTCCCTGAGCTCTGTTCTACTGATCTGTTCTTAGCATATCCCACTGAAAACAAACAACAGTAGATAAACACTATTAACATACATAATAATGTACAGTACAGGGGCTCTGCTTTACTGATAGTGTTCTCAGCATATCCCATTGAAAATAAAAGACAATAGGCTCTACGGATCTGTTCTTAGCAATGAAACAAATAAAATAAATTGAACACTATTAACACACAATGTGCAATACAGGGGTTCGTGTTTGCGGATTTCTATCTGAGCTTATCACGTTTTCTCCATCATAAAATACTTCATACAGAATGGTTGTTCAGAATTTCAATAGTTCACAAATGTACAACTAGTATTTCCTTGGTGAGCAAAACTAACAATTCCTCAAATGGCAAAACTAGCGATTCCTCGGTGGAAAAAACTAACAATTTCTCGGTGGGCAAAACTAACGATTCCTCGGTGGGCAAACTAACAATTCCTCGGTGGGCAAAACTAACAATTCTTCGGTGGACAAAACTAACAATTTCTCGGTGGGCAAAACTAACAATTCCTCGGTGGACAAAACTTACAAATCCTCGGTTGACAAAACTAACAAATCCTCAGTGGACAAAACTAAAAAATCCTCGGTGGGCAAAAGTAACAATTCCTCAGTGGGCAAAACTAACAAATCCTCGGTCGGCAAAACTAACAAATCCTCGGGGAGAAAAACTAACAAATCCTCGGTGGACAAAACTAACAAATCCTCTGTGGACAAAACTAACAATTCCTCGGTGGACAAAACTAACAATTCCTCGGTGGACAAAACTAACAAATCCTCAGTGGACAAAACTAACAATTCCTCAGTGGGCAAAACTAACAATTCCTCGGTGGACAAAACCAACAAATCCTCGCTGCATAAAACTAACAATCCTCGGTGCACAAAACTAACAATTCCTCGGTGGCCAAAACTAACAATTCCTCAGTGGGCAAAAACTAACAAATCCTCGGTGGGCAAAACTAACAAATCCTCTGTGGACAAAACTAACAATTCCTCGGTGGACAAAACTAACAATTCCTCGGTGGACAAAACTAACAAATCCTCAGTGGACAAAACTAACAATTCCTCAGTGGGCAAAACTAACAATTCCTCGGTGGACAAAACCAACAAATCCTCGCTGCATAAAACTAACAATCCTCGGTGCACAAAACTAACAATTCCTCGGTGGCCAAAACTAACAATTCCTCAGTGGGCAAAAACTAACAAATCCTCGGTGGGCAAAACTAACAAATCCTCGGTGGACAAAACTAACAAATCCTAGGTGGGCAAAACTAACAAATCTTCGGTGGACAAAACTAACAATTCCTCGGTGGGCAAAACTAACAATTCCTCGGTGGACAAAACTAACAAATCCTCGGTGGACAAAACTAACAAATCCTCGGTGGACAAAACTAACAAATCCTCGGTGGACTAAACTAACAATTTCTCAGTGGGCAAAACTAACAAATCCTCGGTGGGCAAACTAACAATTCCTCGGTGGACAAATCCTCCGTGGACAAAACTAACAATTCCTCAGTGGGCAAAATTACCAAATCCTCTGTGGGCAAAACTAACAAATCCTCGATGGACAAAACTAACAAAACTTCTTCAGTGGGCAAAACTAACAATTCCTTGAAGGGCAAACTTACAATTCCTCGAAAAGCAAACTAACAATACCATGAAGGGCAAACTAACAATTCCTTGGAAGGCAAACTAACAATTCCACGAAGGGCAAAACTAACAATTCCTGGGTGGGCAAAACTAACAATTCCTCGTTGGACAAAACTAACAAATCCTCGGTGGGCAAAACTAACAATTCCTCGGTGGGAAAAAACTAACAATTCCTCGGTGGACAAAACTAACAATTCCTCGGTGGGCAAAACTAACATTTCCTCAGTGGGCAAAACTAACAATTCCTCGGTGGGCAAAACTAACAATTCCTCAGTGGGCAAAACTAACAATTCCTCGGTGGGAAAAAACTAACAAATCCTCGCTGGACACCGGTAGGTGCTGATGACAACCTAAAAGACTATTTTTCATAAATCATACCAAAATCAGTCACTCTGGCACATATATTACATATTTTATACCAAGACAAGCTTAACCACTTACCTCCTCTTGGCTTCTCTCCACTTTCACTTTTTACAACAACTTTAATATCCCTTTCTTCCAATTTTGGTTTCCACTCGTCTATAATACCTTGTGATTTGTCCTATCAGAATAAAATTAAATGAAAAAACATCAAATGCAGTAAGTGAAAGCCAGATATATCAGCAAGTAACATATTCATAAAAATCGAGATTGTCATTTAACTCTTGTTAATGAGTGTTCCTAACTGAAGAAGAAGCAATAAGATTTGATATTTAGAAAATAATTAACCAGTGAATGCTTGTCCTTCTGGATAAAAAAAAGAGAAACTTGAAGGGAATGTTGAAATATTTACAAACAAGCTTCATTATCCCAAAAAACTTGTAAAAGGGTAAAAGATTTACCAAAATCAAATGATATTGAACACTAAATTTGAAGATTGTTCTAAAACAGATATGAAAGCCACCATTTTGAGAACAATGACATCATAGTTCTAAATTACCACTGTTTGAATGCTTTTAAACGTCAAAGAAATCTGCAGAAATTAAATGATAGTGAATAACATGCCATTAATAAAAAGTGAATATCATGTCACTGATAAATAGTGAATAGTGTGTCACTGATAAATAATGAATAGAATATCACTGATAAATTCTGAATACCATGTCGTTGATAAATAGTGAGTATCATGTCATTGATAAATAGTGAAAAACATGGCACTGATGAATAGTGAATAATATTACAATGAAGGATACAATATCATTGATTAATTGTGAATACCATGTCATTGATAAATAGTGAATAGTTTGTCACTGATAAATAGTGAACAACATGGCACTGATAAATAGTGACAATGAATGATAAATATTGAATAACATAAGCATGTCACTGATAAATAATGAATAGTGTGTCACTGATAAATAGTAAATAACATGTCACTGATAAATAGTGTCACTGATAAATAGTGAATAACATGTCACTGATAGTGAATAGTGTGTCACTGATAGTGAATAACATGCCACTGATAAATAGTGAATAGTGTGTCACTGGTATTGAAAACACATGGCACTGATAGTGAATAACATGTCAATGATAAATGGTGAATAACATGGCACTGATAGTGAATAACATAGACCTGTGATAAATAGTGAATAAGCTGTTACTGATAAATAGTGAATACCATGTCACTGATAAATAGTGAATAACATGTCATTGATAAATAGTGAATACTACATCTTGATGCTTACTTTAGTTAATAAAGTAGACACAATTTTTACCCGTGGTAGCTTTGCCTTGTCATATATGTTCAAATAAAGGTAAAATAGTTAGGTTGGTACCCCTTTATTGTGCCACATTATGTATATCTCACATATACTTACTGTGCAGGAGTCCAGATAGATGGAGAGTTCCAGGTTACCAGTAAAGTTTTGCTGCTGTACAGAACTGAGACATTCGTCCAGCCACTTCTCAGCATTGTATACCGGCAAAATAATGGACTGTTAAATAGATAAATGAAACTGATGATCTATTTTGTGAACAGCTTGTTTGCTAAGTTTAAGTCTTGCTTAGATTGTGTTTTATCATGCCATCACTGAAGTAGGCCGGTCTGTGATTGTTTAAATAGACTGATTTATAATATGTATTAATATATTTTGTGGCATTGAGGTGGAGTGTTAGTCTTCCATTAGTGCAATCCCATTTTGAATCCACGCTGAGCTTCATTTCTGACTTTAAATTAGTATGACGTAGCGCCTGTTACAGCATAAGCACATTGAAAGAGAGGTTATAATAGAAGATATATATGATTTGAAGTTCTCAAATGATGTGCACACACATACACTATACACCAGTTCAGATAGATTGAAACTATTCTGCTTGAGTAAAGGCCCTTTGAGTTTTAAAAATTGATGATTTTTGCGGTACAGCAAGTAACTTTAACATAAATTTACAATCCACTCATGATGAAACATGGTGACAATGCTTTTGGCCAGATCGCACCTACCATGCCAGAGTTATGGCCCTTGGATATTTTTAATAAAATTAGAGATTTTTGAGGTTTCCTCTCAATCACTTTAACATTTATAATCCAATCTTGATGAAACTTGGGGTCGGTGTTTATGGGCATAATATCTCGGCAAAGATTGATAACCATCCATCCAGCAACTATCATGCTGGAGTTTATAGCCCTTTGCTTTTTAAAAATTGATGATTTTTGCCAGGTTTTTTTCTACATATCAACTGACTTTTATAATACTGCCAATGTCATTGGCAGCTCCTTATCCTATCAGGCGATGGACCATAATTCTCTTGCATATTCCACCACCAGGCACGTGATATGATGATGAGTTATGGTCGAATGCAGTATGGATATATAGATATAGTATACATAATATACATATGCAGTATACACTATAACATACACGAATCTGTTTACCTGTTATGAGCCTGTTTAGTGTTTTTGAAGATTTGTTTACACATTAAATTGCAGATTTTTCCTAATTAGAACGGATGTCATTCGAATGTATTTAAATTGTAATCAACATTAACATAAAAATAGTTCAATTCATATGCTTTTAACGAATAAACCAAATTATAAATTTGATAATTATTAATAAAACGTACCACATCTGCCACTTTATTCGCAGCCATTCCCTCAAAAAAAGAATTGGAGGTTGAAGAGTATTCCGGTTTGTAAAGGGGGGTAACTGATCAGTATATGTGTAGTTTGGACTATCTATACCTTCATCTATGTAATGCTTCGGGAAATGGAAAATAATTAATGATTTATTTTACTTAAAAACGCATATGAAAACAAGAGCGAAGCAAAACAGATAGAACTACTTAAAAAAGAGAATACAACTATGACGCCGGTTTCTCTGTCAATGAAATAAAAAATAAATCATTGTATTTTCTTTCCTTTACCACAGACCTAATACTTATTATTAGGTCTGTGCAGACCTAATACTTATTATTAGGTCTGTGCCGGTTCAGGGTCTTATATAATGACCGGTTACAAAGTAAAAAGAACTATGGTGTTTGTTAGAGATAATTGACATACACCTGTGAACTATGCCTACGAGCTGGTTTCGATACAGGCTCGTTTTTGTTTGGCCTTTAAGTTGCTACACGGGTGAAATACAGTAAAGTAAAAGGGTTTGTTTACCCTCGCAATTGGCAACTAGGCCCTTTGGCGAGCATTTCTTTCCTTCAAAGTGAATGTCGAATGTCGAATGTCGAATGTCGTATGTCGCGTGATTAATTATTATATTATGAATTAATAAAAGTATGTCCTATGCAACGGTCAGGCCTTTGCTTGCATATATAAGTTAAGCAAGCCTGAAAAGAGGATACACGCATCGAACACGAAGTGTAAGTCTTTCTCAGAATAAGTGTAACATCACTAGGCAAATTATTTTAATTTTCTGATATAGGCCTATACATATAGTGCACAAAAGACACCAACAGTCCAAAGGATTCCAGATAAGGGAAATGTGAGTGTTTCACTTTTTATAAGTCCATTTTTAGGTGTATGCGTTATTCAATACTTATTATGATTAAGATATTTTGAATATGTATTACACATAAAGACACGAAGCAATAGTTAACACATGCAAACACAAATTCGAATTAGATGTCTATTTTAATGCCTTTAATTGGAATTTATGTCTATCTTAACGATATTTAACACCAGTTTGAAATACCCCACCCACATATTTCACAATAAAGAAGTATGCATATGAAATTGAAAACTATTATATGCATTTGCACGAATAACATTGAAGAAGAAGCTTAAGGGCAATATATAGACTATTGTACTAACTACTAATCATGGCAACTATTTGTTAGAAATGGTACAGTTGTTACAATAGCACCTGCTTAACATATTCTTTGCATTTTATTATAGTCAGAACCTACTTTCGTGCATGCTGAAATTGTGCAAACTGAATGAAATTACCTAAAAAGGATCGACAACGTATACTTTTACCTGAAGTTATTGAAGATGCACTTTAAAAGAAACAGAATTGAATGAATTGGATGTTGTTAAACGGGTTATCAACACATTATAAGTTATTAAGACCCGCACCAGAGAGAGGGGAGCTATATTTTGGAATCCGGGAACCTGCCATAATCTTAATAACAAATAGATTACTATAATTCTTTAACTTAAAGGATAGACTCCGATACACAGGACCGCCCAGTTGACATCCCGATCAGAGGCTACCTCTGTCTTCACGAGGAGTTCAAGCCCACCGTGTTATCCACTGAGCCACAGGCTGTATGCGCTCAAGGAGGATGACTGCGTTGGAATGCATACATCTAAAATGCTAAAACTTTATTACTTCAATGATACGGTAACATCCAAATGGCTGGGGTTCACAACAGTCATTCTTTTCTAGCAAATTTGTTTATATCTAAGAAGAATACTCCCTCTGCCAATGCACCAAGAGAAGAATCTGTCAGTGGCACGGTAGTATGTGTGGACTGTCACGAGTTGCAACATGTCTGTAAGCCTTATATATGCCCATCCCATTGCTACGTTTTTGATTTGTAATATCAATTAATGGAAAACATATGCGACTTGTCAACATCGTTAAAATAGACATTTACTTACGATAACAGTCATAATTGTGTTAATTTTGGTCTTTGTAATGTAATACCTCATCGAAAGTTCCATTCTTGATAAATATTGTTGCTCTCAAACCTGAAGTGATTTTATAAAAAAAAAACGGTGCCTCGCCTCAAAGTGCTCACATGTTAAAGAAACAATTACGACAACAATTTCCTAATATAATTCTATGTAGAACTGTGACTAGGATCACCACTTGAACAATCAAACTAGTTAAAGAACCGTAATATACTACGTGCAAAATATTAGACACTTAGCTCATGTATAGATTTGGAGATTTTAAAGGTTTTTCTTTAATAGCGTTATTCAATGTAATAGTGTGACCCACAGAGCAGGACCAAACTTGAGTCAATTAAGGTTCACCATTTGAACAGACTTAGTAGAGAACCATAAGTAATATGCAAAATATTAGACGTCTATCTCTGCTAGTTTCAGAGAAGATTATTTTTTAAAGTTGTTTATATATAACTCTATGTAAATATGAGACCACTGGGGTGTGGCCAAACCTAATCCCAGGGTCACCATCTTAGCAAATTTGGTAGAGGACTAAAAGCTTATACTACATGCAAAATAGTAGGCTCTTGTTGTTCCATGCAAAAAAGGGTTGTTTTTAAAAGATTGTCCTATATAACGCTATGTAAATATGTGGCCCCTGGGGTGGGGCCAAATATGATCTCATGGTCACCATTTCAATTTGTTTTGTAGCAGGCTATAAGCTTATGCCATATGCAAAATATTAGAATTCTAGCAATTAAGGTTTCAGAGAAAACGATTTTTAAAGAAACCTGATTTTTATTTAAAAGGTGGAGATAACTCCAGTAACAGGAAACAGCTACCCTGTTGGCAAAGCTATCACGGGAGTTTCTTTCTCTGCAATGTACTCCATAACATGGTACCAGTAAGAATTTGCCACATGAGATGGTAGCGAAAAATTGTCTGGCTCATGGTCTATAATCCCAAAACTGCAGCGTCGAATTAAAAGTTACCAACTCATAATTCAGTTTACGCATATTCAATCACGGGTATTCTAAGAACCGGGAATAGACACCTGGATAGCGTTTTGATATTAAATGATTATGTAGTGTAATATCCCGTTAGTTGGCTTGTTAGTTTCTTTAAAAGTTAAACGTCATGGTCTTTCAGCAGACCGTTCATTTCGTCTCTAATGTTGATCCAGTAAGTGTAGAACATCTTCTTTGTTTCGTTGTTATATATCAGCAGCGTACACATGAGATAGAGACAGAGAGAGAGAGAGAGAGGCCACATTTTACAAAATCTTTTAAACGGCTTTAACCAGACAGAACACAACGCAAAAATGAAGCGTCCAATTAAGAGTTACCGACTCATAATTCGATTTACGCATATTCAATTAAAAGTCCATGAATAAACCGCAGACATATTAATCAATAAATTATTATGTCTGTGAATAAACCTATACTTTTAATCGGCAAATATGCATTGTTTTGTGACCTGAACACCAGGATAGAGTTTTGATAAACGGTTTGTAGTGTAATTTTGCCGTTATTTGGCCGGATAGTTTGCACTTCCGCGGGCCGCTCAAGTCGTCTCTGATGTTGATCCAGTGGGTGGAGAACGCCTTCTGTGTTATACACATGAGAGAGAGAAAAAAACATATTTAGTTACCCTATTTTTGTTTTCTTAAGCTGCATTTTTACAAAATAAATATACACAGCAGTAGGTTGGTTTTAGAAAAGACATCAGGTCGATAGAGGCAAACGTTTAATTCAGAGGCCTACTTAATAAAAACGATTTATTTATATGGGCAACGACGCCAAAGTTATTTGCGGAGATTTTAATCAAATATTAACCCATATCGACTTAATTTATAAAGCGCTAATCCCTTACATCAATGGACGTGTAAGGGTACTTCAACATGACGGTGGATAATTTATAGCACTGACATTTGATAGCGTACCCATTCAAAATAGGGTTACTTTTGGCTAAACACTTCTTCAACGGAAATCTTAGTATGATTGAATTGAACGCAAACTTAACTGTAACACCGACATTTAGCACACGTGTTACAATAACAAGGAATCTCAGTTTTGTATGTTGTTCTAAAAGTTTGATATCCAAGTTCAATGAGAGTTATTTAATGGCCTTTAAATATAATCTGTAATAGAACTACACCTGGTTTCCAGTTGGGGACCTGGTTTCCAGTTGGGGCCTCGCAGAAATAAAATGCCCCCAAAAGTAAAGGCTTTATATATAATTTGTTAAATTTGGTCAGTTGTGTAATAGACAACGCACTAACCAACTGTTGCACCACAAATTCGTATAACTGCATTCATGGTTCCTATCATTATGCATGTGGGCGATCTCAAAAGGACACACATTGTAGAGCTTTTAGCAACTCGATTTATTAATCTAGTATACCTTTGACTTTAAATTTGCTTGCAGACATTAAATACAATTTGATTTTTTATTTCAGTGCCTTGTTATTCTACATTTTTTTTCAATATATTATTGGTGCAATCTGGGAGGAAAATTGGCATACAGACCCTGTTGCAATTAATCAACAATTAGTTATATGCACAAACAATTTGCTTTGATCATTTCAAAGAATTATTCATAATGATTTGATAATCACCAATTAAACTCACTGAACGCTGTGAGTTTAAAACATGTTTCATCCGAACTCTCAATATTATTTATTTCCTTCATATTATTGTTATTTAACTAATACGTCGACGAGTGAGTCACAAATTAATCACAGTTGTCAACGTCCGTTTAAATATTCTACCCATGAATAAGTCGCCGCTTCGGACATTCGTAAATCAAAGAAATATGCAAAACCTAAAATGTTTAGCTCATTTCAAAAAAGTATTCATATTAATTTGATAATCACCAATTAAACTCACTGAACGCTGCAATTAAACTCACTGAACGCTGTGAGTTTAAAACAGTTTTCACCAGCTCTCTCAATATTATATTTTTCCTACATATTATTGTTATTTAACAAATACGTCGACGAGTGACAGTCACAGATAAATCACAGCTGTTAGCGATCGTTTAAATATTCTACCCAGGAATAAGTGGGTGTTAAAAATGTGTTTTTTGTTGTTGTATTTTGTTTGTTTTGTAAAAAAAAAATTGTGTGTTTTTCAGTTAGTAAACTTATTCTCTTTTACCCCTTTCTTGTTACTGCTGTCTCTTAAATATCTCGTATTAAACTAAATGACACTGATGTTGTCCCCCAGACACCCACCCACCCACCCACGTAAAGCGTGTGTCTAGTGAGTGTGGGGGAGTGGATGGTGTGCGGGCGGGGTAGGCCACCCGCCCATTAACCCCTAGTTACTTATCTAACGCGATGCGGATGATCAAATTCTCCTATTTCACGAGCTGCGGGTGGTTTGTGCATGTATTCAGTTCTATTATAAAAAATATATTTTTATTTAAATTTAGAAACATACTTGAACCACACATCAAAAATCAAATTTAAACAAGCATTGAACATCTTGAATGCATCTCACATGTCTCACATAGGTCGGTCACAAAGCAATAAACTCATCAAAAACTACTCAAGAATGCACAGACGCGTGTAGACAGACAGCTAGAATAATGGACTCCAGCTTCAAAGTAAATAAATAACGTCCTGAAGAGACTTGCAAATTGTTGGGATTAACTTTTTACGTTTAAAAATGTTTCAAAAACAAATAGCATATGTTTTGAATGAGATATATGGGCTTCCTAATGGAGGCTAGCTGCGCCATGACTGGGTCACTCTACGGCCATAATGCAAAACCAGTGGGTGACCAGTGGTTTCGCCGCTTCGGACATTCGTAAATCAAAGAAATATGCAAAACATAAAATGCTCGAAATAGTTTTTTCTCACAGTATCGGATTCTACAATAAATAAATCGATAAATCAAAGGGCGCTATAATATATTGTTGGCGATTTAAATATTTGAAATCAAGAGAGCATATATATCCAACATTGGTATATAAAAATACACAGGCTAACGGAGCACAGTTCGGACCTGCAGTTTTATTTTTGTTTCAAATAATATAACAAATAAATTAAAAATATATTCAAAAATTCCTATTATAAAATAGAATATCTGTTATTGCTTTAAGTCAAATATGGCCATTGAACATGTTTGCAAATAATACAATAAATGATGATTACATGGTTAGACCTGGGCCAGTATTCAGAAAGCAACTTAAATGGAAAATATTACTTTAAGTCAAAATTTATGAAATTTACATATTTTTAAATATCCTTATTAACCTCTCAGGGACAGTATAAACCACATATTTTAAGATAATAGTTAGTTCTAGATTTATTCATAACCTTATTAAAACGTCTTGTTTATTAAGAAAAAAATAGCCAGAAATGTATGGTTACTGTCAAGAATAAAATATTTTATTCCTTTGAATTATCGAATTATTTTCTATAAAGCTTACATACAGCCACATCTAGACTTTTGTAATGTAATCTGGGGTAACACAAGTCGAAAAAATATCAACAGCCTTTTAATAATGCAAAAAAGGGCATGTCACGTTATTTTAGGTGAACAGTATATTACTTTTCAAGCCGCTATGGAACAACTAAATTGCCTCACAACTGATCAGCGAATTATACTTCAAAAGGCCAAATTCATGTATAGAGTTTCGAACAATACTGCCCCTTCATATATTTCCGATATGTTTACTACTCGTAATTCAACTGACAGAAGTCTTCGATCACTAACTGATACTAATTTTAGTATTCCTAAGCCTAATCGGGAACTTTTCAAGGGCAGCATGTCTTACTCCGGGACCATTTTATGGAATAATATTCCAGAGCACATTCAGAAGTGTGCAACAATGAAACGTTTTACAAACAACTGCATGAAATGGATAAAGGAAAAACAACATTAAACTCGATATAGATATCATCTCATCTTATTATTGTGTAAATATTGTTCAAACTACCACCACCAACAATGTTATTATGTCTACATATATCTTATGTATATTGCCTGTCTTGTATTTTGTATCATGTATTTGTTATAGAGGGCCCCAAGGAAGATTAGTATAAACTAATTCGGTCACCCTCGATAAATAAAGACTTTCATTCATTAAATCAATACAGAAAGGTGACTACAGCAGTATCCGTCTATATTACATGTATATGAGTCCCTGACTACAGTAAGGTGTTTACATTTTTTTTAAAAATGTTGACTTAAGTTAAGATATTGCTAAAAAGCTTTATGAATACGGACCCATGTTATATCGCAGGAATTCGAAGTTATATGTTAATGAAATAATGTAAAAGATGTTTAAAAGTCATAAATAAAGAATATGTTCTGTTATGTTCTGTTTAAAACAAATCTCTCGGACAGAACTGTACATAGAGTGGATGGGGTATTTTTTCATTTATTGATTTCAAGTTATTGACTGATCTTCGATTTCCTGTGGCGATATCTATTAACACTAGACCAAAATATAAATAAAAATAAAAAGTTTATCGTAAAAGAAATCCTACTCGTAAGTGTTGGTAATATGATTTCTTTTAAAAACTGTTTTCGTATATTATTTTGTTTAAATAAAAATTGTAGTTCCAAACAAATAGGCGTGGGAACATTGTGTTTGTTTGAATGGCGTTTTACGTCCTTTTCAACACATGTTATATATGACGGTCGATTTTTTTGGGGGTGGAGGCAGACCACCCACTTTTCCTGGGTAGAACCAGTACTGTACACCTGAAGGTTTACAGCGCAACGTCGTAAACCCATCGGCCACGGAGGCAGACGGCCTTATAATCTGACAGGGATGTGAGGGCAGAGTATGTTTTGTCCCCAACCCCAATAATTTGCCAACTCATTCGTTGACGTCCCAAAAAGGTGTTTGTGTCCGGAAATGTTACTGTCACAGGGCATATTAACATAGAAAAGTAGCTAGTGCGATCATTAAACTATGTGATCGCCCTCAAAAGCCTCCACCACACACACACACACACACACACACACACACAACTTTGTGAAACGTATGAATAGCATAAACAACACTTTTATTTTGATATGGCACTTTAAAAGAACTTGTGTAGGCTCGTTTATAACAACTCAACAAATGGTAATAAAGACTCGCGTTTATATTTCTCTCGACGATGAACTAATTTAATACAATTCCATAAAGTCTTTAGTATCGACGCTTGGAGGTCTTTGGAGAACAGAATCGCTTAAATTCCAAATTAAAGAACGGATATTCTTTCCTTTGTCATTAAAAAGCGGTCCTCTAACACAATTAGACAAGCATTGTTTTGGATAGAAGGCTATCGCAATCACCACTGGGATATACGATGAAAGAAGAATTTAATAAAACATAATTGATTTTAATGAATTTCTAGATGGCGCACGCGAGTTACCGCGCGTTTAGTCTGCTTCGAGTTCGAATGATGGACACATACGAGAACCATCACAGACGACATCAAAGCGTTTATGGTGATAGGTCCGAGAAATCAATTAACTCATAGAGGGACATAGCGGTAATGTCCCGTCACAAATGTAAATATCCTGTCAAAGAAACCCTGCGGCCAATTTCTGGTCATCGATTCCGGCCATTTCTCTGGTCATTTAACAGTGATTGCCTCAGTAAAGTCCCCGAAGACACGTTTTGTCAGCGATGTGTTACATTAGACGGGATATGTCTGTAATTGATATAACGATGTGTGTGATAATGGGAAAAGAGTTGCCGTCGGCTACTGGACGGCTAACTGGGCAGCAAAATGTTATGCCCAAACCTGATTTTATTTCGATACTTTATTTAAGAAATATTACAAAATGTAAATGAGGAATCCAGGGAAGGTCACGTCATATTGTGTTTGCCACAGATTTCCATGCATGACCATGTACATAATTATAGCGCATCCGTGGCCGGGATAGTAAAGACGCTGCGTCTAAAACGTTCTCGCCTGTCACCGCTGCGGGTTCGAATCCTACTGGGAGCTCAACTTGTCAAATGAGAAAGTGTCGATTCTTGCGGATGGCGGGAGGTATACAGTACTGGTTCTACCCAGGAAAATGTATGCTTTTAAATAACATGGAAATTCGTTTTCATAAAGTTAAGTTTTACTGTAATTACTGATTATTTGTCGATATAAGTAGCTATCCCGCACAACAGCCAACATTTGCAACATATGTACACCGTTTCTAAACCTACTGACGACGAGGTGTATACATATAACTTACATATTTTGAGAATCAAAACTCTTAATTCATTTTACGCATATTCAATCACGGGTATTTTAAGAACTCATGAAACATCTTATAATTTTAATCGGCACATATACATTTTTTTTTTAAACTTATTTATTTTACATCGATTGTAATGAAAGCTCTATGAACTTATTTGAATCACTCTCGATGTCTTCCTGGGTAGAACCAGTACTAAGCAATGCAGATAAAGTGTCTTGCTCAGGGACACAACGCATACGGCAATGGCGGGAATCGAACCCACGACTTTTGGATCATGGGTCCAACGCTCTACCACTAGACCACAGCGCTCCACATATACATTATTATAATCTAAACACCAGGATAGAGTTTTGATAAACGATTTTGTAGTGATTGCTGTTATTTGGCGGGTTAGTTTCTTTAATCATTTATCGTTTTTGATTTATATAAAATTATGCTAATTCGCTTTAAAATAATCAGAACCTTTGATCGGGCTTTCTTCAAGACAAAATTGTCACTTGTGTGTGATATATCGTTAGAATGGTTAATCTTTATTTGATTGTTCAAGTCCGCTTAAGTACATTACGGTCAATATCAAAGGATCTCATATAATCTGTCCACTGGACAACCATAATTACGAGACAAGATAGAAGCCGCGGGCCGGGTTGCACAATCTGCAAGAAGCCGTCAAATGTTAACAAATAGTTAAGCAATCAGTGTAAAGGTGAACTTAAGTATTTAGGCTATTCAATTCACGTAAGATAAATGGCTATTGTTTTCTTCAGCGATATATTTCGAGGCGTCGTCTTGACAGTTGCGTATTTATTTAAGTTTGATGGGTAGAGGTTCACACGGTTGTATATTTTCCGTAATGCGAGCCACTCGGAAACTAAGTTTAAGGAGCTCTGACACGCGATGATGTCCCGGAGCAGATCATGGTACATTTCATTAAAACAGAAGAGAAAATGGATCAAAATATTCCAATAAAATAAGCTCTCCAGAATAACATTTTACGCATAACTGAAGTAAACTGCAGGTCCGTAATGCGCATACTCGAGCCTTACTGTAGGTTCTATGCATTACTGAACTTTACTTAGGTATTACTGCATGTCCTATGCATTACTGAACTTTACTAATGTATTACTGCATGTCCTATGCATTACTGAACTTTGCTGCAGATTCGTACTGCGCATAATTGAGCCTTACTGCAGGTACCATGTAGTATCAAACTTTACTGCTGGTCCGTAATGCGCATACTCGAGTATTACTGCCTTACTGCAGGTCTATGCATTATTGAGACCTACTGCAGGTCCGCACTGCGCATACTCGAGACTTATTGCAAGTCCTATAAATTACTGAACTTTGCTGCAGGTCCGTACAGCGCATACTCGAGGCTTACTGCATGTCCAATGTATTATCGAACTTTACTTAGGTCCGTAATGCGCATACTCGAGTATTACTGTCTTACTGCAGGTCCTATACATGAACTTTGCTGCAGGTCCATAATGCGCATACTCGAGCCTTACTGAAGGTTCTATGCATTACCGAACTTTACTTAGGTCCGTAATGTACATACCAGAGTTTTACTGCAGGTTATATGTGTTACTGAACTTTACTGCAGATCCGTAATGCGCATACTCGAGTCTTACTGCCTTGCTGCAGGTCCTATAAATTACTGAACTTTGCTACAGGTCCGTTCCGTAATGCCCATACTCGAGTATATAACATTTCTCACACATTGCTGGACTCTAAAGCACGACTCACGAATTGTTGGACTCTAAAGCATGACGGCACGTGAATTGAGCAGTATACACTATAGTTGGGGAACTTTGTGCCTCAAACATTGACTCATTACATAGTTTAAGTCCATTAAATTACCTATAAAGGGTGTCACATTAAAGTGACACACGGCAATCCTGAAGTAGTCATTATTATTATTGTGTATAGTATTCCAGATTTTGTAATTCATGTTCATTTTATCATTTTTTGTTCATGCTCATTAAAGGTCTTCATCATTACCCCTGCATTGTATCAGGTGCCATCTCGCTTAAACCACTAGAGCAGTGGCAGAAAAAACAATAAACGTGGCTCCAGCGTAAATGGATGTCTACAATAGAATGTGCAGCAACTCTGCAGTTCTGCAGGTGAGAAGGTTCTAGGCCCATTCTCCATATGTTATCTATGTACATGGAGGATGAGCCTGGCATGTTCATTCCTGTTAGGCGCCATATAACCTTTCATGTGTTGGTGCGCCTTAAAACCCCAATTCAATTCGATCCAATTCGTTACGTTGCCTTAGCTTTAATTATAGTATTGGTCAATACAATCAATAAGTTTGATTTGTATAGTATAATGCTAAACAATTTTCTTTGAACTATTGAAATACGTATTTTGCAAACATCCACAATATGTAGAAAAACGCTCTGAACGTTTTAGGATTGCCAAGTGTTCCTTTAAAGTTCGTCATCGTGTTTTTATGCTGAATAATAAATTCTCCGGTACGGATGCAGTTATTAAGAGGCTTTAGTTAATTAACCCAACTATAGAAATGATAAAAAAAACACACACAATAAAGCATGCAATATTAGGCGAAAAGTCACATACCGTCATATTTTCCCATGTAATAAAATATGGACAAATACGTATTATACACAAAAGATGAACAAAAGTTAAATTATTAAGTCAGTAAATAAACGTATCGCATCATCAGGGTCTTCTTGTGAAGATATTCTTTTGATGTATGTTGATCCTAAATGTACACGATGTTGCTAAAAGCCATGTGAAAACTGTCATAAACAATACTCGTGAGCAAGACAGTTGCCGTCTCGGTGATCACACAGGATGGAGATAAGATGTAGATAAAATTTAATACCTGAATTAAAGCGAAGAAAATTGCGTAATTACCAAGCTTTTCAGTTGATAACATCTAAAATGTAATGAGTTGTATATGTATTTGTAAAAGTTGTCCCAAGTCCTCCCCTATTATGACAAGTAGTATTGCGAATATGTTTCAGCCAAAGGTGTTCAGCATTTACATGTTAATACGTTTGACAATATATCCTTGGCATTTGCTTCTTTTTTACTTTTTTTATGAGTAAATAATATCTACTTTAAAATATGGTAGATAATTAAAATGTATACAGTCAAAGTACTTGTTTGCTATGATATGTAGCCAAACTACTTGCTTGCTAGGATCTGTAGGCAACTTGTTTGTTAGGATATGTAGCCAAAGTTCTTATTTGTAGGATATGTAGCCAAAGAACTTGTTTACTAGAATATGTAGCCAAAGCACGAATTTGCTAGGATATGCAGCCAAAGTACTTGGTTGCTAAGATATGTAGCCAGAGCACGTGTTTGCTACGATATGTAGCCAAAATACTTGTTTGCTAGGATATGTAGCCAAAGCACGTGCATGCTTGAATATGTAGCCAAAGTACTCGTTGGTTAGTATATGTAGCCAAAGTACTTGTTAGCTATTATGTGTAGTCAAAGTACTTGCTTGCTAGGATATGTAGCCAAAGTACTACTTTTTACTAGAATATGTAGCCAAAATACTTGTTTGCTAGGATATGTAGCCAAAGCACGTGTTTGCTAGGATATGTAGCCAAAGTACTTATTTGCAAGGATATATAGCCAAAGCACGTGTTTGCTAGGATATGAAGTCAACGTACTTGGTTGCTAGGATATGTAGCCAGAGTACTTGTTTGCTAGGATCTGTAGCCAAAGCACGTGTTTGCTAGGATATGGAGTCAAAGTACTTGGTTGCTAGGATATGTAGCCAGAGTACTTGTTTGCTAGGATCTATAGCCGAAGTACTTGGTTGCTAGGATATGTAGCCAAAGTACTTGGTTGCTAGGATATGTAGCCAGAGTACATGTTTGTTAGGATCTATAGCCAAAGCACGTGTTTGCTATTATCTGTATCATCATGTAAAGTCATTGTTGCAGGGACAGTACTGTAGAAACTTAAAAAATCACAAATATTTTCATTTAACTAAGACTGTCAGGGTGTCGTAATTTATATTTATTCAACACATTAAACGTGTGCATAGAAATACCAAATAGAAATAGAAATAGAAAATACATAGAAATACCAAATAGAAATAGAAAATACATAGAAATACCGAAAATATATGTTTTCTATTTTGTGATGGTGAAGAATTTTGCACTATCAAAAGTTTAAATGTGAATTTGCTTTTATTTCTCCACTGATTTTCGAAAAGTAAGGATTTGTTTTTATTTACCACTAAACCGCCGACTGAAAATGCCCTTTTCGCTGATTTTGAGCTATTGTAGGCTCTACTTAAATGATGTCTGAAAAGGTCACTACTTCAATGGTGTCTGAAAAGGGCACTACTTAAATGGTGTCTGAAAAAGGCACTACTTAAATGGTGTCTGAAAAGGGCACTACTTAAATGGTGTCTGAAAAGGGCACTACTTAAATGGTGTCTGAAAATGGCACTTCTTAAATGGTGTCTTGAAAATGGCACTACTTAAACGGTGTCTGAATGGAGTCTGAAAATGGCACTACTGAAATGGGCACTACTTAAATGGTGTCTAAAAATGGCACTACTTAAATGGTGTCTGAAAAGGGCTTACTTAAAATGTGTATGAAAAGGGCACTACTTAAATGGTGTCTGAAAAGGGCACTACTTAAATGGTGTCTGGAAAGGGCACTTCTTAAATGGTGTCTGAAAATGGCACTACTTAAATTGTGTCTGAAAAGGGCACTACTTAAATGGTATCTGAAAATGGCACTTCTTAAATGGTGTCTTGAAAATGGCACTACTTAAGTGGTATCTGAATGGTGTCTGAAAATGGCAATACTTAAATGAAGATGATGCCTGAAAATGACACTACTTAAATGGTGCCTGAAAAGGGCACTACTTAAATGGTGTCTAGAAATGGCACTAATTAAATGGTGTCTGAAAAGGGCACTACTTAAATGGTGTCTGAAAAGGGCACTACTTAAATGGTGTCTGAATGATGTCTGAAAATGGCACTACTTAAATGAAGATGGCATTACTTAAATGGTGTTTGAAAAGGGCACTACTTAAATGGTGTCTGAAAATGGCACTTCTTAAATGGTGTCTGAAAATGGCACTACTTAAATGGTGTCTGAAAAGGGCACTACTTAAATGGTATCTGAAAATGGCACTTCTTAAATGGTGTCTTGAAAATGGCACTACTTAAGTGGTATCTGAATGGTGTCTGAAAATGGCAATACTTAAATGAAGATGATGCCTGAAAATGACACTACTTAAATGGTGCCTGAAAATGGCACTACTTAAATGGTGTCTAGAAATGGCACTAATTAAATGGTGTCTGAAAAGGGCACTACTTAAATGGTGTCTGAAAAGGGCACTACTTAAATGGTGTCTGAATGGTGTCTGAAAATGGCACTACTTAAATGAAGATGGCATTACTTAAATGGTGTCTGAAAAGGGCACTACTTAAATGGTGTCTGAAAAGGTCACTACTTCAATGGTGTCTGAATGGTGTCTGAAAATGGCACTACTTAAATGAAGATGGCATTACTTAAATGGTGTCTGAAAAGGGCACTACTTAAATGGTGTCTGAAAAGGGCACTTCTTAAATGGTGTCTGAAAATGGCACTACTTAAATGGTGTCTGAAAAGGGCACTACTTAAATGGTATCTGAAAATGGCACTTCTTAAATGGTGTCTTGAAAATGGCACAACTTAAGTGGTATCTGAATGCTGTCTGAAAATGGCAATACTTAAATGAAGATGATGCCTGAAAATGGCACTACTTAAATGGTGCCTGAAATGGGCACTACTTAAATGGTGTCTAGAAATGGCACTAATTAAATGGTGTCTGAAAACGGCACTACTTAAATGATGTCTGAAAATGGCACTACTTAAATGGTGTCTGAAAATGGCACTACTTAAATGATGATGGCACAACTTAAATGGTGTCTGAAAAGGGCACTACTTAAATGGTGTATGAAAAGGGCACTACTTAAATGGTGTCTGAAAATGGCACTACTTAAATGGTGTCTGAATGGTGTCTGAAAATGGCACTACTTAAAGGGACTTGATTTTTTTTTAAACTAGCGGCGTCCCCTTAGTTTTTCTACATAAATTGCATTTTTTCAATCATTAATGTTAATTATAACAATTGTATTAAGCCATTTTTTTTACATGTTATTAATTTTTGATATTATTACACCAAACATATATTCAGCTTATAGTATAATAAGCCGAAGTATTGAATACTCAAAATTTTATTTATTTAAATGTAACCAGGGTAAAAGTAAAAATGATACTGGATATATAAATCGAGACACCCATTTCAAATACTTCAAGATTGTCTGTGTCCCTTTAAATGGTGTCTGAAGATGGCACTACTTAAATGGTGCCTGAAAAGGGCACTTCTTAAATGGTGTCTGAACATGGCACTACTTAAATGGTATCAGAAAATGGCACTACTTAAATGGTGTCTGAAAAGGACACTACTTAAAGGGTGTCTGAAAGTCAAAAAAGAAAAGAAAAAAACTTAGCCAGAAACAAGCTCCTCAAACGATAATCGATTTTAGTTTACTATTTGTGAAAAGTTTATATTTGTGTTGTGTTGTGTTGTGTTGTGTTGTGTTGTGCTGTGCTGTGCTGAGTACTGTACTGTACTGTACTGTACTGTACTGTACTGTACTGTACTGTACTGTACTGTACTGTACTGTACTGTACTGTACTGTACTGTACTGTACTGTACTGTACTGTACTGTACTGTACTGTACTGTACTGTACTGTACTGTACTGTACTGTACTGTACTGTACTGTACTGTACTGTACTGTGCTGAGCGTGCTGAGCGTGCTGAGCGTGCTGAGCGTGCTGAGCGTGCTGAGCGTGCTGAGCGTGCTGAGCGTGCTGAGCTGTACTGTACTGTACTGTACTGTACTGTGCTGTGCTGTGCTGTGCTGTGCTGTGCTGTGCTGTGCTGTGCTGTGCTGTGCTGTGCTGTGCTGTGCTGTGCTGTGCTGTGCTGTGCTGTGCTGTGCTGTGCTGTGCTGTGCTGTGCTGTGCTGTGCTGTGCTGTGCTGTGCTGTGCTGTGCTGTGCTGTGCTGTAGTCTGTACTGTACTGTACTGTACTGTACTGTACTGTACTGCACTGCACTGCACTGCACTGCACTGCACTGCACTGCTCTGCACTGCACTGCACTGCACTGTACTGTACTGTACTGTATTGATGTTGTGTTGTGTTGTGCCTTGCCTTGCCTTGCCTCCTTGCCTTGCCTTGCCTTGCATTGCCTTGCCTCCTTGCCTCCTTGCCTTGCCTTGCCTTGCAATGAATTGCATTGCAGGTATTTTCATCAATTTAGTATGATGAATATATTTTAAAACTTAAGAGAATTTGATAGGATTTCAGTCGTTTTGTTTTCCAAAATAATGATAGTTGTTTATGTCCTCTTTGTTATATTTAAAGCACACCATGGGTTTTGTGAGCCGTAAAGTATCCCATTGCATCATGTTTGGGAGCCAAAGCAGGTATTTACTGTGATATGGGAAAACAAACAAATTGTGGGATCTGAATTTTCCTTGTATACTTTATTTTTAAATTACCATCAAGGGAAATGATACTTTTTAAATAAATGCCAATGTATCAAATGAAACATTAACTTCGGTTATGCATCTTTGAATTATCGACTAATGTGAGGATCACGAATCAATAAATCATTTTGTATTGACGCTGATCGGTCACACGAAATTAGATACATGTATTCGCTAATATTTCAACATTCTCAGGACTGGTAATAGCTAATGAGGGAACAAGATAAAAGAGTCATTGAGTTATATTTCTTCGCAAACTATCAAATTCCAAACTTCTGTATTTGTGTCACGAACAATTGAAATTACATTAGAGGTGAAATTTGAAAAAGGGTGAAAGTTGTGCGTGATTTCTCGAAAAAGGTATATGGGAAAACGCATCTTCTCTATGCGATAGCTGGGGTGAAAATTGAATATAGGGCAGTGGCAATTTGCAGTGTGATCGTAATCAAACACCTTGACACAGTATTATACATACAGGCACGGATTTAGGGGGCTTACAAATGGAAAATTGTATGTTAGCGGAGGAGAAATAACGGGTCGAGAAAGTTTGTGTTTGTTTGCTTGTCTTTTTTTCTCTAATAAGATATATCCCAATCTGAACTCCTGCATGAGGTGGAAAAAGAACGGGTCGAGAATGTTTGTGTTTATTTGTTTTCTAGTCTTTTTTTCTCTCCAAAAAGACACAACCAATCTGAACTCCTGGGCCCCGTTTTATGAAACAACTTACGACCATTTTGATCGTAACTCAATTTCTTAAATGACACTTTTCAAATAAACGGGATTTCATTTCATTTTCTTATATATGTGATATTTGCATTGCATGCTTAGGTGAAAAACGTGAACGATTTTAAAATTTAAGATTTATCGTAAGATTTTTAATAAAAACTTGTACCATATCAACGTACAATAGTCTGGCTTCAAGAAACACTTTTATTTAATGAATCTTAGAATCATACCTCAAACAGGAAAAAAACGGTTTACATAAGAGGACATGTTGACATAACAGAAGAGATTGACATAACAGGAGGGGTTGACATAACAGGAAATGTTGACATACATGAGATATCGACATAACAAGGGAGACTAACATAACATGATAGGTTGACATTACAGGATACGTTGACATAGCAGGAGAGGTTGACATAGCGGAGAAGTTGACATAATATGAGAGAATATATTGATAAAACAGGAGAGGTCGACACAGAGAGGAGAGGTTAATATAACAAGATAGATTTGCGTAACAATAGAGGTCATTATAACAAAAGAGGCTGACATACAGGAAAGGTTGGCGTAACAGGAGAGGTTGACAAACAGGAGAAGTTGACATAACATGAGAGATTTACATAATATGCGATACTGACATAGAGAAGTCGCCATAGAGGAAAGATTGACATTACAGGAGAGGTTGACATTACAGGATAGATTGATATCGAAGGAGGATTGACATTACATGATATATTGATATAGGAGGAGGGATTGACATTACAAGAGGTTGACATAACAGGAGATATTGACATAACAGGATTGATCATCTTGTTTATATTATGAGAAAACAGTCTTGTTTCACACAAGTTTGCACCATCGTGCTTTAAGTTGTTACGGTCTTATAATGTTGATTCGTTGTTGAAATACTTTTTTTTCACTAACCTTGCTACCAAGTTGTCAACAGGAGAAGTTGACATAGCAGGAAAGGTGGGCATACTAGGAGAGGTTGACATAAATGAGAGGTTGACGTAACAGGAGAGGTCGACATACGGGAGAGATTGACATCACTGGAGACGTTGGCATAGAGGAGAGGATGACATCACATGTGGTTGACATAACAGGAAAGGTCGACATAACTAGTGATTGACATAAGAAAAGAGGCTGACATTGTCAAGCACAATATTGAAACAATAAAATGACAACGAAACATGGTCGCATGTTGACATTTTGTTCTCTTTCCCACCCTGAATAATAAGCAACTTTATACATAAAAATGTCACACGTTTGTCTATTAATTATATACGTTTGATGAACAATCGATGCAGTGATTTCTTACGTTACACGAACCGTGGAAACTCCCGTATACACCCATGTACTCCCACACTCTCGTTGACAGTATAGGTGATACTTTGAAAACTGTTATTAGGACCAATTTTCTACCTGAACATTTTGAATAGTTGTTGATGTGCGAATTAACACTGGCCACGTCCTTTTGATTATCCTGGGAAAATCTGTCTGAAACAAAGAATATTTATTTTCCCTCTATGTTTTGTGATTGTTTTATCTAACAATAAGTGCGTTTCAGTTTAAAAAATCAAATACTGGTGTGAAAAACGAGAGGCGTGATTTGATGTTTGGTTTCGGCATGAGCACGGTGGTCTGAGAGAGTTTACTTGTTTGAGAGGCGGAGAACGGTGTTGTTTGTAACAGTTTAGGATGTGGATTCTTATGTATTGTGATATTGGTGGTGAGCATTGTTGATGGTGTTTGTGTTGTTTGCTTACTAGTTAACAACTGTTTGATTGTGAAAAACAGACTAGAGTCACGCTATGACAAGCGTGTGAGCCAATATTGCAATTTGTATGAAACGGGGGTGAGTGAACGCTCATGGCTCTAGAGCCCTTTCATAAGATATCATAATTATGTTCACGAGTCACTCGTTAAGAGTTTCTATAGTTTTATATGCCTGGTTTCTAAGGCAGTTGTTACATTTTTGGAAACTAATAATTATTTGCTTTCGTCGTTGAATTTGAAGACTTGAACATGAATTTCAATAGCCATTTTATATCAGGTTTTGCAACACCAGGGTGGCCTCAATTGATACAATTTTAAAGATGCTTTGAATGAAAACATGTGGTTTTTAAACGGAAGATAATTAAAAATGTTTGCACGCAAGTTTCAATTGCCCTCATATACTTCAATTACAGTAATGGATTCGAAGGCAGTTTTATGTTATTGATAGAAATCTTACTAGATTGAATATCCAGTTTTTAGTTTCTGCTAAGCATCTAAGTAACACATAGTAAAACATTTGAATATTATGTACTTCTTGTTACTACTGCATACTTCCAACAGACGCGGACTTTCGATTGGCTAGCGAAGAGGCTGAAGCTATATCATCATCTCACATTCCCCACCCTATTACGTGGGAAAGCCTATATTAGCAGGATTTTATAAGGGATATTTCGACAATAAAACACGTTTAAAAAAATCAATTTACTGAAAAAATGTCATAACCTGTTAAAAATTACCTTTTAAATGTTTTAATTTTACAATATGCAAACTTGTTAAGCCGAAAATTAAAGTCTTATTTCATACCTCAGCCAACCTCGTTTTCGCTTCTTGGAGAAGGGGTTGGATGGGGTATGAAAGTTAATACTCGGACCACGTAATGCATCTGAAGTTAACCTGTCCTAAAATCCTCCGTGGCCGGGATAATAAAGACTGCGTCTAAAACAGTCTCGCCTCTCACCGCTGCGAGTTCGAATACCAATGAGAGCTGAGAAAGTGTCGATTCTTACGGATTGTGGGATATCAGAACACAGTACTGTTTCTAACCAGGAAAATTGGGTTGTCTGCCCTTACCAGAATATTTTTATATATAATATTTATCATATATAGCCTAATATGTGCTAAGAATAATACGTAAAACACCACTAAAATGTCCAAAAATCCGAACAAGGCGCAAATCAACACATGTAATACCTTCCTTTCTTCTTTTCTCTTAAAACATGGAGTGTTCGCCACATAAAAGCAGGTCAAACAAGCAGATTGTGTTCCAGATATAAATCATTTGCTCCAGTAAAACATTATGACCCATAATAACACTACTTCCATTTCAAAAAGCACCCTCGATAGTTACCTTTTTGAATTTTGAGTGGTCGGATAATTGACTTTCACGTAAAGATAAAAAAATATAAAATTCAAAGAAGCGTCCTAAAAGGGATGTTTACATCGACACGTTCTGCCTTATCAGTGAACGATCTGTGCGGCTGCATAAATTACTGACCACTTTTTATTTAACGATTCACTAAAATTACCATTAAAAACTACGTTTTAAAACATCTCACAGATGATAAATTGAAGTACCTATTTAATGAAATTTGATATCAAATAATTCTTCCTCGCGTTATGATCATATTCAGTGTTTATTTCTTCTTTTGATCCCTCATAAACTGATTTACTGTGTGTGTACAAAGATGTAAGATCCAGTCAGCCCGTCTGACCATCAATGAGGGCTGAGGTGGTCTTCTGATATAGAATTTTAATATAACTGTTTACATACACTATACAAGTTGTGAAACCTAGACATGTTTAAGCTTTCGGAGACGCAGTAGATGCTGATGCTGACTACAGACACTACAGACACGTTGTAATGCTTTCTTTTAAAATCTGCCGATTGTAAATGAAATCACAATTGACGAAGACCGCATGCATTCTTCTTCTTCTTCTTCTTCTTCTTCTCCTCCTCCTCCCTCCTCCTCCTCCTCCTCCCTCCTCCTCCTCCTCCTCCTCCTCCTCCTCCTCCTCCTCCTCCTCCTCCTCCTCCTCCTCCTCCTCCTCCTCCTCCTCCTCCTCTTCATCTTCTTCTTCTTCTTCTTCTTCTTCTTCTTCTTCTTCTTCTTCTTCTTCTTCTTCTTCTTCTTCTTCTTCTTCTTCTTCTTCTTCTTCTTCTTGACTCCCGTATTCATTAGCCGGTGGTGAAATTACGACCGGGTGACTGATGCGGATGACTTTTAAGATTAACCTTTTATGAAAATGAAATCGTTAAAACACAATAACTTCGTATTTGACATGGCTACATACCCTTAAAAGAATATTCAGAAGATTGCTGAACTATTTTTAAACACCAACTCCAAAACATAATTGTATAGGTCAGAAAGCTGAGTAAAGTTGTAATGTCTTTTTTACACTAGTAACCAAGATTGTTATATGTTTTATTTGAGAATAACGTTACGTGACATTGCAATGCCACTATGTGAAAACCGTGTTGAGAGACAGTAACAAGCGCATCCATGACTGAGATGTGTATGATATTGTATATAACAACTCAGATTCAAAATCTCGTATAATTAAAGGGACATACAACAATCTTGTTGTTGTTTTTTTAAATCACGGTGTCTCGTTAGTTTTTTTTGTAAATTGTTGATTATTTTGCAAAAATAATAACTGTATTTAAACCTACGGTAGGACAAGAAGATACAACTCAAATGTTTATTTAATTATATGCAAGCAGGTTTAAAGTCAAAATGCTACTTAGATTTATAAATCGAGACGCTTTGATAAACACGTTAAGATTGCTGTGTGTCCCTCTAACCCGAACACACATGCATATGGGTTTTGCTTTTACGCTATTTTAGATGGAATTACATGTAATAACGTGTGCGGTTGTTTTCGTGTAAACGTTTGAGATTTGAAAAATAAAATAAAGAAACTGAGTAAGAAATTAATGGTCAACAGCTGAATAATTATATAATTCTCTGTCATATCTGCAACCTTGTCATTGTATCTCCCGACAGAAATCCCAGCCGTGGGTATGTATATTTACCATTCGCCGGATGTAACGGGGAATCTAAAAAGTCCACATAAGTTTATTTTTTGAAGGGACTTATACTTGACTAGCATTGATTAAGTGTGTGTGTGTGTGTGTGTAGTTCTAAGGTTTATAGCGAAATGTGTGTTTATATACCAAGTATGACAGCTCATCATTCAAAGGAGATAACTTATACACTCTTACTGTAAATTTGGTCGACTATTGTGCAAGAGTTGTTTCGCTTTGATATTTATTTTTTCTGTATTTTGTGAAATCTTTATCGTATATTAAAACATCTTAGGACCTTGTTATCGACAACCCATCAGCCCGCCAAACTTTTATTTCTGCAATAAAACTTGCAATTTATGATTATTCGCTGTCTTAAATTTTATCATGTCCATCTTTTAGGGCCAGAGGACATACCTCGCTCATAATTTACGCTAGATTTGACTATCTATCCCGAAAGTTAATTTCAAATTGTCCGTGTAAAATATATGAAAGTGGACACTAAAAGATATAAATAATGCACATATAAATTGGAATGTTTCATTGGGAGAAGTAATGTTTGAGTTATGTAATTATATATAGTGAATTTGCTTTGTGTATGGTGGGGTGTGGTTGGGGTTGGGGTTGGGTTGGGGTGGATTGGGATGGGTGGGGTGGGGGAGGGGCGAGGGGTGAAGCAATATAATGGAAAATAATAAGAATAAGAACTTATGACATAGTGAGCATGGTGAGTTTTAGAATAAGTATATATTGAACTGTACATACTCATAGGCCTATCTATCAAGGACATTTCAAACCCCACACATTTACGATATATATTAAAAGCCAATGACCCCAGCATTTCTCAATTTGGAATTTAGTGTCTTAAAGACATGATTTTTTAGTACAACAGACGCGTTATAATTGTACAAACCAGTTTTAACCGATGCAGTAAAAGAAAATATATACATAATGATAATAATAAGAATTGTTATTAGGTATGTGAGGGAAATTATTAACTCATAAATTTAATATCTGCATCTAACTTGTCTCAATATCACAACTAAACTTATTCGAGAAATGACATTCATTTTGGCATTTTTTGAATCATACGTTTCAAGTTATTAATATTTCAATCAGGTATTTATTGCCTTTACACATCATTAAATGTACCAGGGCTTTATATATCATCCCAGAATGTACCTGTTGCGACTACTATAATACTTTTAAACATTCAGTTAAATTCTTGTTTATCTGTTTTGATGACACTTTTCTTTTTCTTTTTGACTTTTTTACCTTACGCCGGGCACTTGATTCCGCTCGAGCGGTTACATACATCGCAGTATGATTGGTTAAAATATTAAATTACTCCGCCCCCATCAACCAATGAAAACCCTCGAGGCGGTTAATACTTGAAGTCTCGATGTTATTTTATCAGTTGAACCACTAGCTGTGTCAAATAGAGAAACTTTATAAATCTTGGTGTTGCGATCATTTTTAACAGTTATTGCAGTTGCTTGTGATACATTATCCTGTGTGCAGGTGTTCTCCTGGATTGTTAAGTTATTGAGGATTATTTTTCTCCAAATTTGGGAATTGTTTTGCAACGGTGTGCTATAAACAGTGAAAGACAATAATAAACAGTGTTACAACTGATTTGACGTTGACAGTAGCTTAACCCAAGTATGTGCAAACGTTCCATATAACTTTGAAATATTGTGTGTGTGTTTTTTTAATAATTATTTCTAAAAATGGATGTACAAGTTGCAGGAGTGTTTCTGCTCATGTTCGGGATGTCATTACAGAGTGGATGTGACCAGTGCGACTGTACAGTCAGGTATAACACGACTTTTCTTCTTTTTTTCGTAAATGAACTTCATCCTTCTGAGGTTGCTGTCTTTATATAATCTAATATGATGTGTTTAAGGGGTGTAAACCCCAATTTCAGTTCATTTTGTTTTTACACTGTGTTTGCATGCTTTTATACCAATGTATATATATTTCTTAATCAGTTACAAATTCCATTTTTATACACATGTTATCTAAAACACATTTTTAAATATAGACAAACTGTACGCTGATTTATAGTGTAATGCACGTGTTTTTCCCATGTTCTCTATTACATTATATATATTGCACTTAAGAGTGATTCACATATATAGATAGATACCATGAAAATGCATAACTCGCGCATGATTCATGCTGTTTCCACGTGTTGCATGATTCATGCTGTTTCCACGTGTTGCACGAGTTAGTAATCGTATTCAAATACAGATACACAAAATAGGATTTTATTCTAAGAATTAAAAAAAAATTCATCTAGCTATATGACATATATTCCAGAATCTTGTCTAGCCAAGAATTGAACCAACCAACCGCTGGTCCATAAATTCATTACATCAGACAAGTTGCCCTCTCCAAAAGTTGAACCAAACACTCGTTTATTTCATTAATTCATACAACTTCCCTAGGCACCCAAGAGGAACCAACCACCCGCCGGTTCATATTCTATTATATTCTAATGCGTTACTTCAGAAAACGTGCCTATTTTTTTTTAATAGATAGAGTTGAAACAACCAACCGCTGGTCCATATATACTAATTTTAATTTAACTAATGGTTTCGACTCTTGGTTAGCCGAGCTATATGTAAGTTATCTTGACTGGCAGATGGTAAAAAGTACTCCCAGTCACTGCACAGTAAACAAGATTGACATTCGAATAACTTAGGTGTATTCACAACATGTCAGTCACTTTTATATACATTAGACTGATTAGACATAGCATTGCGGTGTTATGAGATAGTTAAACAACTGCTTTACTTTATATTAATGACTGCACTGTGTTATACTTGAACGTTTGGCGAAATCTGACATTTGCACTGTGTTAAACTTGAACGTTTGGCTAAGTCTGACATTGACAATGGGGAAAAGTTAAATAATTGTCTGGCACACTGTACCAGATTTGGAGATGAATAAGATAGTTGGCAGAAACTACGTCTGGGGTTTTAGCAACACTTGAACTTGATTTTCATTGTTTATAAAGAGTGCCAAAACTTGAAAAGGTTAGATGTAAAAAAAAAAATCTGCCGGGCCAAAAGCAGATCCAGGGTTGTTTTGGGGTAGTGTTCCCATTGTTAGGTTAAGTCTGAAAGTGACCGGGGTTCAAGGAAGGTCTGGGGCCCCTACAGGTCTGTTATTTTTTCATTACTTATCCGAAGAAAAGTCACATTTCAATAAGTGAAATATTGAACAAATGTATATGTTATTTTAATGCAAATAATGTTAACTAGTATTACTTATATTGTTGCTGAACTAATATATATATATATATATATTTATTACACATTTGTTTTGAGTAAGAGTGCGCACGCATAAAACATGTTCACACATAGATGTACATGAAATATGGCGTCATGTTCATGAGTTACCAACTCCTGGGATGATAATTATATCATATAATTCCTTTTACGCATTTTCACAATCACGGGTATATGAGCTGCAATAATGCTTGGATAGAGTTTTGATATGCGCTTTATAAAAAAAACAATATAATAAAACAACATCCATATAAAACTCATATATGCGCTTTATAAAAAAAACACATCCATATAAAACTCATATATCACTGTATGTGACAAAAACAAATGCATTATCTAACATCTGCGTTCTTGTACGAAACGTCCAGGTTACAAAACGTCATGCACCCCTCGTATCTGTATCTACTTCAATATTTGAGAGGCGTTGATTATTTACATTCTAACATCTCTAAACAGATTAATACTTTAACTATTTGTGTAAGCATTACTTTAATGACCATTGTCGCGATGTTCGGCTGATGAAAGCATACTTGTTGCAATACAATAATCTCTAACCTCGCAATACAATAATCTCTAACCTCATCACTACAATAATCTCTAAACCAATATCGGCAAAAATGATCACAGTTACTTAGTATTGTACCTTGCAGAAAAAAAACATGAAACTGAAGTTTTTGTTCTTGCTTTATACAAAAATGTACACACAGTCATAGCGAAGACGCTAATCACCCGTCTGCCCCAGTTGTCCTGAAAAGAGGACCATTGAAGTTGTAGAAACGTGATCTGTGTTTTTAGATCATTAAGATTGCCGGGTGATTAGATGGGTGGGCTCGCCATATCTTGTAAAACCATCCAATTTGTTTATTTAGCTAACATTCAAACGTTTCCTTCTTTACATACAACGGAAGAAAATTCCAATTTGTGGACAAATTACATTAAAAAAACAAATATTTGAAGGACGTAATGAGGAAAACTGGCGTCTATGTCTAAATTGCAACATGGCCTTCACCTTGTGAGCTCAGACCCCAAGTTTACGAACAAACTTCCGTCTCACATCAAGCTAAAGCTCAAAACTCACATATTTCTTTTAGCTATAACTTTTATTTTTAAATTATTGTTAATTTCAGAGTGAAACTCCCAGGACAGCTGTACATTTAGCTTATCTCTATTTGTGCAAAGTTTCAAGTAATTCCAGTTAAATGATTAAAACACGAAAATCATGAGCATGAGCGTGAAATATGACTTTTTTTTGTGTTCATGAACTTGGGTCCAGTTACGCGAATAGTGTCGAATAATGTATATAGCAATGCGTTCATGTACCTGTATATCACTTCCCTAACCAAACGGAAATTCATAGTGATCCGTTTATATTGCAAAGTCCAAAGTCTAGAGTGCAAAGTCTTAATTTAGTCCCCTCGAAGAGGCTAGACATGTTGTATATACTGCAGGAGATATGTTTACTAAACTTTTTTAATGTGCACCTGGCATGCACTTACGACATTTGGTTATAAATGAAAACAAACGAACAATAACACAAGCTTTAAAGGTTATTTTTTTAATAAACCATGCATTGAAAAACAAACGCACAACAACAACAACAACAACAACAACACAGCAACTATTGAAGTAAAGGTCAAAAACGAGTCGACTATATAAATGAGAACACAGTGTTTCAATCCGGCCGCCGTCTTAATTATTTTTATATAGGCCAGAGGAGTTTATATTGGCAAGGTTTGGACAATTTGTTAGATCAAACGAATAAAATACTAGTATAATGTTTGCAACTAAATCGCTATGTCATAATAAAAACATGTATACAAGTAGTATAAAGTAACAATTCGTTCTTCAAAAAATGATACTTCGTAATGCGTTCTGAGAAAAAACAATGCGTTCTAAGAAATTATACATTTTGGAAGTAACATGGCGTTCTTAGAAACAAGGATACGTTTTAGAAACAGCACGGCGTTTACGACTTAGTTTACATACCCAGCCGTTATGATGTCTGTATAAACACGCATATGTTATCAAAGGTAGGGTATCATAGGTACCTTTTGACCTAAATATGCCATTAACTGTTAAAGTAAATAGGTTAACATTTAAATGTGTCGGTTTAGACTCGCCAATGTAAATTATTAAAAATATTACACGTAACATTTTCTTTGTATTTATGGTAAATCATACGATGTTCCAGCAGTTTTAAGGCCTATTTAATCATCAAAGTCATCGTGAATATCGGGGTAACCGATATTATTAGTATATTTGATACCTCGGTATTGACTGATTTTATATGCCTCAAATCTGTCAATACGTATTTCTTGGGCGTGATCTATATCTTAATTAATGATTTTATCACTTAACACGTTTTATATCCTGTTGTCCATGGATCAATAATCTCGAATACTTATTCATCTAGTTCACAACTTTGTTCCTGTGCCAAAAGTCCGCCCTTCTATGGCACACGACTCTGAAGGCGTCACACAAGCTTTTAAACTATTTGCGATATCTTCTGATGGCGCATCCAAGCATGCATAATCGAAATCTTCTCCATGGCGTAGCAATTTCTCATAAAAATGAGTAATACATACTTAAACAAGACAGATATGTATGTAAAACTCGAGGCAGGTGTTTTCAAGTATCTTGTTTTTATGAATTGTCATTTGAGAATAATAAGCAAATACAGTTAGCGAGTCCGCTAAGGGCACATCTGGAATCACTCAAAAACGAACATTATATCTACCATACGGTTCATACACTTGCTGACTTGAAGCAGTAACGGCACCCGTGCAGTCAAGTGCAGCAAGTACGCGACCACGGTGTACTTAAACAATGTGCCCGATACAAGCTGACCACAGATTTAAAGACAAAGTAGCAGCGGATGGTACACAATGTTGAAAACACCGAGTAGTGTATGAAAATAGTTCAACGGAGTAACCACGTGCACGTGCATCCTGTGCACGTTTGGAAATAGTTCAACGGAGTAACCACGTGTACGTGGATCCTGTGCACGTGCTAACATGTGGTTCGTCTGCATGTTCCACGTTGTTTTTGTCCAATTCCAAATATGATGTTCAAATAAACATATAGCCTATGTAAAAAAGAAGTTGAACATGAAAGTTGAAATGTGAAAAGATAGCAAAAGTACATCAATTTATTTTAAATTTAGTTGGTAGCTATATATATTGAAATTATATTGTTTCCTGTTTCTTTCAACAGTGGCAGTGGCAGTGGCAGTGGTAAGGCGAGAGGAGTACATAGCACAACGCTCAAATGTCATGAAGGATCCATCTCCTGGTACAACCCAACCGGAGCACTACGGCTTGAGATGAAACCGGAAAAGACCCAACATTTCCAATCCTGTTTCATTGTCGACTCTGGCAAAGCAAAACTGAAAATATCTCAAGAAGTTGATTTAAGCGTAAATTCAAAATCACCGTCTGCAAGATCCGGATATATCATGAACGACAGTAACCTGAAGACACTGATGACGACGGACGGCACGAGTCAGGAATATTGTATAACGTCATCAAAACCAGTGATACTGTATTTAGAACCGGAAGTGACAGAGACTCTTGGGTTTCAGAAGATAATCTTTCAGTACGATACAGCCATCCTGACAGAGAATCAACAGCCGTCAATCGAAGGTACGGTGATAACCTTTCTATCTAATATTATAGATTGCCAATTGTTTTATCTTGACTTTATAAATATATCTGGTAATTTATCCATATTATATTTTAAACAATGTATAGGGACATACTGCAATCATTTGGTATAAGTTCAGCGTCGAAATCAGTATCTTTGAATTACTTCAAACATTCTCAGTATACGAAACTATTTTAAAATATCAACCAATTTGTTTGAACGGATGTGTAAGTAATCATTTAAAAACATAACATTCAAAGTGACAGTGCGGAAAAACTAGAATTCATCCTTTTGTTATGAAAGTTGACATGTGTCCGTATAATGCATGCACAGCGTTTACACTTTAGGATACGCCTTTGATAGCTCATACACGACGTATTATGCTGAGCCAGTAAAAGTCTGACTTCAAAATTGCAAAATCTTACTGCAAAACTGCATTGAAATAAACCACGCACTGCGACTGATTGCTTTACACTTATCTGCATTTTTCATTTTTCGTAGTAGTTTCAACAAAGTCCGTTTTATACAACAACAAACAGGGTACCATTCTTTTATTCTTTTATTCGCTGATGACACAACGCTTTTATAAATACTATCCTTAATTTAAGTAACTGTACTTGAATGTATTCACTTTTTCATTTCTCACCCATAAATGTGTATTTTATCTCAAGTACCTCGTATACATGTCCACAAACGTATGACAGCTTTTAATCTTAATGCAATTAATATTCAGTTATCTCTAAAGACGCTAATCGTCTCAACGTTCCGTCCCTTTTCATGTTTTAACATTTTTCAAGATGGGCTGATGAAATTATCAAAAGAGGACCGTTGACATTTAGATTGTGTAATAAAGAATTTCAAAAGATCAATAAGCGATGTCAAATGAAGCTTTCAAAATGAACCCACAGCGAACGTTATGAAAAGAAAATTTGATAAATACAATTTGAAAAAGAAAATCACTAAAGTTAGATAGGATAACATATCAATCCGCCTAAATCATTGAATACCCATGGAGTTGAAAACTGGGATTTTATAAGATTGGCTAAACTATAAGATGATCACTGACAAAGAGGCATTACATTAGTTAGACATATAACATTCCATCTCATCTTCACTATATTGATACCGTTTTCGGGGTCTAACCTCACCTGTTGAGAATTGTAAGCAAAGTAAAATAAAAGGAGTGATGAAAAAGTTGAAAACTAAACGTGACTGGGCACTCTCCGTCTCTCTGACACACACCTGGGCAACGCTAATATCCGGCGAACAATCCGGCTTTGTATTTATGCATATTTGACATCTCCAAATAAAATGCTCGTTTTATATTTACCGTTATCATTATATTGATAATAGCTTTGCGGGACTCTTTGAAAACGTTTTTATTTGCTACTTTTGCATTACACGGTGATGATTATTGCAAGGTGTCTTTATGATTCTGTATCGCTTTTTATGCATGGTTGGATGATTTATGTTCGCCAAATATGAACCTGTGTTATCCTGCCGACTGTAACAAGTTTAATATATTTATATAGGTATTGGTACGGTATTCTTTATGTTCATAGGTGTCATTTCTGAAAGGAAATATGCAGGTCTTTCCATCCGATTTAGTTCGCTATAGGCACGCCAATAAAGTCATTTGTGTCGATTTGTGTTGGGTGCATTGAATACTACAGGTGGTGTATGATTGAATTCGGTGCATTTTTGAAACCGAATGGTTAGCACTGTAGACTGGCCCGCAACCCGTCATTAAAATGCTTGTTGAGTTTGAAAACGGGAGATGCGCGGTGAAGCAGTCTATTATCATCTACAATCATCCTCCTAGTGTTTTTCATTTTAAAAACACAATCGCAAGATGCTTTCCTTATTTCGAGTTATGGTCTTACAAATCTGAAAACATATTTTAGGAGAAGAAAAAACAATAAGGAGACTAAACGGCCCTTTGTGACTTTGGAAATTTTGTCAAATTACAGAGAAGCTGACCAGATATAAATTAACTTTACTACCGACAGACGATAAATATACACAAATGTGTTATAATTACCCAAATCGTTTGCTATGCACAGAACATGTTGGTAACACTGCAGTGTTGCCGTCTGTCAAGACAGCGATGAATTGGTTTAAATGATCACCGAAAAACATAAGTTTGACCGTTTTTTTCTTGTTCGAAAAACGTCGCATCATCTAAAAACTAGACGGCGGGGGACGCGTGGCTAGGTTAAAAACTATTGTTCTGTGTCATTGTCGTCATGGGACTCGTATCATTCATCACTCTTATATTTAACGTTTCAACAAGTTATCATTCTTGAAAGTGTGTTGCCCTCTAGAATTATACCGTAAACCTTTCCGTCCCCGTATAATTAGTTAACGGTGTTGTGAGCTATATGTCATGTGACGCCACGTAGTACACTTAAGGGCTGTAACAAATAGGCACGTTGACAATGGTTGTCGGCTGTAGACATGGCACCTGCAGTGTAGTGACAGGTATATTGACCCTGGGTCTTAAATTGTATTTCATGTTTGTCAGTGTTGTCGTAATTTCAATAACGTAAAATTACGTGTTGCCGAAGACATTTAATTATACCTTTGAACAGTGTTGTACAATTTGTTACTAGCTGGAAGGATCCTCAACAAACATGTCAGCATTCAATTATAATTTACTCCCAAATGGAATATAGTGTAGCTGATTGTAAGTTGTTATTGTAAAAGCTTAATAATGGATAAAGGAAAACAACAACATTAAATTCGATATAAGTGTCATCATTTATAAGTTATTGTGTAAATATCGTTCGAACTACCGTGCGTGCGTGCGTGCGTGTCTATGTGTGGTTGAGGGTTTTTGTGTTTCGGTAGATGTGTGAGTTTGGGTGGTGCTTGCGTGAAGTTTTAATTGTTTGTTATAGTTTTTCTGTGTTCTGTTTTTGTTATAGAGGGCCCCATGGAAGATTAGTTTAAACTACTATTAATTGGGTCACCCTCGATAAATAATGACGTTCATCCGTTCATAATAGCTATACTAGTAATATATTATTATTATTATTATTTACTGTTGTACTAATATCATTAGTTTATATTTGCTCATACCTTCTTGAGTATATTAGACCCTCTTTATGCTTTAACACCGAATTACCAGAAAAACATGTAGTCCAGTTTTGGTCCAATGTTGTTGATCTATCTTTTGTTGTTAAAGGTCACCTAAGGTGTGGAGACACCGTTTCATTGAGTTCTGTACATCTTCCACAGCCTAAATAGAGGTGTGGGCACATATTATTTAGTTTTAATGAGGTACATTGTCAGTCATGGTTAAAATTTCAACCTGCTCTGACCCGGAACACAATAGTTTCTATTATTCGTGATAGAAACGAAAGTTGAGAGACGGGTAAAACATTTTGAAATCCTGCTTTCGTTCGCGTGGAAAGAGGACACGTGTTAATTACCCATCACGAAATGATGTCTAGATGCTAAATCTTTAAGAGACACATGGTTATATCTAAGTTGCTACCAAGCATTCAAATTAGCCTCTCCATTTATTAATCCATTATCATTTCAACTTCAAATCTGCTTGTATACAATTAAATGACTGTTTGGGTTTTCATTTGCCATACTATGTTTAAATATATTATTGGTGCAACAAAATAAAAAAATGCAAAAAATTGCTTTATACTATTCTTACAATAAATAGTAATCGATTGAACAAATGCAGGTTATGTAGAAAAACTAACGGGACGCCGTGAGTTTTTATAATAAATCAAAATTGCCAAGTGTCCCTTTAATATACACTACAGCGCAATATACAGTTTCCTAAGCTCGTAAATCATAGCTGCGGTAAATGAGTCACATGTTATGAGGTGTGCTTTATTACGTCAGGAGATTACTTTTGTTAATATCTTAAGCAAGCCGCCTCGTCTTGATAGTAAAGTATTTTATGAGTGTACCTTCGTGTTTTTAAGACATTTTCGAGATTTTTACAGTAATAATGTAAGTTCAATTGTAATGGGGATGCAAACCGAATCCAGGTGTTTAAACTATTTTAGATCTATGCACACTAATGTGCGTAGATCGAGTGTATCATATAGTTACTGATGAATCAAGAGATTCACTCGAAATTATTGTAACTATATATATATATATACTGTGTAAAAGACGTTTTGGACCATGGCAGTGTTCGAACCCGCACAATGATCGCTGAACCATGACATTCGACCATAACTCTTATTATCTCAGTTGATAGTTCACAATAGATCAACAATCAACAACAAATATCGTTTACAATGAAAGTTTGCGAAAAAATAATAATCTATTTATTGGTTACTCGAATGTGTCCGTAACTGTTACTTTGTATGAACTTTGCAACATTTTTTACAGACCCTTTGTGTGTTCGCGATATTTTTTAAAAATCAGATCTTGTTTGGAATTTAATGTTTCTGGTACCAAATGAACCGGGTAGGGTAGACCTTGGTTACTAAAAAAAGATACTTAAATTCTGTCCAATAGTTTTATTTTTATATGACTTTAGATACCCTGGTCCAAAACTTTTTTTACCGAGTATATATATATATTTAAATTACAAAAACAAAATAAAATAGCTTAGCGTTGATTCCTTGATTCATGTACATACCATTTGTTTGTTTAAATGTTGTTTTACGTCATTTTTAGCACATTTTTGGCCATATATGACGGTCGAATTTTATGGTAGGGGCAGACCACCTCATTTTCCCTTAGTAGAACCAGTACCTCCTGCCATCTGTAAGAATCGACACTTTCTCACTTGACATTTACGTGCGAAGACTACAAGTAACTGTAAAAGAGTCTATCTGTACATTTTTAACGAATTTGCTCACTTAACCTAACTGTTGACAAATGCTGTGCTTTACTTTCAATTGATGCATACTGTCGTGATGATAGTTTAATATAGGTTATACATTTTCATATAAGATTGAATGCAATTGACCAGCAAATTTATTCTGGGTGTATGGAAGATTTCTAAATTGAAAATCTAAATTATTTATTTGCCAGTTTTGAACATCTCCGCTTATGTGCTTTCATTGTGTATATACATATATCAAGTTGATCAGTAAAATTTCGTTGCACTACAGTGCCCTGAGTGGAGATTCGAGTCAGATGTAATGAGATTTTGCCATTCCCAGTGAGCAAATTTAATACATTGAGCATGAAATTTGGTTATTTCATACCAATATTTCATTCCAAAAAAAAAGTCTATTCTTAACATTCTTTTTTTTTTGCACAATAAAATGCACAGTCGATCTCTATATATGCACGATTTGTTGGAATATTTTTTGGCCCCCTCTTTTTTATTTTTTATTTTTTTATTTTAGCAATGATTTTTGCAATGATTTCAAGTTTTTTAAAAAAAAGAGAATAACCACAGCGATACATTTTTCTTTTGAGAATGCTGGGATGCACAATAATGCCACACAATGTGTGAATGAGCAGCATGGATACTTACAAACCGATCCGTCCTAAAGTTGAGTTGCGCGTCATTAAATGTATAATGTAATTTTATGATTAACTTTATATTTATCATGTTTTATTGATGGGGGATGATGTGACAATCGGGGACTAATGTGTTTTGAATAGCGGTGGTACCGTAATGGATTTTTAGTTAAAGTTGCTATCCCGCCAACAACAGCCAATTTTTACAACATATGTACACCGTTTCTAAACCGACTGACGACGAAGTATATGTATATAACTTACATATTTTGTGAATCCAAACTCTATAGACACAGTATAAACGGCTTTAACAAGCCGGGCCAAACCACAAAACTGGAGCGTCGAATAAAGAGTTACCATCTCATAATTCATTTTACGCATATTCAATCACAGGTATTCTAAGAACCCGTTAATAAACCTATACTTTTAATTGATAAACGATTTTGTGGTGTAATTTTGTCGTTATTTGGCAGGATAGCTTATTTAATATGACCATAGTTAAATGCGTGTCACGGTAGCTTGCAAAATTATTGCAGTAGTCAAAGTATGTGTGTATCTATAAACACACATGCTAGTATTATACTGTATACTGTATACCTATCAAACAGTATTATACTGTATACTGTATACCTATCAAACAGTATTATACTGTATACTGTATACCTATCAAACAGTATTATACTGTATACTGTATACCTATCAAACAGTATTATACTGTATACTGTATACCTATCAAACAGTATTATACTGTATACTGTATACCTATCAAACAGTATTATACTGTATACTGTATACCTATCAAACAGTATTATACTGTATACTGTATACCTATCAAACAGTATTATACTGTATACTGTATACCTATCAAACAGTATTATACTGTATACTGTATACCTATCAAACAGTATTATACTGTATACTGTATACCTATCAAACAGTATTATACTGTATACTGTATACCTATCAAACAGTATTATACTGTTTACCTATCAAACACACTTATATTTCACGTAAACAACTTTTCTCATCTCATTTCAGACTGTCGCCCATGTAGCGAGGCAGAGATACTTAAAGCTTACTGCTCCAGTGATTTTGGTAAGTAATTATATTAATAAACACGGTAAATTAAAAACAGCAACTACAGAGTCGAAAGACTACCTTACGTGCGGCCATTGCTATACATTTAGAGCAGTTACCTGAATAATATTAAAATAATGTTCGCGGCCGTGTTAATGTTTGATATTTAAGCTGATTTAATAATCTTGTCGAGGTATCAACCATTCAATGAATCATGTTTGCAACATACCACTTATATATACATGTACATACATTCTGAATCGTAACGGTTCGAATTACTATACAGCCACTAATCCTTTTGTATGTATATAGTTATAGTATTATACCAGTAGTTTGGACTGACCTTACATACACCCTTACCTACTCTCGAGATGTCTGACCAGTACAACTGACCAGTACGCATATAATCCATCACATTATGTCCATGATAATGCTAGTAACGTGTGTCTTTGTTTAAATTATATTTGTAAATGTTCTATAGGATGAAAAACAACATTATAATTTAATAGTTTAAGTCAATAAAATGTATTGTTTTTGTTGTTGTTGGTTCTTCTTCCTCTTCTTCTTCTTCTTCTGAAGAAGAAGAAAACACGCCTTCTACGAAACAGTTCGTTTTCATTACCACAATAAATCCAGTCGTTTGATGGAACCATAAAAAACTCATTGGTTCTACCAAACGTCATAATGTTTCATGCAATTATATGGCTATGTGTCGTTTGCAGTTATTGTAGGACACATGCAGGATGTGCATCATTATGACGAACAAGACAAGACTAAAATTGGCGTGGCTGTGTCACAGATTGTCCGACAAAAGGGCTCGCATTTCACCAGAACCCGCCGCGACTCACCAACTCTTCAAGGCAGCATTTTCGCCCCAAGGAAGTGTGGCATAATTAAAGGAGATGGACTGTTCCTCATGACCGGAAGGCTGCGACTCGGTGAGCTGAAGTTAGGTTGTGCGCCATACCTTACTGAATGGGAAGCAATCGTTAACCGGGCGGAACTTGAAGGCAAGATGGAGTGTTCACGGGACTGAATTGCCAGCTGCAACTCTATGATCTACCTCAGCCTCATTCTGATAACCGGACGTGATGTCATGAGGAGGTGAGACAATAAACATCACGTGGTGTCAGATATGAAAATCGACGAGAAGTTCGATTAAAGAATCCAGGTTTGCCGAGCTCCAGCCTTCGACTGTCGAAAGGGCAATTACAGGTTTCCGAAACGGTCATCGCCTAAGCAACTTCAAACTCTATCTAGAGTTGAACAGGAAAGCAGTATAAGGTATATTATTTTATTTTTTTATTTTCTTCAACGACTTATTCTTTAAAGGAGATACACGTTTTAATTTTAGAGTATTTATGATACCATATGATACCGTAGCAACACTCTGTCACATTGCAATATCTGTCTCTGTTTCACTTGATATGTACGTGTTTTCAATGGCATTATTTAACGACATATGGCTATATACGTGCTTTCGATGGCATTACATTACGATATATGGCTAAGTTTCACTTGATATATTAATACTTTCAATGGCATGTTTCTTGATATCACGTCAAACATCTATTTCAGAACCCAGCTATACAAGTTCAAGTCGATACACCACCTTAAAGAAGGAATTTGATTGCAAAGATCGACAAAATGTTTTCGGTAAGAGCATTTTATAATTAGAACAAATTCAGTCGGCGTGTGACATGCATTTATTTATTTGGAATTTGGCGTTAACTACACTATCGCAGTGTGCGTATACATGCTAATAAATCAACATACCGTATATTTTGCCGCCTGTGTTTTTATTACATGAACTTAACAGTACATATTTAAAGATAGTTAGCACTGTCATATTCCCCAAAATTTTAATATTATTATGTTGTCTTTTTGCAGAATTGAAACACTGGACATCACTGGTGCCGCAGCCATCCACGGGTCCACGATGATAGGATGCTGGGATACTCATTAATTATGGATCTCCGTTCTTCGTGCCTCTGGTGATACATACCGGCGAGCAACCATTCGTAAAGACTGCCGATGTACCAAACCTGCCTCGGGAAGAAGCGCGTACCACGGACATACGTGCTAATTCATACTGCAAAGAATATAAACGTAGAACAACATCATGATACATACTGGATATTTCCCGTTATCTGTGAATGTCTTACAGTCCTAAACGTTATCCCAAAATATTCATTCTCTAGATGCTCTTGGGGGAAATTTGAAAACCTGGTATACTGTTGTGGACGGATACATACTGGATATTTCCCGTTATTTGTGAATGTGACTGTCTGATACATACAGAAAATAAACATTAACTGGAAGCTAATTAATTGTTTCATATAATACACGAGGACTTTTTCCATGGCGTATTTTTTAAACTTTTGCAATGAACGACTAACATCATTGGCAATATATCAACTTGTAAGTTATACAGAACAGAACACACCTGTTGAACTTTGTGAAAAACCACCATACAATGGATATATAATTCATATTTATATATATTTTTACCACAGTCACTATAGTGTACCGATTAGCATGTTTCCTTCATGAATATTCATTAATTATCTTCAAATTGTTTCCATGGTGAAAAGTTCAGTTATTTGTTATATCATATGTGTACAAGTGCTATGACTGAACAACGCTTCGTCCAGCTTGGGACTATTTCTAATTCATGAAGTCTTGATTAGTTCGACGCTTGATTTTAAATGCACGCGTCTTGACCCTTTGTGCAGAAAAAAAATTGAAACCGGAACCACATGTCCGTATTTCTTTTTCTTCCATTATAGTATGTTTAACAATCCACATTTAGTTTGCAATATTCCTGTTTGTTTATTATTAATTGATGAAATGCATGTAGTGCTTTGTTTTTCTGTCGTTCTGTCTGGGTTGTATGTCTCCGCCAATCGGAACATTCGCCACATCTCGTACACTGCTTCGCAGCGTGATCCCAAAGAATGACGGGATTGGTCAAGTTTTCACGAATGATATTTCTGTATATATTAAGCTTCTGGACGTTTGTCTTTAAAACTAGCTTCTGTAGATGTTTGTTTTAAAGCGCCGCAGATGATCTAGATTAATTTATGAACAGACGCCAGCAAGGCTACCTCGAATTACGTGTCATGTAAATGTATACTTTTATGGTGTGATATAAAAGATAAAATGAAATTGATGTAACACTTATGTCCGGAAGGCATGTCATACACTGTTGCAGTGAAACAAGATGCGTAATATCATTAAATACTACAGTTTTGTATTAAATATGATACTGTATTGTTAAGTGGAATGGAACGATAAGTCTCTCATAAACTATTACTTGACGTGGACTAGATTTAAAGAGAAACACAACAATTTTACTTGATTTCACCGGACATTATTATGAAAGCGGGAATCTATGCGGTTTTAGTGAACGTTAAGCATGACAGAAAGTCTATATGCATTGCATTCAAAAACGGATTTTCCGTAAAGGAATTTCAAATAACTCTAGCCAAAGTCAAAAGCAAAATTATTCACAGTTTACACTTTTTTTCTTATTTCATGGCATACTATGGCCCTTTATCACTATTAATGATGGACTAAAACTGTTTCCATCAAGAAAACCTTATTATGCATCTGTAATAGTGTTCCCCCTCCAATCCCCCCCCCACCCCACCCCACCCCCCATTTCCCCTTCAAAATTAACGGTATGTCCTACTTTGTTGCCAGTAAAACTCGAAATTACTTTAAAATGAAGAAAGAAGATACTTGCGATTAGACATTTGGTTCGTTTAGATGCGAGATCATGTATAACATACCTCTGACAAGCTAAAATGGGTCGACATAGGACATTGCAAATTTTGGCAAGATTTTTGATTTAATATTATGCCTAATTTGTATTGTTATACATACTGTAATTAACAAATAATGTATGGTACTGAGGTCTGTAATTAACAAATAATGTATGGTACTGACGTCTGTAATTAACAAATAATGTATGGTACTGAAGTCTGTAATTAACAAATAATGTATGGTACTGAGGTCTGTAATTAACAAATAATGTATACGTCTGTAACTAACAAATAATGTATGGTACTGACGTCTGTAACTAACAAATAATGTATGGTACTGACGTCTGTAATTAACAAATAATGTATGGTACTGACGTCTGTAACTAACAAATAATGTATGGTACTGACGTCTGTAATTAACAAATAATGTATGGTACTGACGTCTGTAATTAACAAATAATGTATGGTACTGACGTCTGTAACTAACAAATAATGTATGGTACTGACGTCTGTAACTAACAAATAATGTATGGTACTGAGGTCTGTAATTAACAAATAATGTATGGTACTGACGTCTGTAATTAACAAATAATGTATGGTACTGAGGTCTGTAATTAACAAATAATGTATGGTACTGACGTCTGTAACTAACAAATAATGTATGGTACTGACGTCTGTAATTAACAAATAATGTATGGTACTGACGTCTGTAATTAACAAATAATGTATGGTACTGACGTCCATATGCAAGTTTATGGACAGCCAAGTCCATAAACGTGCATATGGATCGAAGCACCATACATTATTTGTTATATTAATACGAATATGACCAACACATTAAATGGACACGTCCGAAAATTTGCTCTGGGTCCGTGGGGTTGAGGGAGGGGGCGGTGGGGGTAACTTTCACAAAATATTGACCGTATGACGTCAAAATGCGCAAGGAAGGAAATATACAACGATGTATAATATGATCGTATAAAACATTACAAATCACACCGTGAAACTATTCTACAGTGAATCAAACCACGAACATGGCGAATGTACACAACTGTAGTCTTAAATGTTAACATTATATATTTGCTACTGAATTAGCTGATACTCGCATACCAAACCGAGAAGAAAAAACACGATTTAATTTGCATAAGATATTTACCTGAATATGCTCGGCGATCAGTAAGCTGCATTTACTTTTACCGATGCTCTACATCGTCCATTTCAAATGTATTTTAATTCAAGCGTTGAACAAATAGATATACAATCCGGCCTAATATACATAAGAGTTCTTGTTGATTTTCACCGATAACGACACAAAATATAATTATATTAAATCAAAACTGACAGGCCCATTTATGCCCAAAACCCATTAAAATGTTTCGTCTTGCTTTGATCTTAAGGCGAATCTCCATTAGTTCAGTTTGTCGAGCAATCCCTTCCATTCATTTGCGACCTACACTTTTCACTTCCCATGCATTATTATTTTTTATAGAGAGAGAAAAATCTAGTTTGCAAGAAATACTGAAAGCTTTTAATCGTGTTAAATAGGGCAAATAAGTCTCTTTTTTTCTATTAAACAGATACCGAATACGCAATACATAATTAGCATTATAAGCAATGTAGGAATGTAGCGCGTAGCCAAACAGCTAGACGTTATTGAGTTCTGAAAAACGTGGAAAAGGGTGAAAGAATTAGCAAAATCGGAGGATAAACAAAAAATATATGACCATTTGAATCTTGTTCTAAAACGGATATGGGAGCCGCCATTTTAAGAACAATGACATCATAGTTTGAAATTACCATATATGGAATCTTGTTAAATATCATTTAAAGCAAAGAAAATCTCTGCAAATGAATGCAAAATCCTTTACTGGTCATTGCTATAAAGTACACAATCATATTTTTCATACAGTTGCTGTCATTTTCCCCCTATAAATCAATACATAATCACAATTATAAATATTCCATATATTGACATTTAGAACTATGATGTCGTAGCTCTCAAAATGGCGGCTTCCATATCCGTTTCAACAGAACCTTCAAATGATTATATCTTCTTTGTTTATCATCCGATTTTGAGTTTTTCAGAACTCTCAATACAATATTAAACAATACAAAATATATGAATACTTAAACGTCATATATAGTGCTTTAGTTAAATAAATATTGAGTAAAACCCATCAGCAATTAATATTGGTGGTGGTGATAGTGGTGATAGTGGTGGTGGTGGTGGTGGTGGTGGTGATGGTGGTGGTGGTGCTGCTGCTGATGATGATGATGATGATGATATAATAATAGGACGTCGCTATGATTGTGACGTTTTATTTTAATATGCAAAGAAGAAAAATAAGAACTGAATGTTGTTTAACGGCTCATCAACACAGTATAGGTTATTTAGAGCCGCCCAAGAGAGAGGGGACGGATACATAGGAATCCGGGAAGCATACCCTACTCTTATTATCGAATAGATTCCTATGGTTCTTTAACATGCTCGGAGGATAGACCGATATACGGGACCGCCCGGTTTACGTCCCCACCTGACGGACGAGGCTGAGGGAAAGTGTCTTGCCCAAGAACACACCGACAAAACTCAGTGGCATCACGGAGGACTGAATCCGGGGCCTCCGATAACAAATCCGCCGCTATTGAAGAAGAAGAAGAAGAAGAAGAAGAAGAAGAAGAAGAAGAAGAAGAAGAAGAAGAAGAAGAAGAAGAAAGGAAAAAAGAAGAAGAATATATTGACAATTAATTAATCATAGTTTTTCACCATGTCAATACAATTTACACACAATTAATTACAAGATGAGTACAATTTCAATTTACAAAAAAAACCACACACCAAGAAACGATAAAAAACAACACACCAAGAAACGATAAAAAGAACACAAACAAAAAAACATTGTATCGGACTATTAGCTAGTCCTACATTTATATCATATCATGACTACAAGATCATCATCTATCATTCAGTAAAAGTTAATCCAATTTGAAATTGTTCCATATAGACGCATTAATAATGACACTCCAAAAGTAAGTTAATATATATTATTTGCAAAGAATTTCTCTATATCAAAGTAATCCGGTTACGAACGTTAGAAATCTAAGTGGTTTGAACTCGGAAAACTTTCCACCAATTCTATAAATGTATAAATCAATATGAGTTTAGAAATCATATTCATTCATGGTGTCATTATTGTCATATATGGCTCGTTACTATACACCTTGGTCGTTGTATCGACGAATTTGTAACGCCCATAATTTTGAATTAATCTGAAATTTGACTGCACGAGCAGGTAAATAATGCAGGGTCAGTTTGACCAACATTTATTTGGACTTTGTCCGGAGCAAACCCTGGTCACCCTTTATCACTGGACATTGATTTAGGACAATAGTGGACGAACGGGCCAGATTGAATATGTGTACATTTCTAATTAATCAAACATTATTCGTATGACTTTCGACTATAATGTGTCGACTTAAAGGAAATGGTTTTAGTGAAAATCTAATTTAGAAACATATGGGTTTTGAAACTAAAGTTTAATGGGGCTGCGTTTGTTTTGCTTCACTTTGATCTTGTTTTCTATTCACCTAATATCAAACTTGGGTTTAGAATAGGTCGCCCGGGCAAATACGGACAAGAACGGTTATCGTACACATAAACGTTTAGCAATTCAAGCACAACCAGAGTGATTCATCTCTTTAAATCACCCGGTTCAGTCTTATGTTAACAGAACATCTTTAAAATATGGTGTGTGTTTTTTTACAAGAGGTTTGTTAGACATGGAAGAGATCGTCTTAAGTTGTCAAACTTCTGTGTTGAACAAGGTGGTTATACGTTTTGTAACAACAAAAACAAATAATGAAAAAGATTAGCGTCGAAAATTACAATTTATGAGCTTTTCTTAAAAGACGATTCACCGAAACCAACCTGTGTCCTATACTGGGTCCCAGACATCAAGCATATAAAGCGAAGGGCCGCAGTCGGCAACCCCTAGCAATGCTCCATCGGTCTTCTCCCTAGGACATCGAACAACAGAAATGCTTCGTTGATTAGTTTAACGGTAACGGAAATCGACGAGTGCACACCGAGCTAAACGGAAAAGACCGATCGATGATACGGCCTTCATTCAGCTGCCCCTTATATGGGTTTTTATATCTGTCTAGGGTTAACAGACTGTGACTCATGTAAGTGGCAATAAGCATGCTTTACAACTTGAATTCCTAGAGAACTCGTCTGAAAAACTTGAATGGTATAAACACATATTTTGTAATGTTGAAAGGTTACCAAATGACGTTTTCGTAAACCAGTCTACTGAAATATATTTTAGCGACTAAACGTTCACAAGCCTCAATAGCGCAGTTGATCGAGGCGCCGTGTTATTGCCAAGGATTCAAGCCTGCTGATTTCATTAATTATGTTTTTTATTATTGCATATGGTAACGTAGCAACAGTTCCTTTACATTTTTCACTTTGATAACGCAAACTTATAATTACACATGGTAACAGTGATATGTGTTGTAATGCACATGCTAACGCACACGTATACCTTACATGTGAACAATTGTATTTCTGTGCTTATGTGTACTTCTAGCACGTCGTGTTACAAGGGCGAATTGACATGTCGCCAGTACTTAGATATCTCCGCCCTATTGCTGATGTCGGAGTATATTGACAATAGTTTATATAACATAGTTGCACGTGCTTCATACACATGCTGTTGTTTGTTGGAGGTATCGTTCTGGTTTGATTGGTTGAAATGGATAAATGATTGACAACTGGCGACATGTTAATTGTAATAAAAATGTAAGGCATGTCAAGGTATTTGAACAGAAAGAAGCGAAGTCACCCACATGGCGAGTTTATGTCTCAGTGACAACGTTTGTTTTTTTCAATATTGTTTTAACACCCCTGACTTGATATATTAGTTTGTTAACAATGTATAGTTACTGAACATAAACAAGTGTATCGTGTGTTATCACCATTGTTTTTAAAAATCCCCCGCTTTTGATTGGTTAAGAGCTAAGGTGTTGACCATATAACCCGTCGGCGACCGGTAATACGAACTCATCTACCTGATATCTTCACCGCGTGCACGTCGCAGAGTGGGCACTGATGACACTCATGGTGTTTGTATAGGGGTCGCCTTGCCAGCCCTATACGACATTACTGGTATGAGCACTATATTCGCGTATAGTAATCAACACTAGTACTACTGAACCGGCTTGTCTCGGTTTAGTAGCTTGAGTGCATTTGACCGAGAGTGAAGATGTCTCCTGCGTCCCGTCACAGCACACATCATCTGATGGCCACTGAAGTTGGAAGTTTGACGTCAGACGTCCGGAGCCGAGTACTTCCCGCCACAGTGGTAAAGGCAAACGACAGAATGACAGAAAACTAAAGACGGAAGAGGGCCATCGGGCGGTGTGTGCGGCGCAGGGGTCATACTGTGATGGGTGTGGCCCCAAACAGAGAACCCGACCAGTAGCGGATGTAGGAGCACCACCTTAGCGGATGTAGGCCTACTCGACCAGACCACTTCACCGCCACAGCGAAACTACATAGAGCAGCAGCGACACAACACTACACATCTACAAGAGAAACGACGACACTACACAGCAGCACCAGATCAACCTACACACTCATCTAGAAAAGACCAGACTCTATTGTGCCCATCGCGGCAGGGATACATTGTCGTGTTAGTTGGCGGACGGTCTATAAACCTTAGAACGACACACACACACACAAATAATACGAACTCATCAAACCGTTCCGACCATTGGACCAGCGGGACGTGTCCATCTACAGCTCACCAGGCAATGTCGACGCGTCTGCGGGAGGATCAACAAGTGAGATTTTAACCTGCTTTTAAAACATAGTTTTTAAATATATTTTATGTGAAACTAACAAGAGCCGATTAATACAATACTGGATTGTCGAAACTGCGCTGATCACCGATACCAAATGCTAGATAAACCCTGACATACACCTGTCGTTTGCTGTACGACAACCTAGGGTTCTAACCTAGGGTTCTAAAATTACTCGAATACGACGGTGTGGATAACGGAGGAGCCATCACCAACAGAAACACGGGCAGTACAAGCAGCAGGATTGACATATTTGGGACACGCCTAAATCCACCAACACGGGCTCTACGAGCGATGGGGTTGACCTACTGGCAATAGTCTACTGGCAACTTTTAATCATCTGTTTCCTGATTGGCTGAGACGATTTCGAGCCGGCAATTGGTCATCTACAGACTATCTACGATGGACTTCTACGCTCCTACCAACTATACTACTGCTGTTCTACAGTAAACTTCTTTGGACGAGGGATCTCGGCTCCTACCGGACCGGACTCTTCGCAACCGTAATCTTCTTTTGAAATGCTCGCCAAAAGGCCTTGTACCCGCATACGGCCCATACGGGTAAAGAAGAACTTTATTACTACTAATACGAAGGCCTACTGGAAAATGAAATTAGAATGGCAGACAGCTAAAGAAACTCCCGATTCAACAGTATTTTTCTATGAATAATACTGTATTCTGTTTTATTAGGATTTTACATGGTTTTATCTATTAATTTTCAATATCTGATCATCCGCGGAAACAGACGACACATTTACAAGTTTGTCCATTTAACGATTTTAGTTTTGAAAATTCAAATTAAACTTGCAATATGTTTAAGAAGTATGTCAGAATGCTTTTTTGATTTGATATAAACTCATGTTTCGTCAATCTTTCCTCAAACCGAAGAAAGTATCATAGTTATAAACAAAAAGCCAACTTAATGATAATATAATAGCAATTGGATTGAAAGATTAGCGTCTGTGAAGGTAATCTCAGTTTTTAGCAATGTAAATTTACATTAGAAAAAAGGGTTTAATGTTAAATGTTTTTAATTATTAAAACCTGATCAGTAGTTCATGAGAATAAGTCGCTGTATTCGTATGCTGAGAACAGATTTATAGACTATATCCCTGAAATTGATCTAATTCCAATCAATTAGAACCAATTCTAAGCGCATGAGCAGATCATAATTTGTAGAATGTATCCTTAAAAATGATGCGTAATTGAAGTAGTATAAGACCCATAAAATGCCATCTATACCAACTTGACTGCGTCCCACAAAATGCCTGTATACCAATTTGACTGCGTCCCGGTATTCTTACTAAAATACAGTTGTTTTTAATATGAACAGTAAAAGCATGTTGATACAAATCCCAAAACCCATATCTGAGTCCGGGATAAATATAGCATATCTCTGTATTCTCTTTTAGAGCGCACCCCGTCCCAGACACCTCTATAAAAGCTGGTAATTTAAACGTGCACATGAATGTTTATACATATTATTTACTTATTTTTGTTGATAATTAAAAGTCAAGGAAAGGGTCTTGTACAACAACAAAATACGATTTATCTCTGACAAACGCGTAATATTCAGACTGAGATAAGATGCGTTTCTATGAAACGTTCATATATGGACCCTACAATACTTTTTGTCACACTGTTTTATTAACTACAACTTCACCAATCCGGCGTGGAACCATCAACTATCGTGTTAATGTGTTTTCTATCTCAACTCTTAATAAAAGGCTCCGTTATGTTGTCTTCAAACGGTTTAGACATTTTCGGACGCTAGAAAATAGTGTAAAATGGCGCTCAAGTGTTAGTTCATGATCTCACTTTTCAAATAAACTGCGAAGAAAAGTAATGAAACATAACAAGCTTCTGACAGATAATTCGATCTTTCTATTTATGTTTTTCAATCGTCGCTAAATCCCATTTCACAGATAAACACGTTTATTTATTTTATCACTTTATACCACAAATGTTCATACAGCTCGGGTACAACAAAGCCCTCGCTTCCGCGGACGGCCCTTTAATCCAAGATTGTATAACACCAATCTTCAAATATCCCGTGGGCTTGATATCTTGACCCACCGTGGAGCTATAATCCATGGTTACGGGTTTATTTTAGAAATTGATTAAACAGCAACGGTTGATACAAATCCTTTGGGCTATAAATGTTACTAATTATGAAATGGGGAGCTTTAAAACTGGCTTAATTAGAAATTTAGGCGGTGAAAGTGTGTTTCGCGTGCGATCATGTGGTGAAAACCATATTTAGTCACACTGAGTTTGTTTCGCGGGTATAATAGCTATACATAGACAGTAGTATATGAGCTAAAACGAAAACGCATTCGCTGCAAATACGGTGCTTGCACTTGCTGGTGGAGTGGGGGCGGGGGCTTAGGCAACGGTTCGTTTGCGTTTCCTTTTTTTATTAGTACTAATGACAAATTCGCGACAAATTATGTCAGTGCTGGTGCGAGGGCGGAAGAGTGTGTGCGTATGTTTATTTCATTTAATTTATTACTATTATTTCATTTTTTTTTCGTGTGGGGGTGGGGGAGGGGTGGGGGAGGGTGGGAGATGGGGTCGCTAGTCTGCGTTAACTTATGAATTACGGGTGTTATTTCTCCATATTTCATTCATTATACAGGTTTCATGATTGTATTAGGTAGGTCAGACCCTGCTGTTTGCATTTACAGTTACGACATACGCGTCTTGTCATACTGTTGTATATAATATGAACAATTTCATTGTGTAGATTTTCGATAATGTTACTCCACGTCAAAAACAGAGGATTTTTAAAAGTTCATGTTATGCCTGGTAAACTACAGTGAATCACTATATAGAGAATTTGAAAGTAATCAATGTGCTTTACAGAACAGAACAAAACATACTTTTATTGACTTGTTAAGTACATCATCATAACATATATACAACAATTACAAAATACATATTTTAAATCACGTGTAACATACAAAGTATATGATTTATATAGTCATATATTAGCTCTAAAGAGGATGATCTATAAAGTGATCACACATTCTATGTGACATCGCACATTTGAGATATGGAGCCAATTTAAAAAGAAACACTTTGTTTTCAGTTTGTAATAATTCGACGAATTTAAACATACTTGGTCTATTACGATAATATTGTCATATGTATTTCCTCCTTATATCGGAATAACATGGGCATTTTAGAATGATATGAAACTCATCTTTAATATCTTGAGTATTACAATATTGACAAAAACGTTCATTTCTTTCAATCCTATGGATATCATACCATACCGACCTGCTTGAATTCTTAGAGAATGTGACGATAACCTTATTCTACTTACTAAACTTCTTAAATCGCATGGCAATACATCTAAATATATTTATAATGAAAATGATTTTTCACATTGTTATACAATCTAAGACACCAGCATTTTGTTTATCAGCATACCACTTTTGCAAAAAACAATCGATTATTCTTTGTTTGAATACTAATACAAATGACTTACAAACAACTGTATCAGGGTTATCGCAAACCCAATTGAAACCATATTCATACAGTAACGTTTTAACATTAGATAACCAGTTCTTTTTGCTATTAACACAGTCATCATAGGCCATATTATAAACATGTGCCAACATAATATTATCAGTATTTAACAACTTAAACCAATACTTAACAATTTGAACATATCGTGAAATATACAAAGGAGAACGTCCCAATTCACCGTAAACAGCAGCTGTACAAGTACTTACTTTAACATTTAATATTTTCTTACAAAATTTTAAGTGTATTCTTTCAATTTCTTTAGACTTGCTAAAGCCCCATATTTCCGATGCATATAAGCTGGGCTGTCATAAAGCCCTGATATAAGGCAATATACGTATTATGTTCATTGAGTGCTTTTTTTTGATGACATAAATGTTTAAAGCAAGTCCATTTCATAATAATTATATATCATGTGTAATATATTGCAATAACAGACATGTTATTTTCAGAGACATTAAAGGGAATGTAGCGACACAGCCAAACAAGCTCTGTTATTTAGAGTTCTGAACAACTTTGAAAAAGGTGAACGAATTATCAAAATCGGATGATAAACAAAAAAAAAAAGATATGACTATTTGGTGGTTGTTAAAAAGGATATGGGAGCCGCCATTTTGAGAACTATGACATCATAGTTCCATATTACCATATATGGAATATTGATAAATACCATTTAAAGCAATTTAGAAAATCACTGCAAATAATTCAAAATCCATTGCTGGTCATATAAAGCATTATTGCCATTAAGTATACATATCTTTCATATGTATTTTCCCCCCTATGAATCAATAACTTTTCATATTTATAAAAATTCCATATATGGTCATTTAGAACTGTCATTTTATAGCTCTCAAAATGGCGGCTTCAATATCTGTTTCATTAGAACCTTCAAATGATCATATCTTATTTGTTTATCATCCGATTTTGATAATTCTTTCATCTTTTTCATGGTTTTTCAGATCTCTCAATACTAAAGAAGTTTGGCTGTGTCGCTACATTCCCTTTAAATAAAACAACAACAGATTTCTGTGATTTCGAGCATTTCTTCCATAATTGCTTTTCTTCCATAATTGCCTATTTATGGCAGCAAGTGCGTGCCATCAAAATGGTATAGGTATGACAGCACTAATTATTTCCCCCATAGACACCAATGTTAAAGTGTCACATATTAATGATTTGCTGCAAATTCAACTCAAGTATGGATAATGCAGCAGTGTAATGTTCATATAGAAAACTATTTTTCCACTTGAAAAATCACCAGAAAACGTGGGATCACAAGACATGTAAGAAAGTTCTTGTTCGTTTACTAAACAGGTCAAGGGTACAGCTGTTTTTATTGATCGACTGTTTTCATTGCTCACAAAGTGTAAGCATAGAGTCGAAATTTCGAAAAATGTTCATCAGTGATCCTGTAAAACCTGTTAATACGCTTCTTATACATATAACCACAAAATCGAATAGAAATGGGCAGTTTTAATTTCCCCCTGCTTATAATGCCCATTTCCATCAAAAAGGGAGGGATTACTTTTTATTATAGGAACTACATTCGATACACCTCGGAGGTTTACAAGTAATTAGTGGTTATAAACCTATAACGTCCACTGACTAAGGAGCGTAATACGAAGACGATGGTATTGCAATATTGAAAAATATCGTTCTAGGGATTTGTCTAGTTATTTTAATGGTGTTTTACTTCATTTTTAGCACGTGTTAGGGCATATATCACGGTCGACTTTTTTGTTGTAGAGACAGATCAACCCATTTTCCTGGAGTGGAAGCTTATAGTGTATAGCTTCTTATCATAGCAACTATTCGCCAGAAACCTTTTAGGATAGACAAATGACCATACTGACAGACGGCGGTAATAAATGTTTCATCTGCACCTTTCCGACCCCCGCGCTAATTTATTTGTCTACTTGGCGATTTTCTGAAATGTATGCAAATTGTCAAGTCCGCTGGTTGTTTACACAAGCCCGGTCAGTCGCCATCCATCAAATAGCATGAAATTATACGAGTGACATGTAAATTAAACCTGCTGAATTGTATCATGGCAATGAGGTTATTTCCTCAAATAACATAACCCTATTAATTAATTCCTCAATTACATGCGGACATCTTCAATTATTCACCTGTTCTATTGTCTAGAGGCGGCAGTTTTGGTGGCTTTTGGACAGTACGGAATGCAGAAAGGCTTAATTTCTTCCGATCTGTGAGTTTAAGATGCAGACTGACTGTCCACTCGATTTGTTTTTACAAACGACTTCATTTCAAATAGGTAGCATGTTCCAACGAGTACTGAGTTAGTAAGGCCAGACATGTTGGTGTCCACGTCACCTCTAGAGTGACCAGCTAATAAATATACTGTGATTTTAAGATACACTGGACATCTGCTTGTACATATGATACATTTTCTATCTATTATATTTCACTGAGTGTTCAAAGAAATAACAGTAGGTAGTAGGCCCTATAGTGTTCATACTGATTTTATATATAACAAGCTTCGCGCGTCATTGCACCCACAGTATGTTTGTGGATTGTGTTTTTGTGATTGAAGATTAAACAATTCAGTAATTTCAAAAATAACAAGTTTGGCATACGAACCAATAATAAACTGTGCTGTCGTGTACGGGCCACGAACTTGCCAGTGGCCGGCTTGGCTATGAACATCTTCACTACGGGGTCATGAACGTAGGTGCCGTCTGCTTGGCTATAGTACCACTTCGATACGGATCTCGACTACAGGGCCATGAACCTGACTGTCGCCTGAGTGGCCGTAGAACCGCTTCACCACGTGCTCGCGAACCTGTGTGCCGCCTGTGTGGCTATAGAACCGTTTGACAGCGAGGTACCGAATCTGAGTGCCGCAAACCGCTTCATTGTGGTGTCCCAACCTTTGGTGCCGCCTTCGTGGCTGTAGAACCGCATCACTGAAGGAACTCGAACCTAGGTGTCGCCTGTGTGTGTGTGGATCTCGAACAGCTTCACTACGGGGTCACAAATATGGGTGTCGCCTGCGTGGATCTCGAACGGCTTCGCAAGGGGTCTCGAACTTTGATCCGCCTGCGTGGCTATGGACTTGTGTGTCTCACTATGAACGAGGGCGTCATCTTAGGTCAATGTTTGGTATGTGTTTACATATCAATATTGATATGGTTTTTGTAAAATAAGTCAAGGTTTATCGGATAACAACATACTGCTGCTATTGTATTGTTTGGAGTTACTCATGCTTTATTTCGTTGCACATTTAGGTCAATGTACAAAGATAAAGTATGATATAAAAGACTTATTATACAATAACAGAATGTCAGCCTTATATTTAGGTTTGCGTGTTTGAATTCATATTTTGAAAACAATTAAAAAATATAATGCTTAGTTATGACATAATACATAATATAATTTTATGTTCTGATTTATTTTATTTTTTATTTTAAAATACTTAATAAGGAAATAACGACACTATTCCGTTTTGATGGTTGCGCATATTATTGCTGTTGTATGGTATTCAATTGTTAACTTATTTGTATACAAACACAGCCGACATATGTATAGATAGATATACATTACTTTGCACATGTCGGGCTTGACAATAATTTTACAAACAGTAAATTTATACTGTCATACACACAAACAACACATAAGTGTCATCACACATGCACGTTCATAGATCATAATACATGCTTACCCATTACTACAAACTGATAGAAGTGTATGCTCTATGCATCAGGTAACACACTATTAATGTCACAACTCGAATAAACCTGTTCCATCTGCCTTGTGGAGACGGTGGTAATTGTTTTCAATGTTCTTTAAATGACGAATGTGCGCACGCGTGATTCGTGCGTGCGTGTGCTCGTGCGCGCGCGTGTGTGATCCTAAGGTATATTCCCTCTTTCACATCACCAAGTGATAATTCACAAGGTGGGAATGATACTGTATAGTCAGTAAAACAACAACAAAACGAGGCTATCACTGTTCGGTCATGCGTAGTGACCATACCCACGATTAGCGGCAGCTATTTATAAAAGATGACACAATCTTACCAGTTCTTTTCTAATTTGTCTTTAAAAAAATGGAGATGCGTATCTATGAGATCGCGATACGATCTAGAGCTGTAGGCAGATAAACAAACCAACCACATTTCGGACATCATGGGTCCATAAAATAAACAAAGGCGTTTGAAAACTAAACAAACCTGATAAAGCCGGAGACAGAGGCGTTAAATATTAAATTTCTCATGTACACATTTCAGCAATTGTTCAAAATCAAGGAGGAAAACACGAGAAGATGTGAAATAATAAATTCGAGCATGTGAAAAGATTACGCTTCGGTATAACCACCGCGAGTAGTGCTCATGGAAATAGGCTCCTTGTATATTCATGTCAAAGAATTTCAATTCTAACTGGTATAAAATGTCACATGGACAAACTGCTTTGTTCACGAAACGAGCTCGACTATACTCTACCACAACGCGCAGTTACAACATTGACGACGGTTGCAAACCACCAAATCGTGTCCTCTAATTTTACACAACTTTTAAATAAACGTTCATTTTCAATAAATGGCGAATGTGTAGGTAACAACAATAATCTCCTGTTGTAGCTATGCATGGTCACACTCATCATCGAGCGTCTCCGTGGCCGAATGGTTAACGACGTTGCGTTGTAAATCTTCGTCACTCACCGCTGCGAGTTCGAATGCCACTGGGAGCTCGACTTGTTAGTGAGGAAGTGTAGATCCTTACGGATGGCGGGAGGTGTACAGTACTGTTTCTACCCAGAAAAAGTGGGTGGTCTGGCCCCACCACAAAATATATAACATTGCATGTGTTGAAAATGACGTAAATTACCACACAAACAAATACAAACACACTTCATCGTTTTCATTTTGTTTAGTTGACAATTGCCGCCATTTTGCTTCCTTCAACACCACCTATGATCACCTATGGTGATGGTTTAGACTAACATAAGGAATAACTTAACATTATTTTAAAACCCTTTTACAACTTAGGAAATATCTGTATGGAATTGTGAATGGTGAGTGCAAACACTGACAACTAATGGAGATGAAGATGATGTCCGGAAATGAATACGTTTGCAGACGATACGACGTTTTTAACTTCTAATTTGTCTCTTGACAACGCTGCCAAATCTCTTAATAATGACCTTGTCATCGCCAACTGCTGATGCATGTCTATCAATGCAGCAAAAGCAAAAATAATGTAGTGTTCTTCTAAGCATAAGCTTTTATTTAATTTATGATCATGCATGCTCCATCTATTCATTGCAAGGATGATCCCATTTAGTGTAGTCTGAATGAAAAATACTTTTGGTTTAAACATATTTTATTGCATGTTTTACAAAGTATGCAAATGGGTCTGGCCACAAGTTCTTACAACATTAGTTACGGCCCTTCCCAATATAATTTCAATTACAACGACAGTTGTAATGTTATGGCTACAGTAAATATATTATGTAACAATGAAGGCAGAGAATAAATGAACTAAAGTTTACAAATGAAGACGTAAACAGCTGTCACGATAGATGGGAAAGAATAAGAAAAGAAGGAGGAGAAGAAGACATAGAATATGTTTTAATACATAGGGTCAGTCCGAACACACTGCTGAGTGCTTTAATACACTACTAGTTAAAACGCCTGGTGTCTTTTATATAGTTTGCACAGCTAGAAAAACAATTTCATTTTCTTATCACTAAAATCTGTATTGCCAACTCTGTAGCTTGTAACACTAACTGCAATTGCAAACGTTGCAACTATGTTATCGGCAATGGTTTCTGCCTAATCTTCAAGAAAGTCCCCCGCTGTCCCGTGGTGGTGGAGGTAGGATGGGGTTGGGATGGGATGGGGAGCAGGGGTGGGGGTTGGTGGTCAGACTTCTTTTAATGTCACTAAGTGTGACTACATTAAGTATATACTTCTAACTGTAAGCAGTTAATCGCCTTCACTGTCACATGTTTACTTCTTATTTCGATATACGTGGTTGCCCGGTATTTGGAGATACCATTAACATTTCTCACATTCTAACTCCGATTTTTAATATTACAAACTTGATGTAAGTATATCCTGTACAATAACCTCAATGCGTAATTTGTTGGATCAAACACTTCTGAATAGAGAAAAAACATTAACGATTATGCGAGGGCTATAAGCGTGCGTTTTTTATCAGTCGCGTGGGGTTTTAGCTTAATGGCAATATTTTGAGGCCCATAAAAGGGTATTCTATAACTTGAAGATATGTAATATATCGAAAAAAATGTATGAACATACACTATTCATTAATCAAAATTAGGTTAATTTAGTAGGTAGGTAGTAGGAAAATACTTTTTTTCTACAATGAATGATCGTATAAAATGCGGTTCCGAATGCGGGTCCCATAGGATACGACTGAAAAAACAACAACAACAAACAATTCATGTGTTTACTGAAAACAAAAGTTTGGAGCTGGGCCGATTTTTTTGAAATATCATATTATATAATGTATATTATACAATAATATTATGTGAATACTTAGTAAACTGAAATACGATAACATCCGTGGAATGAATGAATGGTGTTTTACGGCACATCGTCACATAAATAGGTCATATTGTGCGCAAAAACTGAAGAAAGATGAAGAAATGAAGTAGTAATTAAAAATTAATGTAAATATATAAAGATAAAACACAAATGGTAGTAATATAAACTAAACATCCGTGGAAGCTGTCATGCCGACTCTAGCATGACCATACAGTTAATATAGTCATGGATGCCGACTCTAGCATGACCATACAGTTAATATAGTTCTTAATTTCATTAAAGTCCCTATCCCGCCATCAACAGGCAAATGCTACAGCAGATGTACACCGTTTCTAAACCTGTTGATGACGAGGTATATATATAACTTACATAGTTTGAGAATGTAAACTCTATATATAGACGCAATACAAACATCTTTAACCAGCCAAGCCCAACCCCAAAACGTGCGCGTCGAATTGAGAGTTACCATCTCATAATTCATTATGATTATACGTATATTCAATCACGGGTCTTTTAAGAACCCTCGAATAAACCTACACCTTTAATCAGCGCATATACATTTTTATAGGACCTGAACACCTGGATAGAGTTTTGATAAATGCTCTTATTTGACGGGTAGGTTTCATTAATTGTTGATCATTCGGTGTCGTTAGTCTTCTTCTGGAAGCGACTTACTATGTAGTCACGCTATAATCAGTATATCTGTAGGGAATATTCGTAACACAAGTGTTCATTTCGTAACACAAGTGTTCATTTCAGAGAACTTACGGCGGTCCTCACTGTTTAATAACCCCACGGGACACACATACCGCACACTAGTGTTGAATGTAATCAATTTACAATTTAATAAATCTTATCTATGTGGTTTTTATTCGGTTTTATGATTTCATAGAAACTAGCTGTCATTCAGAGTTGCGTTCGATTTAAGTTTACATTTAAAGGTACTGTTTGTTAGTTTGTAGAGAGCTCGGGTAAAGCATTCAGATGAACAATCCCGCTGAGGGCTTTAACTGCGTCCGATATCAAAACGTAGACGGAATCGGTAGACGACTCTACTCATTTAAAGTTAACGACTTGTTACCGATGGTTCCATGTTTAAAAACGGAATGTTATAGTCCTCAGCTTTTTTTTATATAGACAAACAACTTCTGCCATAAAATCTAAATCAGTGTGTAATATATGTGTATACCTCATGTTTCTGAACGTAACCTCAGTGAAATAAAGAATTAGAATTTGACGCTACTTGGCATCTAGACTGCATTAATAAATAAAGAAATGAGTTTTTAGTTGGAAAAAAAAACAACCACACACAAAAAACACACAAACAAGCATACAAAAAAACAAAACAAGACAAACTTTATATTTGAATAGTGTATTAAAAAGCTGCAATTTCACAAATTGTTTCTTGTTTAAGACTGAAAAAATATTCCGGTGTTAGATCAGTCAAATGGAATCCGTACATTTTCTAAAAGGACTATAGACTGCAGCCGATGGCACTTGCATTATGCATATACATACGTATATAGACATACATTAGCCCATGTACCTTTAGTTGGATTGTATTATAAAATTGTAAGAATAACGATGATATAGGGGAAATATCAATCCATGTTTTAATGGCACACCCAGACGCACGTTTTCCTTTTTAATGACTTCTTGTTTTCTTTACGATCGACGAAGGAGGGGACATACTTTTCAGAAGCAGAGATAACCATCGAGATGTGCATCAGTCCTCCTACTAGTGTTATTGAATGTCAAATAAACTAAGTTAGTAGAGAGTTGATAAACACTTTTTTTTTATAAAATGATGAACACTTGATTTTATATTTAAAACACACACACACACACACACAAAAGTAGAAAAAAAAGTATTAAGAGACAAAAGACATCTAGGTCCGTATTCATAAAGATGCTTAGCAACATCTTAACTTAAGTCAAAATTTATCAATTTTTAAACACCCTTTTTTATCGATTTACGACGTTTTCTTAATTTGCTAATAAGGTTATGAATAAATAAAACCTACAGTTAAATATTTATCTTAAAATATATGGTTTATACTGTCCCTGAGAGGTTAATAAGGATATTTAAAAATATGTAAAAATCTTAAATTTTGTCTTAAGTATTATTTTCACACTGAAGTTACTTTATGAATACGGGCCGAGGAATATAGTTTCTACATACCCACTATACATGTATCTATACACAAATTGCACACCGACATTACAGGCTGTTTTGTTTCCGTTATTGAGACTCAATGTTAACGATTAACTTTTTATACAATTGTAGTATAATCGAAATTATAAACACACTAAATTGACGCCTTTGATTATATTTCGTCTGTGTTTATAACGGAGCTTAATATTTGGCGGACTTCTTTGTTTATCAAAATACCTGAAAGAAAACCGTTGACTGTATTGCAAACACTTTTCAATGCCGAGGTCTTGTGTGAAATTGGATCTCCAAAAAATAAATGCACGACTGTAAATGTAACAGTGTCTTTACAAAAAAGTGTCCATAAAGGCTCGCGTGGGTAGAGATTTCCGAAATTAGATATTTCATCAATGACTAATTCAAAGTGTCACTAACCTCTTTCAACGTTCATTTTCACTACACTCAGATAGTCGAGATGTAATGTAGTCACACGAACGTTGTGTAAGAATACGCAATATGTTTTAAATGTTTTTTGTTTTTTTTTAAATATATTTTTACATAATATTATAGGGGCACGATCACAACAACAATGCCATGACTTTAGAGTAATTCAGAGGAGAGCATATACAGACATTCCCTACTCTCATACTTACACATACTGGCTATCAGACAAATCTACTCTCATACTTACAAATACTGGCTATCAGACATTCCCTACTCTCATACTTACAAATACTGGCTATCAGACATTCCCTACTCTCATACTTAAAAATACTGGCTATCAGACATTCCCTACTCTCATACTTACAAATACTGGCTATCAGACATTCCCTACTCTCATACTTACAAATACTGGCTATCAGACATTCCCTACTCTCATACTTACAAATACTGGCTATTTAGTTTTGTGCATTCATAATTTTTCTTGATTGTTATTTTTTTTTATATAAATACATTTCGTGATTTGAGCCCATGTCTGAATGTTCAACTTCGGACATGAACTATAGTGTTGCTGTTACCAAATTCACGTATGGATGCAGATTTCATATAAACCAGCGATTCAAATAGGCCATGTATATACCAAACGCCAGACAGCACCGAGTGAGACAACAACTAAACGTTAATTTACGGTCATAAAAAAACAAGTTTTAAGAAGTCGTGTGGGAATTATCATTTTAGAAGGAAAGTTAAAATGTTTTTTGACGTTAAGTTTCATGATTTCAGATAAACAAAGTGTGAGAAATGAGTATTGCTTGGCTTCACATTTTGACAGAACGAACCTGATTGTTATAGCAGATAACCAAACTTTGAGAAAATTATACAATACACAAGAATGTTCAAAATGCGAAACAAACATCGGCGATAAAAATCTAACATCTAAAAGTACTTTGGAATTTTGATAGTTTAAAATGTAAATACAGATGTCGTGTCCGTGTATATGTATTTATTTAGCTCGGATTGATGAAAATGCATGCACACGAGTGCGTTAACCTTTTTTTTGTGTATGGTGTTTACGTCATGTAAGGTTATTATGACAGTCTAATTGTTTTTGTTTTTGAGGTGGAGGCATACCACCCATGAACCAATACTGTATTAACCATAATGCAATATTGATTGATTACATTATATTTCACGTCATTTTCCAGCACATTTTAGGCTATGCTCGATGTTTCGTGGTGGAGGCAGATCACCATTTTATTTCTGGGTAGAAGCAGTGCTGTATACCTCCCGCCATCCGTAAACATCGACACTGTCTCACTTACAAGTTGAGCTTCCAGTGGGACTCGAACCATAATGCAACAAGAATAAAAGTAATAAAATACGATGTTGTGGGTTAAACTAATGTACTCTCAATATGAAATAATTTTCAATTTAAATTTTATTTTAAAAAAATTCTAAAAAATAATCTCGTTTTCCAAAGGTTCTGTAATTGGGCAATTACATTTACTTATATAATTCCTATATTTACCCTTGCCAGTATTGGAGGCATATTTTTTAAAATGACGATATGTTGATTTTTTTTAAATTAAACATGCGTATATTTTAATTGGAAAGATCCACTATCCAATGTACATATTTAAACAAGCGCTGAAAATAGACATTACTCCTTTGATTCTTTGTGGCAGCAACAAAATCTTTGCAGATTAATTGAGAAATCAAACACTTTATTGAGAAAAGATTATCTCGATTATAAAAAACTTATGCTCGTTTATACGTTTAGGCCACTTTAAATATAGTTTTATCTTAGTTTGCACAAAACCCGACCTTAGATTTTTCAGATGGGTAGGTAGGTAGGAAAATTCTTTTTTTTCTTCCATGTAACTATGTCAGCTTCTTTTGTGAATGCTGTTTAAAGTTTAGCTGTTTGTTTGTACACTACTTTTTGTATTTATTAAAGATGATTTTAGAAACCTGGGCGTGTATTGCAATGTTGTACACACAATCTTCTCTAAAACAATGTCCTTATTGAGAAAAGATTATCACGATTATAAAAAAACGTATGTTCATTTATACGTTCAGTGATATCAATGCCAATGTATTGGGAACCATTTTAATAAGACTCGCCTGCACGCCTTCACCCTAATACAAAGTATAGGTTTGTTTCGTTAAATGTCATTAAATATTCAGTTTATGCACCAAATTGGTTCCTTTGAACTTACTTTTAGGTGATCGTGTCTATCCATTCACGATTCATGAACAATATGGCCTATTATCGGGTCCAGCCTTGAACGTTTTAAAAAACTCTTTCATGTTTACGAGTGCAGTATTAAATGCAGTATTTAGTCGCAAAACTGCACAAACTCTATAATTATTTCTTAATAGAATTTTTCCGACCCCGAATCAGCTCAAAGAATATCGATGAAATGCACGGCATTCTTTTCACCAACATGAACGCCATGATTCAGACCCCTGGTATTGTACATGCATGCCCTTGATTGTAAGTGTGCATCCTGAAGAGTGTCTGTATCAGCGTGGTTCAATAATAATATGATTGTTTCCATCAAGTGTTTCAAACGTTTGCATCGAGTCGAGAGTTTCATACTAAGGTCACAGCTGTACTAACATACCCTTCGATTATAAAGGTTACTGATTGCACAAACCTATTTAAATTCCAGTGTATGTAGACTTTAAAAAATCTTGCTTTTATATGTGATGCACCCTGATATTGAAGGAAGAACACTTAATGAATAAAAAACAGCAACAACAGTTTGAATTCTTATAGCTTAAAAACACTCTTGAAAATCTGTATCCCAAAAGAAGTACGTGCGTGTGTGAGGTTCTACGGTTTATAGTTTCTCAGCCTTTTAATCTAAAGGTATACGCAAATAGAATCCGAACTGCCCAAAAGAAGTACCAATTAACAGAGACGTAGTATTTCTGAGATCTCTGCAATTAACATGGTATGGACAAGCTTGGTATGGCTTGATCATTCCAGTCGTGTATATCATTCATTGTGTGAGGTATATCATTACAAGTCGAGCTCCCAGTGGTGAGATGCGAAGGTTTACAACGCAACGTCGAATGGTTAACGACGTTGCGTTGTAAACCTTCGCCTCTCACCGCTGCGGGTTCGAATCCCACTGGGAGCTCGACTTGTAAGTGAGGAAGTGTCGATTCTTACGGATGGCGTGAGGTGTACAGTACTGGTTCTACCCAGGAAAAGTGGATGGTCTGCCTTCACCACAAAACATCGACCGTCATATATAACTTTACATGTGTTGAAAATGACGTAAAACACCATACACACATCATTCCATGTGACTATCTTTAACATTGAAATCTTGAAACGTGAAATTCGACTTCCTCGCTCTTCATCGTGTCAATTAAATAATCATTTGTGGCATTTATCGGAAGATGCATTTCCTGCTACAGGTGGTTCCCTAACTGAATTGCGGCAGCAACGTTTGTTGAAATGTTCGTATTTCACTTGATTGTTTTTGACGAATATTAACCCGGTCATTTTAGGTCTCTGCAAAATATGTTTTGTATCGACCCTTCAACTGCAACAATAAATGTCGTGCAGGTGAATTGTTTGAAGTATTGGATTAAATCTTATTGTCGTTTTGACATTTCTGATCCGCCATGATGGACAGTAAGCGCTCGTGTACATCCCCGGATATGCGCGAGGCTGTCACATGACAAAACCACGTGACAATATGACACTAATTCTACACGCCTACTTTCATGTTAGTGGTTTCAATATCAAGCAATTACAACGGTGATAAATGTAAAAGTACGATGTTTTACAACAGGTGTGCAGGTTTTAAATTAAGTTCTTCTTTTCCTTCGATTGTGAAAAGCGAATTTATTTATCTGGTTTTAGTATTGTCATAAGCTATAATAGTTGTCATGTGTTTTTTTTATTGCTAATCGCCCGGATAAAGAGATTAACTCCAGATGTTAACGCATTGATATAACTATAGCCTTAATGCAATTAAAATAAATACATTTTAATTTTATGTATTCAACAAGTTCCACTGCAGTGGACAGGTGGTCAAAGGTCGAGCGAAATGTTTGTTTTGCATATTTTCTTTTTAGCATTCCATCGTTCCATTATAATACAAACACTAGCAATCTAATCTATGTAGGGACACACCACATTATTTCCATGATGCTTTCCCCATAAAAACCCCAATTAGTCCATTAAAACACAGACCTAATAACAAATAGATTGGACACTACGACAATTATCTAATTTCCACGTGGCAAAGTGCGAAAATTTCACAAAATATTTCTCATCTTTAAACAAACATATTATGAAGAGTTTTATAGATGCAAGTTTCATTCAAATCCCATCACAAATATAATTGTCTTTCCAATGATAGTATTTTACTTTCTCTTACATTTAGAGCAAAAAAGGAGTTGATTATGTCAAAACCTTGATTTTTAAGAGAAAGGCGAAAAATTATGACATTTTTAACTTTAAACATCTTTCTATACAATTTCTTATTTTGAAAATAAACATAAATTATTATAATCCCATTTTGCTATTCACTATGAATCTTTTGAATGTATTCTCCTCCAAATCAGTGAAAAATTGAGAGAGAAGATAGAAGGAAAAGTTAAGGTGCCACGTGAAATTTTGGTTAATTCATTGGTTAAGATAGGAAGTTTCCTATCTGTTTATTAATACGTCTGTGATTAAAGGTTTCAACACTGTCAGGAGGAGCGGATTATTTTCTGTTTCATATAACTATAATGTTATTGTATACTTTTCCGTATCAGTGGGTTGACGTTATATCTTTGGAGTTGGAGATGGAATTGTTGTGGGTTTTTTTAAATTTCAGAATAAAACCGAAAACGGACTAGTACGGCACATGACGTTAGACTGCTTTGTCATTGTAAACCTCTGTATGTTTAATCACAGTACGTCCATTAAACTTGAAATACAAACATGATCTGACGTATACCGGGCATGGGGCACGCTGCTGGAAATGTTCGGATAATGGCCACCTTTTGGTAAGTATTAGCTTGACCGCAAATTGACAATTTTAATGACCAATTTAAATTTCATAGTGTACGATTTTGTTTGCCTTGCTATATCTATATTTATACATTTCTTCCTCCGCACTGAAGATTCAATTTGTTTTAGGTATACAAACATACTCTGCTTTTGTGTGTGTTTTTTATTATCACGAAGTGGAAGGTTCCTATGCAAATACAATACCCATGATCTTAATTCTCGTATCAACAAAACCCGAGAGGAAAATTTAATTGCATAGATAAATATTTTCTCCAAAACCAATACGTGATTGATTGTACGATGTTTGCTGAAAAAATAATACGGACGAAGTTTGCTTTAGGACAAAGATTTAATCGAATGTGTTAACTAAGTGAAAACGTTCCTTACGTCAATATATTTAAATCTATGGGATTAAATACATCTGATTTCGAGTTATTCGCGGTCTCAAAGAAATTAAAAAGAAAGTAATAAATCACACATATAAACAAAATGTTCAAATAGTGTGGTACTGTATTGCACTCGTTAGCGAATTTCTTTAAAAAAGATAAGTATATTTACAGGACGTTGATACAGCCGGATTTAGCATTTGTCCAACGTTGCCATGTAATGACATGGCTGTATTAAGTATGCGTATTCTCTCAAGATTTTAGTCACTTTTATTACATTGCAAATAAAAATTAACTGAATTAAAGTGTATTTTATAGTCGCACCAACAGCTAAGATCATATGACGACTTTTCCAGCTTCCATTTGTGAAGGGAGAGCCCAGGTGCCCCATCCGGGCAATATTCGTGCACGGGCGAGCATCTGGGTAGAACCACCGCTGGATAGCTTCCTCACATAGGTTCTTAGACTAAACATAAATTTAACACGTTATACGTATATCTAGATGTAATAAATTCTTCATGGTAAAACAATGTTCAGCACTTGGGTTCATACAACAAGTCTGCAATGATGTACTGTGAATGATTGGCTCATAATTAGAACAATTGAATTGAATGTTATTGTTGGCTCATCAACACATTATAGGCTATTTAGAGTCGTCTGAGAGAGAGGGGAAGGGATATATAGGAATCCGAGAACCTGCCATACGCATACTAAAGAATATATTCCTATGCTTTTTTACGTTACTCGGATGAGAGACTCAGATATACGGGATCGTAAAGGACGAGTCTAAGGGAAAGTGTCATGCCCAAGAACACACCGATGAAACTCAGTGGCGCCGGTGAGGCTTGCACCCGGGTTCTACGGATTTCAAATCAACCGTACTATCCACTGGGCCACATCAAGCAATTGTGGTTGCAACGACGATGGTCTACCGCAGACATGTGTTTGGAGTTAGGACTTTACGAATGGGCACCCACCACACCTGTTCATACATGTACCTCAACACTGGACGAAAATATCGGTAATTTTTGCAAAAGCACGTAATCTTCTTTTGACAACCATTCACGACATGGCAGACATCAACTGTGCTTGCAAATAAGTAATCACTCATAATAGCCTGTATATTTTGCTCATTATGTGATACAACATGGGTCCGCACGCTACACCGCACAGGTCGTATTTTGGCAGTACGGGCGGTAGAAAGATGTCCTTGTTTATTGAATAACTATTTTCCAAATCTAAATGCACACACGTGAACAACCATTTTGTCCCATACATTAAAAAGTATATCATGAAATTGAAGAAATTGATATACTAATTGAATTGAATGTTGTTTAACCTCTCATCAACACAGTATATGTCATTTAGAGCCGCACCAGAGAGAGGGGAAGGATACATATGAATCCGAGAACCGTGCCCTACTCTTATTATCGAATAGATTCCTATGGTTCTTTAACGTGCTCGGAGGATAGACCGATACACGGGACCGCCCGGTTTACGTCCCCATCCGGCGGACGAGGCTAAGTGAAAGTGTCCTGCCCAAGCACACACCGACAATTGATATACTAGTAACATACCATTAGACACAGAAAATCCACAGAAACATAGAAATTAAACGGTGAACTTTTTTTAAATATGATAACCGATGCTAAAGCTATATTTTTTAATTGAATTGAATTGGGGTTACGACGCACTTACATACAAACAGTGCAAAGGAGAGGGGCAACGTTTGTATAATAGTGGTACTTTTGTTGGAAGTCACCCAGAAGAAGAATATTGCAAAAACAATAACCGAACGTAACAACGTTTACGTACCCTAACTAAGTAAGCAATCATAGATGAGTTGAGTGGTTGGTTGAATGGTGTTTTACGTCATTTTCAGCACATTTTAGTCTATATATGACTGTCGATTTTTTTATGATTCTACCCAGGAAAAATGGGATTGTCTGCTTCTACCATAACATATCGACCGTCATATATGGCCTAACATGTACTAATATCACGTAAAACACCATTCAAACAAACAACAAATGTCATGTGTCTACGGCGTGGTATTCCAGTGTGCCGGTGCCTGTACATACAAGTAGCCACCGTCGTGATATGACCGAAACATTGTTAATAATAATAAGAAGAATAACAACAACAGTAATAATAATAATAATAAAGACTTTATTTAACGAGAGAACTCATTTAAAACTAGTCAATCTACCATGAGGCCCTCAACAATACAATATATACAATATTTACCAGTAAAAATGCATTTAAAGTGGTATATTCAGTAAATGGAAATATGTATAAATAGAACAGAAGCCACGTTAAACTCCATACATACATATTCTACAATGGTCGAAACGTATGTTGTAATCAGTCACGTGATTGATATATTCTGTCACATTATGATATGATGATCTTGTCTTTCTAATAGAGCCTGTTCCTAATGGCCAAGGCAATTAGTTTCACATTAGCGTACAGTGTATAGCGGCATTTCTAACATAATTTAAAGTAATGCTATATATTTTTTAAGATAATTTGAACTTTTCTTCAAATGTTTAAATAGATATCATGAATCACTTTAATTGTATATAATAACGAATTTCAAGCGTTCAAACAGCTTCAGGATGAGCGGTTTAAAAGTATATAGATATGTATTATCAAGTGCGCATGGGCATACGCAGTTTCGTGACGACCCAAGGCGATAATGTAGACTGATTGTAAACAAAATATATCTGAGTAAGCAAACAACTACATGTACATGTACGACAACACGGCATACTACAAAAACGGATACATACCATGCACGACAACCTGGCATACTTCATAAACAATGCATTTTATGTAAGACAACCTGACATACGCAATTAACGGATGCATGATATGCACGACAACCCGGCATACTACATAATAGGTACATTACGCGCATGACAATCTGGCATACTACATAAACGGGTACATTACATGCACGACAACCTGTCATACTATATAAACAGGTGTATTACATGTACGTCAACCTGGCATACTACATAGGCGGGTGCATCACATGCACGACAACGTGGCATACTACATAAACGGGCACATTATGTGCACAACCTAACATACTATATATAAACAGGTGCATTACATGCACGACAACCTGACATACTACACAAACAGGTATATTACATGCACGACAACCTGGCATACTGCATAAACGGGTACATCAATGCACGACAACCTAACATTCTATGTAAACAGGTGCATTACATGCACGACAACCTGACATACTACACAAACACTTACATTACATGCACGACATACGTAATAAAATATAACTGCCATACCCAAGTAAAGTAGAGCTAGGACTCATATATTGCCTGTAAAATGAGCTTATTATTATCAAGTGTGCGAGTGCAAACATATTTCTCTTTCTTAAATTTAACTTCAGAAATTAGATGTCGCTTTCACTAATGTAAACGCAAAATGAGTAATAAGTAATTATGCAATTATATGCGTCAGATAAAGATCGTCATTCTTTTCTGTGTCGGGGTGTCATTATATTGTGCGTCTTCCTATTTATGGTTGTACCATTCCCGGACAGCCTTTATCGAAGTTGAAGAGCAAACATTGCTACTGATATTAAACAATGTTTATTTTGTTCATCCAAGCTAATTTCCACCTCTAACTGTCTTTGTACTCGAATGTCATACTTGTTTACTCAGAAGGACCATTTATGGGTAACTCATCGAATAATGCCGGGTTGTGAATGGCCAACGATTTTTCATTTCTTTAAGTAAACGTTTGCTGTTCGTGATAATTTGCCAAACTATTGAACACAGATAACTATATGTCTGCAAGAAGATAAACGATCAGTTGTTAAACAGATCCAGAAATGGCTGTTAGTTTTGATAAAGCCAGAATTGCACTCTGTATATAATATGTTCATTTCAATTTATTTCAGTCAAAGTAATTTGAATTGGATTTTAGTCCTTGTAGCTAAGGTCATATGGGATCATATGGCGACTTCCCAGCTGCGATTGGTGGAGGAAGAACCCCAGGTGCTCATCCGGGCAAGTTTCGTGCACGGGCGGGCACCTGGGTAGAACCACCGACGTTCCTCATATAAAGAGTTCAAGGCCCATGCGGGATCGAACCACAGCGGTGAGGGGCAAGTGATTTCAAGTCAGAGACTCTAACCACTCGGCCACGGACGCACCCAGTCAAAGTGAAGCGATGTTAGTCATCAATATAACACACATTTGGGGATAATATATATTCCTAGATGCATATAAATGAAATGTCATGTTAACTCATATTTATTTGGTTCTACTGGGACAGCAATCTCAGAATGAGATGAGACGAAGGATGAAGTTTTCCCATCAGACATGCCTCCTACAAGGTGCGAAGCCAGGCAGGGGCAGAGATTTGTAGTTCTAAAACCAAGTCATTATTCGTTTAACTACCGAGGCCGCTAGACTGGTTTGAAAGAAATATGAACTGGTTAAAGGGACACACGAAACTGTTGTTTGTTTTATTTTTAATCCGCGGATTTCCACGTAACTTGCGTACTTGCAAATAATGATCATTTGAATAGTTTCAAGCAACTTGCTTTTGATTGTTCATATTGCTAATTGTAGATAGCATCAATAATATATTTAAATTTATGGTAAAATAACGAAGTAAATATGACTCAAAATGTGTTTGTCTTTTATTCAATGATATGAGAGCAGCTTTTAAGCCAAAATGATACTGGATTAATCAGACAAGGTGCTGCTAATTTTAATGCTTGATAACTACCTCAAGATTACCGCGTGTGCCTTTAATGATGATGTCAAAATTGATATACATCCTATCAAAATGCGGTGTTCAGGTAACACAAGTCCGCTTTCAATTAACGTGACTTAATCTCAAATAGATTCAAATTCGAAATAGAATATTTATTATCTGTTATACGATACATAAGGACTGTCACTTAAATAATCTTATTGTGCAAGTAAGTGCTTAATTACCTTTTACTGATGATTTTATCTCCGAGGAACGAGGAATACTATATCTGCGATGTCGTTTTGTTTCGTTATCTGCACAATCATTGTATATACTTATATATAGTTTGAAAAGGGATGAGGGCGTTCTGTGCAAATGATACACTATACTATTTTAGCAAATTTAATATTACAATTATATTTTTTACCAGACCACATCAGCATATATTATTTTTGAATATAAAACGCAGTAACCTACCACAGCACAAGTCATTACGTTCAAGGCGAATAAGCTTGTGCCTGACACTATTGATCTGCAACCTTACAAAGATGGGGGTAGGGTGGGCTGGGTGTATTCATAGTACACCGGGTACTATAATAATGTACCCACGTCTCTCTCTCTCTCTCTCTCTCTCTCTCTCTCTCTAGTAAGTTCTAGTTATTATATTAGCCAATCAGATTTGAAATGGCGACGGATGACAGCCATAATATTTTTCTTGAGAGAAATCCTGACGCTGCAGCATCAGCTGAAACCATATCCCCGTGCGCTACACCGTATCACGTATATCTTATGTACACAATGTCAGCATATATTAGATGGTTACAATTTAAAACTGACCATTCCCGGGCACGTATCCCTTCTGTTTTCTGACTTTTGGCCACCATCAAACGGTCAGATGTTTATTTTGACATTTAACTTCGGCCAATTAGCCTGGAGTATTGACCCGAGTGACCATGGGGTATTTATTGGTCGTAATCTAATAAGAAAATATTTGAAACATATCCGGTTCTATTTATTTTACCGATGGTACGGATTAAGAATCGGTTTGCAGGATACCTGTTTAATCAATTGCAGATTTTTTTGCTTGTTGACTGTCAGTCATAATGTAAATTTAATTTTACGAGCGTTACGTTCTCAGACCGATATTATCTGGGTTTAATTTTAGAGGACATTTCCATAAAAGACGATTTTATCAGTCACGAAATTGTTATTCAAAGTTATGATAAATGCTTTGATATAAATCATATAACCCGCCTGAAAGGAAATTCTAATTTTGTTTTTGTCAGCATAATTTTCTTATAGCTGACGACAACACGTGCCGATTTCATATCTTTGAGTAATAAAATTAATTTCAATTTTAAGCTTAATGTGAAATTAATCATAGCAGAGGTCGGCAATTACACACTCGCACAGCCAATTAGAAAAGCTGCGCAGTTCGGATTATTAAAAATGTAAGAACTATCGTAAGAATATGACTAGGTTATTATACACCAATACTAATATCCGACACTCCCGCTCACGTCTGTATGGAAATAAAATATGAAATGGGTTTTTAGTAAGTCTAAGTGTTCATTTACCCTCGCCGTTGGCAACTAGGCCTTTTGGCGAGCTTAATGAGGTTTTACGCTCATCATAGAAGGTTATATTGGGACAGCAATCTTAGAGGGAGAGGAGATGAAAAATGAAGTTTCCCATAATACATGTTATCGTGCAATAATAATTTGATCAACCCGTGCTATGCGCGTTACATGTAATTAATGGCTAAGATATAAATATTTCGGGTAAACCTTTGCAAACTCAGTGGAGAGTGGATACATTTGCCAACATTTTCTGAAAACAAACAAGTTTTCAGTATAGTTATGACCATATTTCAAGGTAATACTCTACTTATCAGGGTACCTGATACTCTACTAAATATACACTAAAAGGTACTTATCAAATAAGAGTTCTGAAATGAGCACCTTTAAGATTGTGTTTCTCATGATCAATTATTTGTTCATGATCAATTATTGGGAATGGGGAGGAGGCAACCTATACTACCCCACCCACACACTATCACGGCGCCTCATTATCCAACGTACTATAGCGACAATGACATTTAGCAAACGAAAACATTTTGTGAAATAATAATCTCATATACAGCACAGCAGGGCTATACCAGTTTTAAGCATAGCATTATGAAAATCCTTTGAAATCTGAATCAATTCAAACGGGTTTGTTATAACTTCAATACATGAACAAAAAACACCCTTAACATTTTAGAAACACATGAACGCGCCTTTACACAACTTTACACAATTTAATGAGAGTTCAAATTCTTTTTAAATTTTTAAAGCGATGGTCATTTTGATTCTTTGTCGTTTACAATCCTTTTATCGTTAAAATCTGTGAATCGTTGGGTGTATTATACGAATGTGTTTATTTCAATATAATGCAAGGCGTCAGTTTCAGTATATACCTTGTTGAAGCTTCGCTTTATTGCAAGTCAGTTTGATATTTATTTTCCGCGTTAATTTTGTTCTAGATAGATACGATATATTATTTCTTTCCTCCTTACTTCTCCATGTAAGTCGATTCAAACAAATTAACAGCACTAATATACAATTACAAAATAAGTACTTTATTTCCACGTTTAATATCGTGCCAGCATTACGACACGTAATGTAATTGATAACCAGCTATTATGCCACAAAAAATGATATCGACTATCATAGTAAAACAAAATAATTGTCATGAAGAGTTCGTTATCAGACAGTTTCACGCTGCATATGGTTTGGCATGTATATTAGGCCCTCCCAGGGGTGGGGGTGGGGAGGCGGGGGTCCATGTTCCCTTGTTCCCTGAAAATATGACCAAATGTTCCCTTGTTCCCCAAAAACATTTTGCTTAGTTCCCCAAAAATATGTTTTCAATGTTCCCTTGTTCCCCAAAAATACTACCAATAACCGACAATGTCCCCTTCCCAAAAATAAATGGTCATGTTCCTTTTTCTCCCAAAACCCCTGGGAGACCCTCGAATATGCATTTCATGTATGACCATTGGTTTGGATTTGTCTTTACAGTTTTGTTCAATTTAGACTGAACATTAATTACATACTACGTAGATACGATTCCAATTTTTGGAATGTATGTACGTTAAATGTGCCTGAAATGTCAAACATATCATAAACTGGGGGAAATGCCATGCCTTTGTCAATATAACTGATACTCAATCCGTGACATATACATTATTATGTGGGTAGAGATACACAGGGCCGGGGATGCTTTCCTTCACAATTACGATCTAAAATATTATTTTTGTTGCCAAGATGTATTGCCAAATATGTAACATTTAAATACAAACATGTTTGTATGGTTTTGCAAATGATACTGCAGACATGGTGCATAAATCATAATTTTAACCGTTACCGTATTGGTAGTGTCAACGTTGCGAACGAACATTCATTTAAGAGAACAAGGCCTATATTGAAGTAGAGGCACGATCTTTTACGGCGATTTCAAGAGAATATTTCGAGTACATGTGTGCAATGAAATGTCTTAAGTACTGGTTGTCTTGCCAAGTCACGCTTTCGTGCAATTGGTCATCATAGAACAAGCGTTAAACTTTTGGCATTATCATAACACAAGCGCATTGACTATTAAAACATGCGTGTATTTTCATAATTTTGACCAAATTTCAAGTGGCCTTTAAAAAGACGCTAATCACGTGTACTACACGTGTTCCAGTCATATAACAGATCTATTCAATGTTGACATTGAGATGTGTCACCAAACGTATTGACCCTATGGGGACCAATGTAACTAATAGTTCTGATTAAATACAACTTGCCGACCATATGTTGCAGTCTTACATTAATATGAATTATGGAACGAAACGTCCAACGGTACAGTTGGGTAATAACGTTTCTTACCCAAAATTGGGTACGAAAAATACAGGAAACGAAATGTTCTTTTGTTAGTTTGTTTGTTTGTTTGTATGGTGTTTTACGCCATTTTCAACATATGTAAGGTTATATATGACGACTTTTTGTGATGTAGGCAGACCACCCACTTTTCCTAGGTAGAACCAGTGCTGTACATCTCCCGCCATTCTTAAGACAAGTCGAGCTCCCAGTGGGATTCGAACGCAACCTCGGACACGGAGACGCAATAACGAAACGTCCATCACCCATTAATAGTTTATGTTGTTTAGAAAGGTTTGTTAATTATTCATCCCATTTATCCATGGTTTGGGCCAACGTTCATATGGAAGACCATGCTTTGGCGTTCGGTCAGGAGTTCGAACAATAATAATAAAAAATACTTTATTTACGAGAGAACTCATTTGAAACTAGTCAATCTTCCACGAGGCCCTCACCAACATATATTATACAATGATTACAAAGATATGTGATATAATGTAAAATGAATTGTAGTATACAGTAACGGAAATATGTCCAAACTGAGTGGCAAGACTTAGTTATTATTATATGATTTGGTTAATCCACTGTAAATACAATGTTTTGAAATGATTAACAGATTAGGCATCGTTCACGTCATTACGCTGAGCCTGAGTATTACTTACTAGTTATGGGAATATAGGTATTCACAACTTTCACATCCGGTCAACTTCCGGTAGGTTGAGATATTCAGTAGGTGAAAATAAATGGGTTTACTCGGACTTTATCCCCATCTCTATATGAAAAATGAAAATATTAGACCATGATTTAAATTAAATGTATCCATATTGATGTTTTAAAGACAACATCAAAAGAAGATACATAGATGTACACAAAAATAAAGCTTTTAATATAATTATCACTAAAAACTAGTTTTATAAAGGGCTAAAGTCAGTTAAGCACCAACGATAAACACCGAGTTTACCCCCTACCAGAATGTGGAGGTATTTTATTTTATTGATCACTGATTGGTCAAATTATTTTGATGATGTCATGTGAAAGTTATGAATGCCTGTACGTATGTGCGTTACATTAATAAGAACACGCTATTGTATTTAAAGGGGCAGACCAATCTTCAAGCAGTGTCATTAATTAGCGGCTGTATTTCTTTATCCAGTATCGGTTTGCGTGCAATGTTGAGTTTTCATTGTTTCGTCTTATTCTACCATATTTTTAAATATATTATTGGAGCAATATATTCAACAGGTAATTGAATTGGGGTTTTAAGGCGCACCAACACATGAAAAGGTTATATGGCGCCCCAACAGGTAATAATATGCAAAAACAATTTGCGTTATATTATTGTTATATTTAATATAATGATTGAACAAATGCTATTTAGAAAAACTAACGGACGCTGTGAGTTTTTAAGCAATCAAGATTGCCGTGTGTTCCTTTAATCAGTATGCTGTTATCTGGGATGAAAATTGACATATAGGGGCGTAGCTGTGCCTAAACAAGGTGTGGGTGGGAGGGGGGGGGGGGGGGGGGGGGCGGGTGGGGCTGGGTTTAGAAGGAAGCCAAATCCTGCATTCTGACGGTAGTTTAAGCAGCAAACAGTGTTTTTAACACCGCGATTTCAAGCTTTTTTCATCTGCGATTTCGCAACAAAAACATCGGAACAGAACAAAATAACAAATATTAATATGAATACTTGCTTTCTGAAAATCGTTCGAAATGTTGCACAATCATGGACATTGGTGTGTTAAAAATTTGGTTCCGAAAGACCGCGAGTGAAAACAGTTTGACTTTTATTTTCTGAAAAGACCATATGACGAGTAAAAATTGGTATCAGCTGATTATATCCCTGATTATACCCCTCAGCTTTTATTGCATATTTTGCATTTTTATTGTTTTGATTTCTGGGGACAATGTGTAGGCACGTGCCTACAGTGCCTATAGGCAGCTACGCCACTAAGTCATATAGGGCCCTGCATAATACATAACATATATACATTCATAAGTATCTACATAATTAATATTATAACAATCTCTATTTCTTTTAATATCTTCTATGGGCTTTGTCTCTACCTAGATGTCACATCCGTCCCCTTATCTCACAGTAATAGTCACACTTTCATAATTCACGATGGTATCTCTTACCGGAGACGGTGGCTTCAAATCGAAAAGCAGTTTATTACATTTCGTTGTAATAATAAATAATAGCATGCCTTTGTACGGACATGTTATCGGTTACCGTCTGCACGCCTTGAAAACTGATCTTAAGTATGTCAGAGATGGCTGATAAGCGTGCCGAAAGAAACTTTTGAAAAGCGGCAAAGTCGACGAGGAAAGATTACGTTTTTGATTGAAAAGTAATTTATTACGGTTCTGTAAACATCGGCAACGGGTTCAAGATACGTCCTCGAACCTGAAATTAAACACAAACTTTGTAAAGTTGTCGCTTGTTGTCGTTTACTCCATTTTAGAATGTTAACTGGTGGCTTAAGCGACGCATAAGAGCCAATTGACTTGCGAAAGCTTGGATGATAAAAGACCAAAACCTATGTTTAAAGTTATAAATGAAACGATTTCTTTCTAAACAGTAACCATACATCCGTTTCGACAAGGTTGTACGTAAGTTGATTCAGAAAAGAGGTTTTTATGAATGGTCGAGTAATGAATAAGTCGGTAACACATGAATGCACGAAGGTGACCGAAAGCGTTCTTTGGCACAAAGTATCTGTATGGTCAGATCTTTGGCACATGTCGCACAGTTATTGTAAGAGTGTATGTACGACATATGGTGAGTCGTGAGGTGTGGTGAGTGTGGGGTATGGTGACTCGTGAGGTGTGGTAAGTCGTGAGGTATTATGAATCGTCAGGTATGATGAATCTTGAGGTATGATGGGTCGTGGGTATGGTGAGTCGTGAGGTATGATGGGTCGTGGATATGATGAATTGTGAGGTATGATGAATGGTGAGGTATGGTCACTCTATGAGGTGCGGTAAGTCGGAGGTATGATGAGTCGTGAGGTATTATTAATTGTGAGGTATGGTGACTCGTGAGGCGTGGTAAGTCGTGAGATATGATGAGTTGTGAAGTATGATGCGTGAGTTATGATGAGTTGTGAGGAATGATGAGTCGTGAGGTATGATGAATTGTGAGGTATGATCAGTCATGGGTATGATAAGTCGTCAGTTAAGATTATAATTGTGAGGTATGGTGAGTAGTGAGGTATGATGACTTGTGAGTTATGATGAGTCGTGAGGTATGATGAATTTCGAGATGTGATGAGTTGTGATGTATGATAAGTTGTGAGGTATCATGAGACATGAGGTGTGGTGAGTTGTGAGGAATGATGAGTCGTGACGTGTGGAGAGTTGTGGGGTATGATGAATTGTGAGGTGTGGTGAGTACTGAGGAGTGGAGAGTCGTGAGGTATAATGAGTCGTGAGGTATGGTGATTCGTGAGGTATGATAAGTCGTGAGATGTGGTGAGTCGTGAGGTGTGGTGAGTCGTGCGGTGTGGTGAGTCGTGAGGTATGATGAGTCGTGAGGTATGATGAGTCGTGAGGTATGATGAGTCGTGAGGTATAATGTGTTGTGAGTACGAAATTAGTTAGTTTGAGAACTATTAATACTTCAAGAAAATTGGGCATGGTATCAGGATTGAATCGTATTCGTGCCACACAAATACGAGGGAAGTAAGCAGGTCATTCAACAGAACCTTTAGTTAAATAATCCAAATACTTATAAAATGTAAACTGTTTGAAGTATTTCGACTTCATGAATTCATATTTTTTTTATTTTAAAATTTAAACAACGAAAATAGCCACATATATCCTTGATCGTCTTCGTGTTTGGTCTTAGTTAAAATCTTGTTTTGTGTAACCTTGATATGTATTATTTTATTGCTGCATTTGATCTTATAGTGACAGTTAGAGCACGCTTAACCTACCAGTCGTACTCACCATCGATTGGCTGAATACAACCAAATCAACGTACTTCAGTTTCAAGTATATTCCTGGATTTTGTTTGATTTAGATTTTGATATCTTGCTATACATAGAGAGAAACGTGTTTATTGCTTGATTTAAGGCATCGCATACATATCATTCAAGCACTTGAGTTTAATACTTTATAGAGAAGACGGCGTTCAGGTCGAACATTATCGGTCACTCATCTGTCACTAGCGCTGCAGGAGCCAGCACGCTCTTGGAATCACGGGACGAGCCTACCGTTACACAGCACGCTCTTGGAACCAGGCAGTCTACATCATCTGCAACGCTTGCTTGTCTTCAAGACAAACGTCTAGAACAGTTTGATTTTTGCCGATACACTGGTATCATTTCTGTTTGGCTGATACAGAAACACCAACAATCACGGGGAATGTCTTCATGTGCGGCCACACTGCGCATGTGATGTAAATCTTCTGTGCCCCGTGAACAATCTCGTTATGGTGTCTACCAACTTACTTATGTAATCTGTATAGTAATTCAGATTATATGGTTTCTAATTATTCAGCTAACCCAGACATATTTGAGATAACCATAAATTAAGTGTAACTACTTATATCTATCTAAGTGAGCGTCTTCGTTTATCAGACATCATTAATTTTGTACTTTTAAGGAAGTAGCAACGACCTACTGTGAAATATAGAGTGCAAATTACTGGCTTCAGGTCTCACACCTCAATTAATTTTCCCATAGGGTTACTGTACAGCCTTTTCCAACAGCTGAGCTTCAAAGCAGGGCAGCAGACATTGTTGTTGGTTTAATATCTTCAGTATAGCCAAGACCAGTAATTTAAAACAATAAAATACATAAGTTAGCCAGGTTGGTTTTTTTTCTCGCTCATGTTTTGTGAACCCTTTGGAAAATACAAAATTCATACACTATCTAGCTGAATATGCGGTGCTTCGGTCAAACAATTCTGAAATTTGAATGAAACCTCATATTTATATGGGATTTTCTGTATCATCTGTCTTTTACACTGCAGATGTATGCTAAAGCACAGAAAAACCTATTTTTCAAATTAAAAATTGCCTAAAATTGAGAAAAAATAGAATTATTTTCTGTTTTCCTTTTGTCTCTAGGTCCGTGAGCTTTCAGGGGAGATAATAGAGGTGTGAGACCTGAAATTGTGGTAGAGGCAGACCACCCCATTTTTCTGCATGTGTAGAACCAGTACTGTATATATCCAGCCATCCATAAGAATCGATACGTTCTCACTTACAAGTTGAGCTCCCAGTTTTGAAGTTGGCAAGCATGAGGGTACCAACCCCGCCCACCCTGGCATCTGGAGTACTGGCTTTTTTTGGGCATGGCATCTGGAATACTCCCTAACAGAGGGTTGGCATCTGGAATACTATTTGAACCATGCGAGGGCCCGCAGGGCCCGAGCTCTCTAGGGGGGCCCGGGGGGGGGGGCACGCACGCCCGTGCCCCCCCCCCCCCCCCCCCCGGAAAATTTTGAAACCTAGGTGCTCTGAAATGGCATTTCCAGCAATCTGAGACATAACTTAGCTTAAATTTAATTTTTTGGATGGAAAAAAATATTTTTTGAGAAAAATACGGCGTACGCGTATGAAAAACTGCGATGTCGGCGTACGGCGCACCACAACCCGGCGTACGGAATACTGGCTAATATGGGTCGGAATCCGGCGTACGAAAAGGGGGTCGATACCCACAAGCATTACAAACAAGTCGTTTAACTTTGCGTATAGTTAATAAATAGAGGATCTTACATGAGTACTCATTCCTTATTGAATTTATTAAACGAGTTGGAAAAATGATATAATGTCAGGCTCTTGCCGAGCATTATATCAGTTTTGCTAACGAGTTTAATAAATTCAATAATGAATGAGAACGAATGTTAGATTATATTTATCAAATAACTCACATATCGACTTTTATTGAATTTTGCCTGTCGCTTTAACACGTCAGAACACGTACATTAACGTGACGTCCGTGACGTCATTAACCTTATCTTATACCACTAGTGGAATATCGAAAATATTGAATGGTGTTATTACACTCACACACCGCATGTTATGTGATAAATAGAGTTTAATAACCAGTGTTTTTGAGATACGGGAAACTTCTCCCGAGGCGGAGCACAGGTTCTTATATCGGGGCCGTTTCTCTACCGAGGGAGATATTTTCACTATCTCAAAAACACTGGTTATTACGCTATATATTACCTAATTTAAAATGGTGTTTTATTAATATTTCTAATGAGTCACACCTTTTTACAACAGTTTGCACGAAAACGACAAGACGACGTTAAATTCATACAAACAAAACAAGTGGAATCGGAACTCCTCGTTAATTTCTGTAATCTTATTCCCTACTAGTGGCGGAATCTGAACAATTGGAACGTCGTTTGGCGTTCCCGCCACTGTCGGAAAAGGCCGAGCAATGTTCCATACTGGGAATACTGGGAGACATTTCAAACGCGTAGATATAGCTTTTCTATTCCCAGTATTTCATATACAAATCACAGACAAATATGTAATATTATTAGTTATTAGGATTCTTGACAGGGGACATGGGCTCACATTCCCTGCCTGAAAATTATATTCACCCGAGCCGTTAGGCGAGGGGGAATATATATTTCCAGGCAGGGAATGTGAGCCCATGTTCCCTGTCAAGAATCCTAATATCGAACTTGTCATACTTCAAAGTTGTAACCATTTATTTAAGGAAAAAAACAGCCAAAAACACGATTTCATTTTTATTGCGCCAATTTCCCCGTAACGTGCCTATAACTCGACGTTGTTTACTTTCGTGACGTCATCGCTCTAACGTCGTTAAATTTGGCGGATTTTTTAATAAAATAAACGTATTTTGTCACGATTTTAATGTTTTATTATCTGTAAAATTGCCAAAAAAAAATACGCTTACGATTATTTCAGCCTTTACACACAGTGGAAAACGCAGAAAAGCGATAGGAAGGAAACAATCGGTAGTCTCTGTCACCCAGACGTACGCAATCTGCGTCACTTAGGAGTGAGCATAGAAAACGTTAGACTGGTCCCCTGACGTCCTTGACACATCGTCGCCAAAGAATAGTTACGATTGGGCACCCGTCTAAGAAAACGTGGGCATGCGGCTGGGTGATAGAGACTAAACAATCGGCGGTTTCCAAAACGAATCGGCAACGTTATCGTCGCCATCTTGTTTTTGTGTATTTGAGTAATGGGGTACCTACGGGGAATTCGTCCTATGTTCACGTCTCGAGACGTAGACATGGGCTCATGTCTACGGCGCATTGACCAATGAAATCCTGAGAATTTTCTTTGCAGTATGACAAATGGTGTTATTACACTACCACACCGCTTGTTATGTGATCAACCGTAATATGCAAAATTTGCAGCTTTTAATTTTGCTTCGTTATTCTACCATAGGTATGTTATCGGTGTAATAATAATCACACTTATTATTATGCAAAATTAATTTGCTTTTAAAGGTGTAAATAATTAAGAATAATGATATGCAAATATGCAAGTAATATAGAAAAGGTAACAGGACGCAGCGATTTAAAAAGAAGAGTATTGTTTGTGTCCATTTAATAAAGAAAGAATATGCAAATAATTTAATTGTTTGCTCGTCTCACTTATGTTTAAAATATGGAACGCCATGTACTGACTACACAATGTATAGTTAATTAGCTGTCTGTTTAGTATAGTTAATTATTAGATGATCCCATGAAATGAAATGTTCAGGGCCGGTATTCATAAAGCAACTTAAGTTGAATATGTATTAGTTAAGTTAATAGTTAAGATTTTTACATATTTTCAAATATGCTTATAAATCTCTCAGCGACACTACAGAGCATACATTTTAAGATAACTGTTTAGCTGTGTGGTTTATTAATCCATAGCATTATTAAACATATAAAGAAGATGTCTTAAATGGTAGAAAAATGAGTTTAAAAAAATGATAAATTTTGACTTAAGTTAAGATATTACTTTATCACATGGAACTGCTTGTATTCCGTATAATATACCCATTACGTATTTCCTTGTATTAACCATGTGTTATACAAGGCGATCGTGCGCGTGCTTTATACACGTGCTGTTGTCTGTCCGAGGTATCGTTCTGATTTGATTGGTTGGGTTTAATTGCAAGTTTCTTGTCGTTTTTGAGCCATGTGATAAAAAGGATCTGACACTCGTTGTTATTTCATACAAAATTGTATTAAACTCGTCCAGGAATTTGTTATTAAGCTCGCCAGAGGCTCGCTTAATAACAAATTCCTGAACTCGTTTAATAAAATTTTGTATGAAATGACAACTCATGTCAGATCCTCTATATATATGGACCCTAGGTTTTTACATACTGTTAAAACATTATATAGGGGGTGCGGGTTTGGGGGGGAGTGGGGGGGGGGGGGGGGGTATTACTATATATGGACCCTGGTTTTTTACATACTGTTAAAACGTTATATAGGGGGGGGGGGGGTATAATGGGACAGCAACCTCAGAGGGACGTGACATGAAGGATGTATTTACCATCAGGCATACCTCCGCCAGGGAGAGAACCCATATCTGTATATATCTAAAGCACACGGCCTTATCCACTGAGATACATATGATGAGCTCATGAAATAATTGTTGAGCTCAGTTATCATACTATTGATATCAACACATATATATATAATCGATAAAAAATAAAAGTTACTATTCATGACTTATATTTTGACCTCAACACGTACGTGTTGCGCTCATTACTTGTTAAGCCCATCACTTCTATGTTTAGAAGATGAATTCCATTTTGTTTTGGAATGTCCTTTGTATTATGAATTTAGATGTGATATTATACATACATTTTTATTGGAAACGACCAAATGTTCCTTAATTTATTGAGCTTCTCTCTTCAGAAAAGATTAAAACAATAAAAAATATATCCACATACATTTTTAAGAGCTTTAAGAAACGTGATGATACATATTACAATAAATAACCCACTTTTCTCCACTCTGAAAACTATTAATATATTTTTTCAACATAATTGGAATATTTCTGTATATTTATGTTCTATCATTATTTATCTCAATGTACGTTTTCTTTTATATATGAATCCATAACGTGTATCAACTCAGTTTATGCATACTAATATATTGTCAGTTACCGGAAATGTATATCATATGCATGTAATTCTGTATTTATTAATATTTGTGAACTCATGGGCAGAATGCCTACTGTTTGAAATAAAAGATATGTTTGATCCCACATACGGTGAGCTGATTTTCTAAGCTGATTCACGTTATTATTGAACTCAACCAATTGCATTATTTTTATCAGCAGGTACACAGTTGATGTGCTCAGTTGTCATATGTATCAATCATTGATTCAATGTACAAAACAAGTCTTGGTATCACTACTAGAATCGATGAGCTGAACAGTTGTTGATATCAATAATATAAATGTTGATATACATAACATAATTGTTGATATCAATTTTACTACTAGAATCGATGAGCTCAACAATTGTTGATATCAAAAATATAAATGTTGAGCTCAGCAATTTGTATTTGCTTATCAAATAAGTAAATGGATTTGATGTCTTGGGTTGGATATGATATTTCACTAGGCGTACACTATGTACAGAACATGAACTGGTAATCGAGGATTGTTATAATCTTGGTGAAATACATTTCTCGTCTGATTCTTCTTATTTATCTTCTTCTTCTTTTTTTTTTAAATCAAGGAAGAGCAATACTGCGTAACGACAATTTCCTTTCTATGAACAGTTTCGTGTGCACTATCTTAATTGAGTTATCAACTAACGTTGCATGCACGTTAATGCATGCTATCTTTTATCGTATCTTTTAAAAGCGTTGTGCATGTGCGCCGCTCATTGCTTTGAAGAAGATAAAATAAACAGGGCGTGTTTTCAATTTGTTTATTTGATATACTTAAGATAGACACCGGATATATGATGGTCAATATGCATACAGTTATGTTGATATGTTCCAACATCTACCACATAACTGAGTTCAACTCCAACACCCAGTCCAATATCCACCATACAAATGAGTTCAACTCCGACATCCAGTCCAATATCCACCAAACAGATGAGTCAACTCCGACATCCAGTCCAATATCCACCAAAGAGGTGAGTTCAACATCCAGTCCAATATCCACCAAACAGATGAGTCAACTCCGACATCCAGTCCAATATCCACCAAACAGGTGAGTTCAACTCCGACATCCAGTCCAATATCCACCAAACAGCTGAAATACAAGAACGTTTAAAAATGTTCAAGCTATGTCCCGCTGCTATAATACAGCCTCCAAGGAGGCATTTCTATGTGACATTTAATGTTCAACAAGCAACGTAACATTGGCGATTAAAATCTGAGGTTTGATCCTGCACATGTCACACATTCTGCCTACATAGAAGAAAGTAATTAAAACAAAATAACATCCCTTTCGATCATGCCACATCTAGCAACATACACAATTTTGCATGGCTATCAGGATAGAGCGATCGCAGCACAATCGCTTCCTTCTCGTCAAGGCAACCATGTTTTATTCTATGACTTTTTAACAAATAGGACGTTGTTCACCAACTCGGACAGGTGGAATTATTTCCCTATAGTTGTCCGGACAAGTGGAATTATTTCCCTATAGTTGTCCGGTTTCCTCGGGGTTCATTAGAAAGGAACGTATAGCGATGAATTTTTTTCCGACGCAATTTCGGAGTGTAGGGCATATACATTAGGAAGAAATCATTCATGTTATCCTTATTAATACGTACCGTGATTTAATAATGCATGATGCCAGTTCCATATTGTGTAGACGGTTGTTTAGCCATAACACTCACGACCCGTTCTATTCTTTCTCTCTTTTTTAAACGTAAATTGCGACAGTGGTAACACGAGCCGTAAATGGCTTTGCGTGAGGCACGGGTACATGCGTAAGTCTCCAAATTCTTTATATCACTCAGATTATATACAAATATTGCAACAAGAGGTATACACATTTATTCCACAATGATTTCGATTTTATGGCAAGATAAATTACAATAACGACAGTGTTCGATATTGTCGGTGTCGTAATTAAACAGGAAATGCTACCATGCTCGAGATGGCGATATCATTTTAGAGAGAAAATGCAACTTTTTTAAAATGTCAATAGAGTAAGTACAAGTATGTGTTTGTATACTTTGTGAATGCTTCTCTAGTCAAAGACTTTAACGTAGTACGTGGTCCGGTGGCAGAGATGTCGTGGGTTCGATCCTCGCCGTGGCCATGTTATTAATTCACATTGCTTAGTACGGTTCTTCTACACAGGAAGTCGTCGAGAGTGATTAATATAAGTTGCAAGAATTTAATAGTTTTGCAATAGATGTAAAAAAGAAAGAAATATGTTTAAACTAAATACGTTAGTCTTGGTCTTTGGCTGTGATATTATCAATAAAGTATACTCCTCAAAATAATTTAAGGACCAAAAATGAACAATACTAATTACATACTCTTTAATATGCTGCATTTCAAAAATATTATCAATTAATTATTTATGTTAATGCTTTTGTGATAATGAGAACATAATTGTCTTTTCAATTTAATATTTAATTTAATTTGCGTAAGTTAAAGTTCAGTGTCATTTTCACATATTTATTCAATTATTTAATATTACAAATTATTCAATAATACAATTTATATGGTGTGCAAAATTATGTTTTTGTTGTTTGTTTGTTTTGTTTATTCTGTCACGATTATGTTTGTATATTGTATATGATGAAAAATTGTAAAGTTTAAATCAATAAAAATATCTGTGTGTCATATCCATATCAAAAGTTAATACTTTTGGGTCTACTTTTGGGTCAAGTAACCATTGTTAAATAATAAAGTAAAACTTAAAAACTGCCAAAAGACAGTAAAATCTTCAATAATGGCACAATTAAAAAATGACACAAATCAAAACGTGGTCCTTAAATTATTTTGAGGAGTATATGTTGAACCAGTCTAAGGCGGTTCCTACAGTCAACATTGCTATATAGCACTCGTGTATTAGAGATTAGCGGGTGACTTAAATGTGCGAAGTATTTTACTAACGGACCTATGGTGACACAATATAAATCGTGACTTTCAATAGATGACGCTTAAAAACACCAATAACTACCTGAAAGTGCAATCAGAGGCACTAAGCTAGTGTTGACCAAAGCAACAAATCCGTGTGACATATTTTAGGGGCGTGAAAATGAGAAAGAAATCAAACATTAGCACAGCGGGACTTGCGGAAACTGTTCTGAAAGTGCGAATGGTGCAAACGAGTACTCTATAATTTTCCTATGCAGTTGTGTGGTCGTATCAGATTTTATTGTCGTTTTAGAATGATCAAACTGTATTCATCCGTACTATATTGCATGGTTTTAAGGATCACGGATGCGACTACATACGTTATTCCATTTATTTATAAATAAAAATGGTACAGTCTCTCATTGGTGAAAATATGCTTTTACTGACTGCCTGGACAAAGTTTCCTCTCCTATGCTATGCTTTTGGAGAGAGAGGACAAAATATCCACGCCCGCAATCCCCAATCCCGAGCAATTTATTATCTAGGATACAATTTATAGTCAAATATGGATTGCTTTTGGGGAATTGAACAGTTACCGCTACAAATCAATTATCTTCGAACATGTTTAACAAGCATATTAATCAACATACAGAATTGTTTACCACGGTTTACAAGCTACAATCTACAAGCTATTAATTAACCAATTAATTATAGCCCATTAACTTCAGTTGTGTAATTTGAAGAAAGGGAACAGAACATATTCTTTATGTTTCTCGTCATCTAATTACATATTACATCTGTTTTATTATGTGACAGGTCAAAACAATGTTTACATTAAACATTGTGAAAATACAAACACACAATCATACACACATACGCGTGTGCGCACGCCAGCACGCACGCACATTCCCTTCGATGCTAATACGTATGTTATAAGGATTTGTGTATACATTATTAAAATGAGGACTTGAATAGTAAGTAAAATCAAATAATGGTGGTATTTTATCCAGGCTAGTTTTTGTGGTTGTTTTTTTGTCTTTCGGGGTTTTACAATACAATGGAATAGTGGAGGATAAAATTATGCGTGTGTCAGTGGTATGTTCGATTTTAGGATATCTCCCTCCGTTCAATGTTTTAGAGAGGTCGGAAGACAAGAAGTGTTTGGAGGAGGATCACTGATCTCACAGTTTCATCTTTTTAATTTTGCCGGTTAGTCAGTTTGCTAGGGACTGTGGTGTTTTGTGGATTGCACGTTCCACTCTGAATCCGGAGATAAGGGTTTGAGCCTGACTCGCTCCATTTGTTTACTTCGGTGTGTCCTTAAGAAAGACACTTCCCGTTGATTCGTCCGTCGGATGGGGGTGTAAACGGCCCGTGTATCGGAGTCAGTCCTCGAGCGCGTTAAATAAACATTGGAATTCATTCGATATTAAGAGTATGGCATGATTCCCAGAGTCTTATGTATTACTCCACCTTTCTATGGCGACTCAAAATAACCTAAAATATGTCGGTTAACCGTTTATCAACAATTCAGTTGTCAGTTTGTCAATTTTGCCATGTCGAAATCACAATACATTGACTATCATTGCTTTTGTAGATAGGCGTATCTGCGACGAGATAACGGTATGACGCAGTCTCTTTTGAGTGTTGAACGCTCGACTTGAACGGTCGGACGAAATACTGACACGTAAATTTATACGAACTCGAAATGATACGACGAATTGATAGCTGCTGATACGGTTCGACTCAGGCGAAAACTTGTACATAGCAGTGTGTCCTATTCACATTGCTTTAAACACCATGCATGTGCGACTCGACCTCAAATCCGGATGAACCATAACAAACGCATTACGAAAATATAAAATAACGCCTACGTAGACAAAACAGTGCACTAAGCTCTCTTTAAATCAAAATCAAATGTCATCTAAACACTTCGCTATTAATATGAACAAAAATGTGGTATAAAAAGTACGTGCATCAGGTAAAATATACATACAACATAATCGTGAAAACTCGGCCAGTCCCGTCATTCTTCGGGATCACGCTGCGAAGAGTGTACGAGAAGTTGCGTATGCGCCACTTCATTCTAGTCAGCAGAGAAGCAGCCGAATATTTTCTCGTGCTCAACCTAATTTATTTGTGTTGGATGTATTTGTGTTGGACGCAATCGTTGCGAGAGAGGCATACAGAGCTGGATCAAAGGACCGTACATCACAACACACCACTAAATTATCATACAATACAAAAATGAAAACATGGACTACTACGTCTCTGTGTCCTACCTGTATTATAGGTCACATCAGTGAATTAATAAGAGATTATTAGTTCACTGGTCACATACCTAGTTCTGGAAAACTGGTCAGGCAGATTGAATAATGCCGATTTAGGACATATTTTCAAACGTTTATTGACCTTTTGATAACTGACATGTCAAGGCAGTAGTAACATAGGATAAATATTGAGACAAACAATTATCACGTTTACCAGGTTTCGTTTCATTATACAAAAACTCAGTAGTTTTACCGTCGGAAAGCTACTTTTTGGTGACCTACCTATCTCTTAGTTCACTGACCCATTAGTTCGGAAAATTAAGTAATACAATTTAAAAAGTGTTAAATTTTAAAGATATGACCTTTATTTTTTACCGTTCGGGATATCAAGATCATGATTGTCAGCATCCCGTTTAGCATCCCGTTTAACATGAGACCCACAGTCCATGCATGCCACGATTCAAATTTCTATCTTCTATAAAGAAAGTTATAATGTTTAACTTGAATGCCCATAGTCCGTCACGTTTAAAACAGATAAATTAACGTCCATTTTGTTGTAGTTTTGTACGTTATGAATCAGTTTCTATTTAGATTCAAGACGAGCTTTTAATTGTGATAGTAGACAGTAATATAACATCACAAAATGTTTAGCTAATTCCCGTGTAAATTTACATGTATACCACAGAACATATTGAAACAAATTTACTTAAAAGTAATCTTTGAAATGAAAACTTTCTTAATGATGAATTTCATTATCTTTTTGCTTGTGAACGTATAAATGGGGATAAATGTATTTATATGGGTATTATTATAAGAAGCACGCCAACTCCTTTAAATTTAAATCGCTTTGAAATAACAATATGAAAAACGCTAATAATGCTATGAATGTTTGGTAAAACTATATTTTTTCTGTAAATAATTAATAAACCATTGCACTCATTATCCATTCAAATTAGATTTCATTGTTATGTTTCTTCATTCTATTGCGTTGTTCTATATATGTGTTCACTGTTCTTTCCGTTCTTTTATAACATTAATGTTTGTATGTCACATGTTCTTTATGAGCTATAACTTATGGAATAAAACTTGAAAGTTGAAACAGGTCTAGACAATCGCGACATTTTGCGTATCCTCCCCTCTCGTCGTTCCTTACATTGCCCGATAGCATGTAATACGGTGTCCTGTTAGGGCCATCTTATCATCGCATCTTACCATCGACCATCGCATCTTACCATCGCATCTTACCATCGACCATCGCATCTTACCATCGACCATCGCAACTTACCTTCGACCATCGCATCTTACCATCGCATCTTACCATCGACCATCGCATCTTATCATCGCATCTTACCATCAACCATCGACCTAGACCATCGACCTAGGGTAAGAAGAGATGGTAAGATGGCCCTAACAGGACACCGTAATGTAATATGCAAAAAAGCTTAATATAATACGTACATTAAAAACTAACTTAAGGTATCGAGCATGGTTAATATGTCCGAAAAGGCACATACAATATTACTTAAAAGTTAGAGTGAAAAATACACTAAAATTAAGGATAAGATTATATATTTTTTTTAAATTAGAGTGAAAATACAGATTTAATTATTTATAAATATGTTTTAACCGATGTTGCTCAGGCATTCATGGTGCGGCCCAGTGGATAGCACGGTGGACTTGAAACCGAAGGACCCGGAACCAAGCACCAGTGCCACGGTATTTCGTCGGTGTGTTCTTGGGCAAGATACGTTCCAGTAGTCTCGTCTGTCGAATGTGGACGTAAACTAGCCGTGTATCGGAGTACGTTAAGAACCCCTATTTTGTTATAAGTAAAGGTAGGGCAGGTTACCGGATTCATATGAATTACCCTCTCTCTAAGGCGACTCTTAATAACCTATAATGTGTTGTTGATCATTTTATTTAAAACATGAATTCCGCAGCTTTGAATAGTCACAGTTGATACCTTATGTGGTATTAATAACTGCACGCGCCGTTTAGCATAATCTTTCCTCAGGGGGTGCATTAATTATTCACTATTTCTAAGGCAGCATTCGCCATGCATTTTTCATATCGGGCCATAAATCTTCCAACACAAAAGTGGCTGTCAGTGAAGAGGATTGCCTTTCAACTTAGTATTACGTGAGAAACATTTTAATACAAGCAAAAAGATAAAAAAAAAATCCCCCAAAAATATGTATACATATATATAAATACGTAAATTTATGCTTGACAGACTCATTATCACATGAACCGATTAAACGAAATAATTATGCTTGGAGTGTGGACCGATTAAACGATATAACTATGTTTGGAGTGTGGACCGATTAAACGATATAATTATGCTTGGAGTGTGGACCGATTAAACGATATAATTATGTTTGGAGTGTGGACCGATTAAACGATAAAATTATGTTTGGAGTGTGGACCGATTAAACGATATAATTATGCTTGGAGTGTGAAGCGATTAAACGATATAATTATGCTTGGAGTGTGGACCGATTAAACGATATAATTATGCTTGGAGTGTGGACCGATTAAACGATATAATTATGTTTGGAGTGTGGACCGATTAAACGATATAATTATGCTTGGAGTGTGGACCGATTAAACGATATAATTATGTTAGGAGTGTGGACCGATTAAACGATATAATTATGCTTGGAGTGTGGACCGATTATGTTTGGACTGTGGACCGATTAAACGATATAACTATGCTTGGAGTGTAGACCGATTAAACGATATAATTATGCTTGGAGTGTGGACCGATTAAACGATATAATTATGCTTGGAGTGTGGACCGATTAAACGATATAATTATGTTTTGAGTGTGGACCGATTAAACGATATAATTATGCTTGGAGCGAACTTCAAAAAAAAGAGTGTCTATATTCACGTGGTGTAAATGTATTCATAAACAAGAGTTTTTGTTTTTTGTTTATGTTTTTATATCTCAATTCGTGTTGCGCTTGAGCAAACTGTATTGTATAAAGTCACAGTTGCAAAACGGTCATTGCAATCAAATTTGAAAACAATTTAAAATAAATAAATAATAAAAATAGTGATAATAATAATAATAATAATAAATAAATAGGCCCCTGCACTGCATAATAGGTGCTGGAACTTCTCGCTTATTATTATAGTTCCATTTCGTCCCAAGTTTTCTTTCTTTTTTTCCTTCTTTTTTTCCCAAACAAAAACTGAATATGTTTCCCACCCAAAGTTGTATTTTCTTAAGGTCAGATACCACTATTGATTTGGAGTTTCTGATTGGTTGAAGAAAGTATATGGTCTATTCGGTCATATAGTCAGGTTGTAAGGCAGATTCTGATTGGATTAAAATACCCAAATCATAACAAATCCCCATAAAACATCAAAATATTATATTTCCATCATAAAACATGTTAATTTAGGATATTTTGACTGAAATTTTCATTTTTATGAATAGAATTTTACTCAGAGTATATGTGCAAAAAGTAAATTTTCTTTACTGCCATTCTGGGGGTGGCTACCTTCAGCGAAATATTAGTGGCTGAAAGCATCAGATTATCCCCAAGTTGCTGGTCGTTTTTGAGTGCCTCTAAGATAGTTCTTTAAAAGATGTTCTAGGTTTTATCATCCGTTCGGATATAGGAATAGGGGTTGTAGGCCAAAAGGCTATAATGGAGGCATAAGGGAAATGCAATAGTGGTATATGACCATAACTAGAACACTAGCTCATGTACCATAATGTACAGAAAATGCGCACAATGATATGGAATGAGTAATACCATGGATATATATGTATATATGTGTATATGTGTATGTAGATCTATGGTAGTACTGTATTAATCTACAAAAACCTGCTGACTCCTTGGGAAAGAACTACGGAGGAAGGCATCAGTAATTATATCATGTACATGAATGCATATATTGACATGTATTTTCTAAATAAGCATTTAAACAAGTTAGCCATAATGAATATAACCATATTTGTGTGACCATACATAATATTAGAGATTGAAACTTCTGTTGTTGTTGCTCCGCGGCTATTTACAATATTAAGGGGCGTTTTGGACAAACTTGACGTCTTTAAAGGGACTGAAGGCAATCTGGAAGAATTGAATAAGACCATCAACATGTGTTTAAATAGTATATTACACGGTGCATATTTAATGTGCATATGCACACATGGTCCGTTCGATTTAAATATTGTCAACGAAATAGTTGGTAAGGAAAACTTGGCTAACTCGACATTTCGGCTAGTTTTTGTTGTTGTAAAATTCATTTCTATTGATTATTATTATGCTTTAAGGCTCGTGTTTAATCTTTAAAAATGTTTTAATGAAGTACAGTTTACTGAATTATATATTCAATGTCTATCACTACAAACCCCTTATGAATTAATATTTATGATTTAACAACAACAAAACTGCCGAGTCGACCATTTTTCCAGATCAAACATTTTCATATTTACAATAATTAAACCGGATGTAAAAATGGGCTCAATTTAATGCATACTCAATCTCTACCCAGAGTTGTCGTTCCTTGCATACACATACACATCTGTCAACGTCTCATCAAATACCAAGAATCTTGGCAAACGATGAAAAACGATGGAAATGCAACATTTCTTGATTGCACTAATATTTTTCTGAATTAACTTCATATGAAATGCTTAAATTACAAAAGAAAATATTTTTTCGGCTTGAATGTTTTAAATATACGGTACATTATGCTCAGAATTATACTGAGGTAGAAGGTGTACCAGAAGTAAATCAAATCCCATTGAGTCAAATGCAATATTGAGCAAGCTTTTTAGTTATCCATTTTTCAAAATGAAGTTCAAACTAAGATTCACTTACATGTTCTTAGTCATGAGACCTGCCTCTCTAGAAAACTGCTGAGAATAGAAGGGGTCATGTGGCATATAAGAAAATAAAATTCTGATCTTTGTTGATACCGTGAACAAACTGCGTTCATTCGGCACCTCTTAAATGTGTTCTACTTTCACTTTCAAAACTGTCAAGTTGACAAATAAAATCATCATACAACCATGCAAATGGTTTTTAGCTATCACAAACAAGTTAATAAAGTCATTTCAGCCAGAAAAACAGGCCTTAAATACTCAAAAATGCCTTTTATCACAAAAAAAAGTTAGGGATTATATATTTGGGAACTCCTTTCGACTACACCAGGCATGAATACCACAGTGATTTACTTCCTGTATGCCTAGAATAAAGGTTTAGGCATATCACTCCGCCGTCAAACATTCAAAACACACACCACCAAATCGTTCCCATAGGGTTACTGTACAGCATTTTGCTTAACAGAACTTTCCAGTATCACATAGCTCTTAACAAACTACCTTAAATTAAATTACTGACTTAAAATATATGTCAAAATGAAGAAAATAAGTCGTGTTTCTTTCGACTGAATATGTGTCAATCAGCAGCCGATAGTTGGTGGTGTCGTTCTGTTCGCCATTTAGATATTTTAGCTATGGTCATGTGACAAATTATCATGTGATCGCAGGCTTCTTTCTTAGACGTTGACAGAGGTCAATGTAATGGCCTCTGGGAGAGATTGACAATTCCTATGAAACTGAAATACATAATAATGTTTTGTTTTCTTTTGGTATGCTCGCCTCTAGTCCCTTTAAAATAAATTGGAAAACACTGAGCTCGATATTTAATATATACTAAAGACCTTTGTATTAGATGGCGTTATTTTATTTCATAGTGGGTTTAGCTATGTATTACTGTGTCTACGTTTATCTGAATAAGTTTCTGTGTGGACTTTATAACGTTCCAAGAAACAAAGTTATGTAATTTACAAATCGTTGAAGTATATCAAAAGCTCAAGTTTCATTGTTTGCACTGAACGTTTGCTTTGTATTTTACTCCGTTACTGTTACAAGTAAACGAATATTGGTTTAAATGTTGTTGTTTTTAAACGATGCAATATGAGTTGCTAAACTGCCTTTCCGAAAACAAATAAAAAATAAAACATATATATATGTTATCACTATACATCTACTTCATCACCACAACACACACTATGTTTGCTATTCGAATGGCCGCCAGGTAATATTAATGGCGTTTTAAAATGCACATATATGTCAAGATTGTACTTCAAATACAACATCAAAGAATTTAAATTTCACTTTTTATTTGGGTTTGTGGCGTGACGTAACGTAATATGGTTACTTAAGACTTTAGTAAACAAAGCACAATGTGACGGAAGCAACTACGCAATATTGCTACACCGTACGATAAAGAACTAGTCCCTCTTTATATTACAGAAGATAGTGATATTCAAATTAATATTCCAGATTTTCCATTCCATGACAACTTAGGAATATATGCATTAACTGGGATTTGTGTAGCATCAACATTTACGTGTCTCTTTGTACAAAGATGATTTATTTCATATGACAGATAGCAATGTTTACCAATAACGAAAGTTATTTGAATGCAAACAATTACCCGAGTTGCCAATGTAATGACCCCAACGGAGTGGGGCCGTTTGGAAATTGACATTGACAATTTATCAAATGTGACTCCTTACCTGACATTGCTTGATAAATAGTACAGCGATGGTCCTAGGTGTACGGAAGAACGGCTGTCACTGTGCTGGTCCTAGGTGTACGGAAGAACGGCTGTGACTGTGCTTTCTGTCCGCAATTTCATTTTTTAATTGGCGCCTTTTGTCCCAGTGCGACGCTTTCTGTCCTCGTAAAGTAAAGCTTTTTGTTCTCATTTTACGTATCAAAAACGTCAATAAGCGACAACAACAAAACGTCAATAAGCGACAACAACAAAACGTCAATAAGCGACAACAACAAAACGTCAATAAGCGACAACAGCAAAACAATAAAATGCGGACATAAAAACGCCGTCAAAAGCGGTCATTGGCGTAGTATAGGTATTTATACACAATCTGCTCTGACGGATGGAATGCATTCGCCATCTCTTTAAAATGAGATTTCTTTTCTCTTTAAAGTCACGTGTTTATCCACTTTTACTTGCATTTGTAGTGTAAGTGACAATTTATATCAGTTACTCAAACACGTATTTTAATATATTTAGTGTCAATATTGAAAAAAAACATCGTTAGTTACATTAAGATTAGTATATTTACAGGAACGTTTAATAGTAATACATTTCCTGTAAATGTTACATATAAATGTTGTAAATAAAATCACATTACTATTTTAAGCATCACGAGGGCTGAATGCGAATCCATACAAAGTGCACTGCTGTAATACGACTTCGGGATGTCCAGTGGTCAGTGACTTGCGGGTCTGTAACCTGGTGCACTTTATTTTACATTGACATGCGAGTATGGCCATTGCTTCACTAAAATCATATTATGTATTAGCTATGAGAATCATAGCTCATATGAGTGACACAAGGAAGAATTATGACAACTGAGTGACCCGCGATTACGAATTTACCAATATGCGACAACAAAGTGACCCGCGATTACGAATTTACCAATATGCGACAACTGAGTGACCAGCGATTACGAATTTACCAATATGAAACAAATGAGTGACCAGCGATTACGAATTTACCAATATGCGACAATGAGTGACCCGCGAATATGCATTCAGCCGTATACGACAACTGAGTGACCCGCGAATACGCATTTAGCCGTATACGACAACTGAGTGACCCGCGAATACGCATTTAGCCGTATACGACAACAGAGTGACCCGCGAATACGCATTTAGCCGAATACGACAACTGAGTGACCCGCGAATACGCATTTAGCCGTATACGACAACTGAGTGACCCGCGAATATGCATTTAGCCATATACGACAACTGAATACTCTATTGGCTTAATTACTCCAAATCAACCGGATGTTCTCGCCTGGTGCATTTCGAAAGGAGTTCTATATAAAAGAGCGCCAATCTGTATTTTCTTAAAAATGTTAGTGCAGGTTCCTGGTGTTGTTTTTCGCTGCAACTGTATCCTGGTCTTGAATGCATCTCATCATGCTTTTGACAGTTTTAGATATGAATTTCAAAAGTGAAATTAGACTGGGTAAGAATGAGTTAGGGCTGAGCAAATGTTGATATTTGTCCCAGTGTTTGTAAACTTGCTGAAAATACTTTCTTATAAGTAACTAACCACCCATTTTCCTTGTTGAGTATCTAACAGCAGACATGTTTATCTTCGTGAAGCAGTAAGTGTCCCAGTATCCATATCAGGCTTGTGTATTCTACAGGTTTTTTAAACGGTATGTGCTAAAAAGCTGAGTGGAGTGGAGTTGTGGAGTGGAATTGTGGAGTGGAGTGGTGGAGTTGAGTAGTGGAGTGGTGGAGTGGAGCGGTGGAGTGGAGTAGTATAAACTCCAAAATTTGGATTCGACTCCAAAATATTAAATAAATTAAATAATGCATGCATTGACTTCAAAACACAACAGAAATCATGTATACAGTGTCAAAAGCAATAAGTGAAAAATTTACTGTATCTCCTGTGTTTCTTGGTTATATCCAAGTTATACATGGATAACTTCACACATACATATATAATTATACATATTAACTGGTGAAAATAAATAGCATCTAATTTCGAATAAACTTCACATTTCGGAAGGTGGAGCTAAATATGTGCACGCATCCGGTGTGGTAGGTGGAGCTAATAGTGCATGCATCCGGTGTACCTCAGTAGGAAATAGCTATGCCGCATTCTGAACAATCACTGACGATATTTTTTTTATATATATATGTCTTTATCATTACTAACCTCCCAAGTAAGGTATGTTAGTGTTGGTACTATAACAACGGTAAATAATATTAAAAATGTAAATATAAGAGTTGATTCGTAAATTTTAGCAAATTGTCTGTGTTTATGCGGTTTTGAACAACGGTAGTGAATATCAAATTTACCAAAACGCACTAACCGGCGTTCAAAACCGCATAAACACTGACAATTTGCAAATCAATTATCACAGCATAATATACAAGTATTGTGTGACACATTTTAATTGAAAGATAATGAGACAATGTCCTGTAAAACTAAAGATCATGGTCAAATGTAGTTAGACGACATTACATTAAGATAAACACCCCATATTCAAATACAACTCAAACTGGTTGATCTAATACATGTAGATTTTAAGAAACAGTTTAGTTCAAGGTATATGACTAGTAAAAACGTGGATTGAAAATATGTAATGTATTACCAGTATGACCTGTACCACTCCATATAGGCTTATCTAGCACCAAACTATAAACTCGCTTGGGTTATCTAATCTACGCTAGTTGTGAGAAACTGAGTCAAGACTTCAACATTGATGCCATCGTCTCCGCTAGAAAAGTAGCATAAGTCATATGACACATTTGTTTTATTCCAAAAATGCAAGACAATAAACACCAGCCACTAAAGTGCAGTAATTTGGTGTTTGGAGAGTGGGTACTTGTACTTGTAATTTCAGCGGGGCTTCCTACAGGTTACTGGTCTGGCTGAATCTGCATCTAAATGCTGTGATATTTTTATCAGAATTGTTCAGGAATGTACAGATAGAATTACATGATACATAAACCAAACCATAATACACTTTGTGAACTTCATTTAATTACTTTGAGACGTGACATATTATTTATTCCTTTTAAACAGCTGTTGTTTGCTTCATGTCATGAGTAAACAAATCCTGATTACTTGGGACATTACAGATATTTGGAGGAAATGAGCATTATACAAATTGAAAATAAACCTAGTACCTATGCATTTATTGAAAATAAACCTAGTACCTATACATTTTCTACAATCACCAACAGATTTATGCTTGATTCAAACACATTGACAATTGACTGACACAAACAAATTATATTAGAAGTTATGTACATCACCCCAAGGTCTCTCTATAAAGCAGGAAAATCAATTGAGAAGGTATCACGAATTAATTTGAAGTTTTTTTGTTATAGAATCCTGTAGATTTACAGATGTATCTAAATTTATGAACAGCTCAGCTATTCGTGTTTTTTCTGTCTTTCATGGATTTTTTAGTCCACTCCACTCCACTCCACTCCACTCTCCACAACTCCACAACTCCACATTACCACTCCACTCCGCTCCACTCAGCTTTTTAGCACATGCCTTTTTAAACATGGTCATATGACAACGGGAGCGTCTCCGTGGCCGAATGGTTAACGACGTTGCGTTGTAAACCTTCGCCTCTCACCGCTGCGGGTTCGAATCCCACTGGGAGCTCGACTTGTAAGTGAGGAAGTGTCGATTCTTACGGATGGCGTGAGGTGTACAGTACTGGTTCTATCCAGGAAAAGTGGGTGGTCTGCCTCCACCACAAAAAATCGACCGTCATATATAACCTTACATGTGCTAAAAATGACGTAAAACACCATACAAACAACAAACAAACAAATCATATAACAATGGACGCTAATGGAAAAATGTAAGCCTGTATAGCAGCAGCATCGCGGCGACAATCGAATTATCTTCGAGTACGAATTTAGCATCATGCGACCCTCTTTTGAGTACGAATTTAGCACCATGCGACAACTGAATGACCCGCGAGTACTTTTAGCACCTTCTGACAACAACTTACTCACTTAATCGCCATACGGTAACTCGCTAAGTACTCAAAAATAATTGATGGATTAACTTCATGTTATTTTTACTTTAAGCCCTGCAGTAACTAAGCCATTTTGTAAAGTAAATAAAAACATTCGATGATATTCGCACAATAAACCTAGCGCATACATAATTAGTTTTCATTTGCCCTGTTGTAATGCATGCGATTCACGCTAAACACGATTTTTGCACAAATACAATATAAATCAATTAAATCAGCATTATAACTCATCAATATAACAAACCCCACTTTCTAATACGTCTTCAACGGTTTAAGTGGATTTGATTCTGTAACGATCTTTTCAAAGGGATCAAAATAACCTTTTATGGTGATCGAGGGCTCCAGTTAACTTTTCCCATAGTTTTTCAATAAACTTAAATATGATCTCATTTTAAAATCGCATGGGAAAACAGAAACTCAGGCCATTAAATTAAAAGTCAATCTAAATCCAATAATCTTAAAAGAGCCGGCCATTACCGTGCTGTAAGGAAACAGATTTAAGATAATTTTAAATAGTCTGTTATAATTACACACACGCATGATAAGGAATTGAATTTAGTTAGAAGGTTTAAAGGTTGTGTATGTTATAATGTGTCAAACTACATTTGCGGTTTAATTAGCGCCGACAATATAATGCACTTAATGTTATAGAAGTCTCTTCAAATAAATGTATTAAATGATAAATGACCTTCATTAAACACGTCGTTTCTTATTTGCATCATTAAAAAACATATTAAATAAAAATTCATTTTAGAAACCAAACAAATGTTATTCATTGTTTATCGTGCACACAAGCACGAGTAAACAGAGCTCGCACGTTTTAAGCACCACAACATCAAACTGTGTCTGTCAAAACGTATTACTCTAAATTGCATGGGTAAAACCACAATACTAATTGTCAAATTATATTTAGGGATCAAATGTCATTTTCGAAAATGTTACCAAAATCCTTAATAAACTTAGGCATCGACCATTTTATCTTCTGGGGAGAGCTTGGAACTTTTCCTGAAAAAATAACCCGGCCCTTGATTTCCTGAAAAAAATTAATATGGCTCACTGTCTAGCTAAGAAAAAAAAAATATGGCTCACTGTCTAGCTAAAAAAAAACTTATATGGCTCACTGTCTAGCTAAATAAAAAAAATCTGGCTCAGCCCTCTGGTTCTTGTGGCATAACCAAAAAAAATGCGATATAAAAATATTCTGGCTCGAGCCTTCGACGAAAAAAGCAATCCGTCTCTAACATTGGCCGAAAAAAATTGGCACGCTCGAAGGAAAATCCCAAGCACTCCCATCCCACTCCACATGGAAAATAAAATGGTCGGTCCCTTATGTTATTGCGAGTTCTGAAAAATGTAGAAAAGGGTGTAAGAATGATCAAAATCGGCTAATAAAAAAAAGACATGACCATTTGAAGGTTGTTCTAAACGCCATTGTGAGAAAAATGACGTCATAGTTCAAAATTACCATAATTATATGACATGTTGGTAAATATCATTAAAGCAAAGAAAATCACTGCAAATAGTTCTCAAAATGGCGTTTCAAAAGAGCTTTCAGATGATAAATACTATGGAAGACGGAAGCGGCCATTTCGACTTTTCGCCCGACTACTAACCATTTTGACCCGAACAATCGAGATTCTACAATTGAAGGTTTGAGATCGTCTTTTCGACTTTTCGCTTTTGGGTGTTCGACTTTTCGACTTACCGACTTCGGGTTTTCGAGAAAAGTCGAAAAGTTGAAATTGCATTATGTGTCGATGTACCTTTACGATTAGGAGACATGTTCAGCGTTAATCCCTAGACTTACGATATTGGACTTGCATGCGATTAGGAGATCGGCAAGTTCACTGATCAACCGAATCATGTGTTGTTATATTGAGACCGATCATTCTCTTTCCAATATCGCTCTGACGCACACTCGCACCTAATTCAACCCGTTTGTATTTTTTTTAAAGCTTTTGCACAAATTGATGATTTTGGTAGTATAATTAATTCATTTATGACTTTCCCCTTTATTCTTCTATCTTGTGGCTTTTCTGGTGTACCGACTTAAACTGTATATGATTTTTTACAACATTGCATAGATAATGTGTATAGGTTAAGTTTGGGGGGAAATTTCCGGAATTTTCTTTTAAACTTGGTTGTTAATATATTCAGTAACTTCAAATACAAAGGGGTGGAGTTAATATATGCGATCGTATATAGCTGCACGGTTGTTACCGCACGATCTCGATGTCAACTCATGAGTACTATCTGGGATGATAATTGAAATATAAAGCCATGGTACTATTATATAAATATATATTTCCATGATTTTATTTACGATCTTAGCCAATTATCGGACAAGAGCGGTGAAAGACACCATCATAAGTGATTTGAAGAAAAACACATACAAATTGATTACCACAAATATCAACAAAGTGGATTTTTGAGTATGCTGAAATAACCTCTTTTGTTTGTGCCTATCGACACATCAAATAAAGCAAAACATCCCCACTCCATCCCCCACTCATCTGTGGTCGAGGGGTTAACGACGTTGCGTTGCAAACCTCCTCGCCTCGGGTTCGGATCCCACTGAGAGCTCAACTTGCGCGTGAGAAAGTGTCGATTCTTACGAATGGCGGAGGGCATACAATACTGGTGTTAACTTATTCCTGAGTAAAACCAGGACTGTATACATAGCCTAAAATGTTCTGAACAATGACGTTAAACGCCAAATTAAGAAACACGCTCAGAAGTTAACCCTACCATCCGGTTAAGTTGCGCCCCTCGCCACACAAATGTGCCTCTATAACTATGTGAACAAACGAACATACAAATGCTATTTCTAAGGAAACTAAACAAATAGTTTGTACTACATCTGGGTTTTTAAGGCCCACCATGTATTGTTGATAAAATATGATAAAATATGCTAAATTGCGTTTGATAAATGATATGATTTGAAATACTTTAAATTTACATTAAAAAAATCACACGTGTGCGAAATGGGTGTCGTAAAAGCAGTTTTGATCTTATCTGTTTAACAAAAACTAGATATCATCGTTTTATGTGAATAGCAAATTAGGAATAATTTCTCGTCACACTGACAGGTCGGCTATTTCAACGAAAGAAGATATTGCGTAATAAAAGCTGAAATTAATTTTAATTTCAATGCATACAAAGTGATCTGAAACTGCGTAAGTTAATACCATAATTGATATGCGCACGTGTTTAGAATAGCCAAACTAAAGGATAATAGCTTTAAACGCCATATAAATAAATGGTATCCTTGATTTTTTAAAAACTCTCGGTGTCCTCACCCTGTCCAATCTGAAACGCGACATATACGTCTCACACCACAATTAATTTCCCACAGAGTCGTCATATACGTCTCACACCACAATTCATTTTCCTTAGGGTCCCATTGTCATGTTTGTGTTCATGGTATAGAGATAAACACAATTTACAACATGTCTTTATGCTTACATTTTTCATTGATCCAATAGTGAAATTTAAAACACAATTAAAAAATAGTTACCAAGTTGAACTTTTTTTTTATTTTTCATGTCACAGTTTAGCCTAATAATATGACAAAAATACAACCCCGTGGTGATCATACCCATGATGTGTAAAATAAGGTAGAATTAGCTAGAAATCTTATATCAACATGACATCTTCTCTGATCTCTTCCTAAAACATTGTAGATTTAGAACCTATATCGTAAAGAAAAGTCGGTGTATACATGCAATGGAAAGTCCTGTAAAGGTGTAGCACACCCATTGCGAAGACGAACAAATGATAACTCAACATTTTATTTATAATTATATGCAAGCACGTTTGAAGTCAAAATGATGCTGGGTAAATAAACCAAGATGCTAATTACAATGCTTGATATATATTTATTTAAATTACAAAAGACCTTTAGGTCCATGAGTGCACATGTACAACACAATACATAATTTTTTATATAGATACACGGCAATAAATGGCAACATAATTATATTTTAGTCTATTTTGTCACATATAATTTTTTTGTCATACATTTTCTCCATTTCTCACTTACTAAGGAGTGTTTCAGTTCAAGATTCGTTCTCTTGGGAGAGTAAAAGAGTGTATATTTATATATACTTCAACATGTAATGCATGATTTTATTACATACACAAATATATATATATATACACAAATACACATACATATATACACAAATATTTTTTATATTTTTTAATCACAAGATTGTCGTGTGTCCCTTAAAACTCTCTAAACATAACAATTTGTTAACACTTTGTTATATGTGTTGTTAGTAACTAAATACGTCTATTGTTCATATTGAATTTGAAACGGGAAACTTCTCCCGAGGCGGAGCACAGGTTCTTATATCGGGGCCGTTTCTCTACCGAGGGAGATATTTTCACTATCTCAAAAACACTGGTTATTACGCTATATATTACCTAATTTAAAATGGTGTTTTATTAATATTTCTAATGAGTCACACCTTTTTACAACAGTTTGCACGAAAACGACAAGACGACGTTAAATTCATACAAACAAAACAAGTGGAATCGGAACTCCTCGTTAATTTCTGTAATCTTATTCCCTACTAGTGGCGGAATCTGAACAATTGGAACGTCGTTTGGCGTTCCCGCCACTGTCGGAAAAGGCCGAGCAATGTTCCATACTGGGAATACTGGGAGACATTTCAAACGCGTAGATATAGCTTTTCTATTCCCAGTATTTCATATACAAATCACAGACAAATATGTAATATTATTAGTTATTAGGATTCTTGACAGGGGACATGGGCTCACATTCCCTGCCTGAAAATTATATTCACCCGAGCCGTTAGGCGAGGGGGAATATATATTTCCAGGCAGGGAATGTGAGCCCATGTTCCCTGTCAAGAATCCTAATATCGAACTTGTCATACTTCAAAGTTGTAACCATTTATTTAAGGAAAAAAACAGCCAAAAACACGATTTCATTTTTATTGCGCCAATTTCCCCGTAACGTGCCTATAACTCGACGTTGTTTACTTTCGTGACGTCATCGCTCTAACGTCGTTAAATTTGGCGGATTTTTTAATAAAATAAACGTATTTTGTCACGATTTTAATGTTTTATTATCTGTAAAATTGCCAAAAAAAAATACGCTTACGATTATTTCAGCCTTTACACACAGTGGAAAACGCAGAAAAGCGATAGGAAGGAAACAATCGGTAGTCTCTGTCACCCAGACGTACGCAATCTGCGTCACTTAGGAGTGAGCATAGAAAACGTTAGACTGGTCCCCTGACGTCCTTGACACATCGTCGCCAAAGAATAGTTACGATTGGGCACCCGTCTAAGAAAACGTGGGCATGCGGCTGGGTGATAGAGACTAAACAATCGGCGGTTTCCAAAACGAATCGGCAACGTTATCGTCGCCATCTTGTTTTTGTGTATTTGAGTAATGGGGTACCTACGGGGAATTCGTCCTATGTTCACGTCTCGAGACGTAGACATGGGCTCATGTCTACGGCGCATTGACCAATGAAATCCTGAGAATTTTCTTTGCAGTATGACAAATGGTGTTATTACACTACCACACCGCTTGTTATGTGATCAACCGTAATATGCAAAATTTGCAGCTTTTAATTTTGCTTCGTTATTCTACCATAGGTATGTTATCGGTGTAATAATAATCACACTTATTATTATGCAAAATTAATTTGCTTTTAAAGGTGTAAATAATTAAGAATAATGATATGCAAATATGCAAGTAATATAGAAAAGGTAACAGGACGCAGCGATTTAAAAAGAAGAGTATTGTTTGTGTCCATTTAATAAAGAAAGAATATGCAAATAATTTAATTGTTTGCTCGTCTCACTTATGTTTAAAATATGGAACGCCATGTACTGACTACACAATGTATAGTTAATTAGCTGTCTGTTTAGTATAGTTAATTATTAGATGATCCCATGAAATGAAATGTTCAGGGCCGGTATTCATAAAGCAACTTAAGTTGAATATGTATTAGTTAAGTTAATAGTTAAGATTTTTACATATTTTCAAATATGCTTATAAATCTCTCAGCGACACTACAGAGCATACATTTTAAGATAACTGTTTAGCTGTGTGGTTTATTAATCCATAGCATTATTAAACATATAAAGAAGATGTCTTAAATGGTAGAAAAATGAGTTTAAAAAAATGATAAATTTTGACTTAAGTTAAGATATTACTTTATCACATGGAACTGCTTGTATTCCGTATAATATACCCATTACGTATTTCCTTGTATTAACCATGTGTTATACAAGGCGATCGTGCGCGTGCTTTATACACGTGCTGTTGTCTGTCCGAGGTATCGTTCTGATTTGATTGGTTGGGTTTAATTGCAAGTTTCTTGTCGTTTTTGAGCCATGTGATAAAAAGGATCTGACACTCGTTGTTATTTCATACAAAATTGTATTAAACTCGTCCAGGAATTTGTTATTAAGCTCGCCAGAGGCTCGCTTAATAACAAATTCCTGAACTCGTTTAATAAAATTTTGTATGAAATGACAACTCATGTCAGATCCTCTATATATATGGACCCTAGGTTTTTACATACTGTTAAAACATTATATAGGGGGTGCGGGTTTGGGGGGGAGTGGGGGGGGGGGGGGGGGTATTACTATATATGGACCCTGGTTTTTTACATACTGTTAAAACGTTATATAGGGGGGGGGGGGGTATAATGGGACAGCAACCTCAGAGGGACGTGACATGAAGGATGTATTTACCATCAGGCATACCTCCGCCAGGGAGAGAACCCATATCTGTATATATCTAAAGCACACGGCCTTATCCACTGAGATACATATGATGAGCTCATGAAATAATTGTTGAGCTCAGTTATCATACTATTGATATCAACACATATATATATAATCGATAAAAAATAAAAGTTACTATTCATGACTTATATTTTGACCTCAACACGTACGTGTTGCGCTCATTACTTGTTAAGCCCATCACTTCTATGTTTAGAAGATGAATTCCATTTTGTTTTGGAATGTCCTTTGTATTATGAATTTAGATGTGATATTATACATACATTTTTATTGGAAACGACCAAATGTTCCTTAATTTATTGAGCTTCTCTCTTCAGAAAAGATTAAAACAATAAAAAATATATCCACATACATTTTTAAGAGCTTTAAGAAACGTGATGATACATATTACAATAAATAACCCACTTTTCTCCACTCTGAAAACTATTAATATATTTTTTCAACATAATTGGAATATTTCTGTATATTTATGTTCTATCATTATTTATCTCAATGTACGTTTTCTTTTATATATGAATCCATAACGTGTATCAACTCAGTTTATGCATACTAATATATTGTCAGTTACCGGAAATGTATATCATATGCATGTAATTCTGTATTTATTAATATTTGTGAACTCATGGGCAGAATGCCTACTGTTTGAAATAAAAGATATGTTTGATCCCACATACGGTGAGCTGATTTTCTAAGCTGATTCACGTTATTATTGAACTCAACCAATTGCATTATTTTTATCAGCAGGTACACAGTTGATGTGCTCAGTTGTCATATGTATCAATCATTGATTCAATGTACAAAACAAGTCTTGGTATCACTACTAGAATCGATGAGCTGAACAGTTGTTGATATCAATAATATAAATGTTGATATACATAACATAATTGTTGATATCAATTTTACTACTAGAATCGATGAGCTCAACAATTGTTGATATCAAAAATATAAATGTTGAGCTCAGCAATTTGTATTTGCTTATCAAATAAGTAAATGGATTTGATGTCTTGGGTTGGATATGATATTTCACTAGGCGTACACTATGTACAGAACATGAACTGGTAATCGAGGATTGTTATAATCTTGGTGAAATACATTTCTCGTCTGATTCTTCTTATTTATCTTCTTCTTCTTTTTTTTTTAAATCAAGGAAGAGCAATACTGCGTAACGACAATTTCCTTTCTATGAACAGTTTCGTGTGCACTATCTTAATTGAGTTATCAACTAACGTTGCATGCACGTTAATGCATGCTATCTTTTATCGTATCTTTTAAAAGCGTTGTGCATGTGCGCCGCTCATTGCTTTGAAGAAGATAAAATAAACAGGGCGTGTTTTCAATTTGTTTATTTGATATACTTAAGATAGACACCGGATATATGATGGTCAATATGCATACAGTTATGTTGATATGTTCCAACATCTACCACATAACTGAGTTCAACTCCAACACCCAGTCCAATATCCACCATACAAATGAGTTCAACTCCGACATCCAGTCCAATATCCACCAAACAGATGAGTCAACTCCGACATCCAGTCCAATATCCACCAAAGAGGTGAGTTCAACATCCAGTCCAATATCCACCAAACAGATGAGTCAACTCCGACATCCAGTCCAATATCCACCAAACAGGTGAGTTCAACTCCGACATCCAGTCCAATATCCACCAAACAGCTGAAATACAAGAACGTTTAAAAATGTTCAAGCTATGTCCCGCTGCTATAATACAGCCTCCAAGGAGGCATTTCTATGTGACATTTAATGTTCAACAAGCAACGTAACATTGGCGATTAAAATCTGAGGTTTGATCCTGCACATGTCACACATTCTGCCTACATAGAAGAAAGTAATTAAAACAAAATAACATCCCTTTCGATCATGCCACATCTAGCAACATACACAATTTTGCATGGCTATCAGGATAGAGCGATCGCAGCACAATCGCTTCCTTCTCGTCAAGGCAACCATGTTTTATTCTATGACTTTTTAACAAATAGGACGTTGTTCACCAACTCGGACAGGTGGAATTATTTCCCTATAGTTGTCCGGACAAGTGGAATTATTTCCCTATAGTTGTCCGGTTTCCTCGGGGTTCATTAGAAAGGAACGTATAGCGATGAATTTTTTTCCGACGCAATTTCGGAGTGTAGGGCATATACATTAGGAAGAAATCATTCATGTTATCCTTATTAATACGTACCGTGATTTAATAATGCATGATGCCAGTTCCATATTGTGTAGACGGTTGTTTAGCCATAACACTCACGACCCGTTCTATTCTTTCTCTCTTTTTTAAACGTAAATTGCGACAGTGGTAACACGAGCCGTAAATGGCTTTGCGTGAGGCACGGGTACATGCGTAAGTCTCCAAATTCTTTATATCACTCAGATTATATACAAATATTGCAACAAGAGGTATACACATTTATTCCACAATGATTTCGATTTTATGGCAAGATAAATTACAATAACGACAGTGTTCGATATTGTCGGTGTCGTAATTAAACAGGAAATGCTACCATGCTCGAGATGGCGATATCATTTTAGAGAGAAAATGCAACTTTTTTAAAATGTCAATAGAGTAAGTACAAGTATGTGTTTGTATACTTTGTGAATGCTTCTCTAGTCAAAGACTTTAACGTAGTACGTGGTCCGGTGGCAGAGATGTCGTGGGTTCGATCCTCGCCGTGGCCATGTTATTAATTCACATTGCTTAGTACGGTTCTTCTACACAGGAAGTCGTCGAGAGTGATTAATATAAGTTGCAAGAATTTAATAGTTTTGCAATAGATGTAAAAAAGAAAGAAATATGTTTAAACTAAATACGTTAGTCTTGGTCTTTGGCTGTGATATTATCAATAAAGTATACTCCTCAAAATAATTTAAGGACCAAAAATGAACAATACTAATTACATACTCTTTAATATGCTGCATTTCAAAAATATTATCAATTAATTATTTATGTTAATGCTTTTGTGATAATGAGAACATAATTGTCTTTTCAATTTAATATTTAATTTAATTTGCGTAAGTTAAAGTTCAGTGTCATTTTCACATATTTATTCAATTATTTAATATTACAAATTATTCAATAATACAATTTATATGGTGTGCAAAATTATGTTTTTGTTGTTTGTTTGTTTTGTTTATTCTGTCACGATTATGTTTGTATATTGTATATGATGAAAAATTGTAAAGTTTAAATCAATAAAAATATCTGTGTGTCATATCCATATCAAAAGTTAATACTTTTGGGTCTACTTTTGGGTCAAGTAACCATTGTTAAATAATAAAGTAAAACTTAAAAACTGCCAAAAGACAGTAAAATCTTCAATAATGGCACAATTAAAAAATGACACAAATCAAAACGTGGTCCTTAAATTATTTTGAGGAGTATATGTTGAACCAGTCTAAGGCGGTTCCTACAGTCAACATTGCTATATAGCACTCGTGTATTAGAGATTAGCGGGTGACTTAAATGTGCGAAGTATTTTACTAACGGACCTATGGTGACACAATATAAATCGTGACTTTCAATAGATGACGCTTAAAAACACCAATAACTACCTGAAAGTGCAATCAGAGGCACTAAGCTAGTGTTGACCAAAGCAACAAATCCGTGTGACATATTTTAGGGGCGTGAAAATGAGAAAGAAATCAAACATTAGCACAGCGGGACTTGCGGAAACTGTTCTGAAAGTGCGAATGGTGCAAACGAGTACTCTATAATTTTCCTATGCAGTTGTGTGGTCGTATCAGATTTTATTGTCGTTTTAGAATGATCAAACTGTATTCATCCGTACTATATTGCATGGTTTTAAGGATCACGGATGCGACTACATACGTTATTCCATTTATTTATAAATAAAAATGGTACAGTCTCTCATTGGTGAAAATATGCTTTTACTGACTGCCTGGACAAAGTTTCCTCTCCTATGCTATGCTTTTGGAGAGAGAGGACAAAATATCCACGCCCGCAATCCCCAATCCCGAGCAATTTATTATCTAGGATACAATTTATAGTCAAATATGGATTGCTTTTGGGGAATTGAACAGTTACCGCTACAAATCAATTATCTTCGAACATGTTTAACAAGCATATTAATCAACATACAGAATTGTTTACCACGGTTTACAAGCTACAATCTACAAGCTATTAATTAACCAATTAATTATAGCCCATTAACTTCAGTTGTGTAATTTGAAGAAAGGGAACAGAACATATTCTTTATGTTTCTCGTCATCTAATTACATATTACATCTGTTTTATTATGTGACAGGTCAAAACAATGTTTACATTAAACATTGTGAAAATACAAACACACAATCATACACACATACGCGTGTGCGCACGCCAGCACGCACGCACATTCCCTTCGATGCTAATACGTATGTTATAAGGATTTGTGTATACATTATTAAAATGAGGACTTGAATAGTAAGTAAAATCAAATAATGGTGGTATTTTATCCAGGCTAGTTTTTGTGGTTGTTTTTTTGTCTTTCGGGGTTTTACAATACAATGGAATAGTGGAGGATAAAATTATGCGTGTGTCAGTGGTATGTTCGATTTTAGGATATCTCCCTCCGTTCAATGTTTTAGAGAGGTCGGAAGACAAGAAGTGTTTGGAGGAGGATCACTGATCTCACAGTTTCATCTTTTTAATTTTGCCGGTTAGTCAGTTTGCTAGGGACTGTGGTGTTTTGTGGATTGCACGTTCCACTCTGAATCCGGAGATAAGGGTTTGAGCCTGACTCGCTCCATTTGTTTACTTCGGTGTGTCCTTAAGAAAGACACTTCCCGTTGATTCGTCCGTCGGATGGGGGTGTAAACGGCCCGTGTATCGGAGTCAGTCCTCGAGCGCGTTAAATAAACATTGGAATTCATTCGATATTAAGAGTATGGCATGATTCCCAGAGTCTTATGTATTACTCCACCTTTCTATGGCGACTCAAAATAACCTAAAATATGTCGGTTAACCGTTTATCAACAATTCAGTTGTCAGTTTGTCAATTTTGCCATGTCGAAATCACAATACATTGACTATCATTGCTTTTGTAGATAGGCGTATCTGCGACGAGATAACGGTATGACGCAGTCTCTTTTGAGTGTTGAACGCTCGACTTGAACGGTCGGACGAAATACTGACACGTAAATTTATACGAACTCGAAATGATACGACGAATTGATAGCTGCTGATACGGTTCGACTCAGGCGAAAACTTGTACATAGCAGTGTGTCCTATTCACATTGCTTTAAACACCATGCATGTGCGACTCGACCTCAAATCCGGATGAACCATAACAAACGCATTACGAAAATATAAAATAACGCCTACGTAGACAAAACAGTGCACTAAGCTCTCTTTAAATCAAAATCAAATGTCATCTAAACACTTCGCTATTAATATGAACAAAAATGTGGTATAAAAAGTACGTGCATCAGGTAAAATATACATACAACATAATCGTGAAAACTCGGCCAGTCCCGTCATTCTTCGGGATCACGCTGCGAAGAGTGTACGAGAAGTTGCGTATGCGCCACTTCATTCTAGTCAGCAGAGAAGCAGCCGAATATTTTCTCGTGCTCAACCTAATTTATTTGTGTTGGATGTATTTGTGTTGGACGCAATCGTTGCGAGAGAGGCATACAGAGCTGGATCAAAGGACCGTACATCACAACACACCACTAAATTATCATACAATACACTGATCATCTTATAACGTACAGCTTAGTACACACATTAAGAATCATGCAAAATGCCTTTCATGACATACGTAAAATGAAATACGTGAAATGCAACAAGAAAGTATAATAGCAATGGGACAAATATTTCAACACTTTTCAAATTGTTAAGCCTTTATCTTCAAAAATGAAAAAGTAGATCACTATGACCTACTTTTGATATGGCTTTAAAAAAAGATCGCTACAGTGACCTAGTTTGCATATCACGGTTACATAAATTATGTTTTAAAGTTACATCTTGAACAAAAAAATGAAAACATGGACTACTACGTCTCTGTGTCCTACCTGTATTATAGGTCACATCAGTGAATTAATAAGAGATTATTAGTTCACTGGTCACATACCTAGTTCTGGAAAACTGGTCAGGCAGATTGAATAATGCCGATTTAGGACATATTTTCAAACGTTTATTGACCTTTTGATAACTGACATGTCAAGGCAGTAGTAACATAGGATAAATATTGAGACAAACAATTATCACGTTTACCAGGTTTCGTTTCATTATACAAAAACTCAGTAGTTTTACCGTCGGAAAGCTACTTTTTGGTGACCTACCTATCTCTTAGTTCACTGACCCATTAGTTCGGAAAATTAAGTAATACAATTTAAAAAGTGTTAAATTTTAAAGATATGACCTTTATTTTTTACCGTTCGGGATATCAAGATCATGATTGTCAGCATCCCGTTTAGCATCCCGTTTAACATGAGACCCACAGTCCATGCATGCCACGATTCAAATTTCTATCTTCTATAAAGAAAGTTATAATGTTTAACTTGAATGCCCATAGTCCGTCACGTTTAAAACAGATAAATTAACGTCCATTTTGTTGTAGTTTTGTACGTTATGAATCAGTTTCTATTTAGATTCAAGACGAGCTTTTAATTGTGATAGTAGACAGTAATATAACATCACAAAATGTTTAGCTAATTCCCGTGTAAATTTACATGTATACCACAGAACATATTGAAACAAATTTACTTAAAAGTAATCTTTGAAATGAAAACTTTCTTAATGATGAATTTCATTATCTTTTTGCTTGTGAACGTATAAATGGGGATAAATGTATTTATATGGGTATTATTATAAGAAGCACGCCAACTCCTTTAAATTTAAATCGCTTTGAAATAACAATATGAAAAACGCTAATAATGCTATGAATGTTTGGTAAAACTATATTTTTTCTGTAAATAATTAATAAACCATTGCACTCATTATCCATTCAAATTAGATTTCATTGTTATGTTTCTTCATTCTATTGCGTTGTTCTATATATGTGTTCACTGTTCTTTCCGTTCTTTTATAACATTAATGTTTGTATGTCACATGTTCTTTATGAGCTATAACTTATGGAATAAAACTTGAAAGTTGAAACAGGTCTAGACAATCGCGACATTTTGCGTATCCTCCCCTCTCGTCGTTCCTTACATTGCCCGATAGCATGTAATACGGTGTCCTGTTAGGGCCATCTTATCATCGCATCTTACCATCGACCATCGCATCTTACCATCGCATCTTACCATCGACCATCGCATCTTACCATCGACCATCGCAACTTACCTTCGACCATCGCATCTTACCATCGCATCTTACCATCGACCATCGCATCTTATCATCGCATCTTACCATCAACCATCGACCTAGACCATCGACCTAGGGTAAGAAGAGATGGTAAGATGGCCCTAACAGGACACCGTAATGTAATATGCAAAAAAGCTTAATATAATACGTACATTAAAAACTAACTTAAGGTATCGAGCATGGTTAATATGTCCGAAAAGGCACATACAATATTACTTAAAAGTTAGAGTGAAAAATACACTAAAATTAAGGATAAGATTATATATTTTTTTTAAATTAGAGTGAAAATACAGATTTAATTATTTATAAATATGTTTTAACCGATGTTGCTCAGGCATTCATGGTGCGGCCCAGTGGATAGCACGGTGGACTTGAAACCGAAGGACCCGGAACCAAGCACCAGTGCCACGGTATTTCGTCGGTGTGTTCTTGGGCAAGATACGTTCCAGTAGTCTCGTCTGTCGAATGTGGACGTAAACTAGCCGTGTATCGGAGTACGTTAAGAACCCCTATTTTGTTATAAGTAAAGGTAGGGCAGGTTACCGGATTCATATGAATTACCCTCTCTCTAAGGCGACTCTTAATAACCTATAATGTGTTGTTGATCATTTTATTTAAAACATGAATTCCGCAGCTTTGAATAGTCACAGTTGATACCTTATGTGGTATTAATAACTGCACGCGCCGTTTAGCATAATCTTTCCTCAGGGGGTGCATTAATTATTCACTATTTCTAAGGCAGCATTCGCCATGCATTTTTCATATCGGGCCATAAATCTTCCAACACAAAAGTGGCTGTCAGTGAAGAGGATTGCCTTTCAACTTAGTATTACGTGAGAAACATTTTAATACAAGCAAAAAGATAAAAAAAAAATCCCCCAAAAATATGTATACATATATATAAATACGTAAATTTATGCTTGACAGACTCATTATCACATGAACCGATTAAACGAAATAATTATGCTTGGAGTGTGGACCGATTAAACGATATAACTATGTTTGGAGTGTGGACCGATTAAACGATATAATTATGCTTGGAGTGTGGACCGATTAAACGATATAATTATGTTTGGAGTGTGGACCGATTAAACGATATAATTATGTTTGGAGTGTGGACCGATTAAACGATATAATTATGCTTGGAGTGTGAAGCGATTAAACGATATAATTATGCTTGGAGTGTGGACCGATTAAACGATATAATTATGCTTGGAGTGTGGACCGATTAAACGATATAATTATGTTTGGAGTGTGGACCGATTAAACGATATAATTATGCTTGGAGTGTGGACCGATTAAACGATATAATTATGTTAGGAGTGTGGACCGATTAAACGATATAATTATGCTTGGAGTGTGGACCGATTATGTTTGGACTGTGGACCGATTAAACGATATAACTATGCTTGGAGTGTAGACCGATTAAACGATATAATTATGCTTGGAGTGTGGACCGATTAAACGATATAATTATGCTTGGAGTGTGGACCGATTAAACGATATAATTATGTTTTGAGTGTGGACCGATTAAACGATATAATTATGCTTGGAGCGAACTTCAAAAAAAAGAGTGTCTATATTCACGTGGTGTAAATGTATTCATAAACAAGAGTTTTTGTTTTTTGTTTATGTTTTTATATCTCAATTCGTGTTGCGCTTGAGCAAACTGTATTGTATAAAGTCACAGTTGCAAAACGGTCATTGCAATCAAATTTGAAAACAATTTAAAATAAATAAATAATAAAAATAGTGATAATAATAATAATAATAATAAATAAATAGGCCCCTGCACTGCATAATAGGTGCTGGAACTTCTCGCTTATTATTATAGTTCCATTTCGTCCCAAGTTTTCTTTCTTTTTTTCCTTCTTTTTTTCCCAAACAAAAACTGAATATGTTTCCCACCCAAAGTTGTATTTTCTTAAGGTCAGATACCACTATTGATTTGGAGTTTCTGATTGGTTGAAGAAAGTATATGGTCTATTCGGTCATATAGTCAGGTTGTAAGGCAGATTCTGATTGGATTAAAATACCCAAATCATAACAAATCCCCATAAAACATCAAAATATTATATTTCCATCATAAAACATGTTAATTTAGGATATTTTGACTGAAATTTTCATTTTTATGAATAGAATTTTACTCAGAGTATATGTGCAAAAAGTAAATTTTCTTTACTGCCATTCTGGGGGTGGCTACCTTCAGCGAAATATTAGTGGCTGAAAGCATCAGATTATCCCCAAGTTGCTGGTCGTTTTTGAGTGCCTCTAAGATAGTTCTTTAAAAGATGTTCTAGGTTTTATCATCCGTTCGGATATAGGAATAGGGGTTGTAGGCCAAAAGGCTATAATGGAGGCATAAGGGAAATGCAATAGTGGTATATGACCATAACTAGAACACTAGCTCATGTACCATAATGTACAGAAAATGCGCACAATGATATGGAATGAGTAATACCATGGATATATATGTATATATGTGTATATGTGTATGTAGATCTATGGTAGTACTGTATTAATCTACAAAAACCTGCTGACTCCTTGGGAAAGAACTACGGAGGAAGGCATCAGTAATTATATCATGTACATGAATGCATATATTGACATGTATTTTCTAAATAAGCATTTAAACAAGTTAGCCATAATGAATATAACCATATTTGTGTGACCATACATAATATTAGAGATTGAAACTTCTGTTGTTGTTGCTCCGCGGCTATTTACAATATTAAGGGGCGTTTTGGACAAACTTGACGTCTTTAAAGGGACTGAAGGCAATCTGGAAGAATTGAATAAGACCATCAACATGTGTTTAAATAGTATATTACACGGTGCATATTTAATGTGCATATGCACACATGGTCCGTTCGATTTAAATATTGTCAACGAAATAGTTGGTAAGGAAAACTTGGCTAACTCGACATTTCGGCTAGTTTTTGTTGTTGTAAAATTCATTTCTATTGATTATTATTATGCTTTAAGGCTCGTGTTTAATCTTTAAAAATGTTTTAATGAAGTACAGTTTACTGAATTATATATTCAATGTCTATCACTACAAACCCCTTATGAATTAATATTTATGATTTAACAACAACAAAACTGCCGAGTCGACCATTTTTCCAGATCAAACATTTTCATATTTACAATAATTAAACCGGATGTAAAAATGGGCTCAATTTAATGCATACTCAATCTCTACCCAGAGTTGTCGTTCCTTGCATACACATACACATCTGTCAACGTCTCATCAAATACCAAGAATCTTGGCAAACGATGAAAAACGATGGAAATGCAACATTTCTTGATTGCACTAATATTTTTCTGAATTAACTTCATATGAAATGCTTAAATTACAAAAGAAAATATTTTTTCGGCTTGAATGTTTTAAATATACGGTACATTATGCTCAGAATTATACTGAGGTAGAAGGTGTACCAGAAGTAAATCAAATCCCATTGAGTCAAATGCAATATTGAGCAAGCTTTTTAGTTATCCATTTTTCAAAATGAAGTTCAAACTAAGATTCACTTACATGTTCTTAGTCATGAGACCTGCCTCTCTAGAAAACTGCTGAGAATAGAAGGGGTCATGTGGCATATAAGAAAATAAAATTCTGATCTTTGTTGATACCGTGAACAAACTGCGTTCATTCGGCACCTCTTAAATGTGTTCTACTTTCACTTTCAAAACTGTCAAGTTGACAAATAAAATCATCATACAACCATGCAAATGGTTTTTAGCTATCACAAACAAGTTAATAAAGTCATTTCAGCCAGAAAAACAGGCCTTAAATACTCAAAAATGCCTTTTATCACAAAAAAAAGTTAGGGATTATATATTTGGGAACTCCTTTCGACTACACCAGGCATGAATACCACAGTGATTTACTTCCTGTATGCCTAGAATAAAGGTTTAGGCATATCACTCCGCCGTCAAACATTCAAAACACACACCACCAAATCGTTCCCATAGGGTTACTGTACAGCATTTTGCTTAACAGAACTTTCCAGTATCACATAGCTCTTAACAAACTACCTTAAATTAAATTACTGACTTAAAATATATGTCAAAATGAAGAAAATAAGTCGTGTTTCTTTCGACTGAATATGTGTCAATCAGCAGCCGATAGTTGGTGGTGTCGTTCTGTTCGCCATTTAGATATTTTAGCTATGGTCATGTGACAAATTATCATGTGATCGCAGGCTTCTTTCTTAGACGTTGACAGAGGTCAATGTAATGGCCTCTGGGAGAGATTGACAATTCCTATGAAACTGAAATACATAATAATGTTTTGTTTTCTTTTGGTATGCTCGCCTCTAGTCCCTTTAAAATAAATTGGAAAACACTGAGCTCGATATTTAATATATACTAAAGACCTTTGTATTAGATGGCGTTATTTTATTTCATAGTGGGTTTAGCTATGTATTACTGTGTCTACGTTTATCTGAATAAGTTTCTGTGTGGACTTTATAACGTTCCAAGAAACAAAGTTATGTAATTTACAAATCGTTGAAGTATATCAAAAGCTCAAGTTTCATTGTTTGCACTGAACGTTTGCTTTGTATTTTACTCCGTTACTGTTACAAGTAAACGAATATTGGTTTAAATGTTGTTGTTTTTAAACGATGCAATATGAGTTGCTAAACTGCCTTTCCGAAAACAAATAAAAAATAAAACATATATATATGTTATCACTATACATCTACTTCATCACCACAACACACACTATGTTTGCTATTCGAATGGCCGCCAGGTAATATTAATGGCGTTTTAAAATGCACATATATGTCAAGATTGTACTTCAAATACAACATCAAAGAATTTAAATTTCACTTTTTATTTGGGTTTGTGGCGTGACGTAACGTAATATGGTTACTTAAGACTTTAGTAAACAAAGCACAATGTGACGGAAGCAACTACGCAATATTGCTACACCGTACGATAAAGAACTAGTCCCTCTTTATATTACAGAAGATAGTGATATTCAAATTAATATTCCAGATTTTCCATTCCATGACAACTTAGGAATATATGCATTAACTGGGATTTGTGTAGCATCAACATTTACGTGTCTCTTTGTACAAAGATGATTTATTTCATATGACAGATAGCAATGTTTACCAATAACGAAAGTTATTTGAATGCAAACAATTACCCGAGTTGCCAATGTAATGACCCCAACGGAGTGGGGCCGTTTGGAAATTGACATTGACAATTTATCAAATGTGACTCCTTACCTGACATTGCTTGATAAATAGTACAGCGATGGTCCTAGGTGTACGGAAGAACGGCTGTCACTGTGCTGGTCCTAGGTGTACGGAAGAACGGCTGTGACTGTGCTTTCTGTCCGCAATTTCATTTTTTAATTGGCGCCTTTTGTCCCAGTGCGACGCTTTCTGTCCTCGTAAAGTAAAGCTTTTTGTTCTCATTTTACGTATCAAAAACGTCAATAAGCGACAACAACAAAACGTCAATAAGCGACAACAACAAAACGTCAATAAGCGACAACAACAAAACGTCAATAAGCGACAACAGCAAAACAATAAAATGCGGACATAAAAACGCCGTCAAAAGCGGTCATTGGCGTAGTATAGGTATTTATACACAATCTGCTCTGACGGATGGAATGCATTCGCCATCTCTTTAAAATGAGATTTCTTTTCTCTTTAAAGTCACGTGTTTATCCACTTTTACTTGCATTTGTAGTGTAAGTGACAATTTATATCAGTTACTCAAACACGTATTTTAATATATTTAGTGTCAATATTGAAAAAAAACATCGTTAGTTACATTAAGATTAGTATATTTACAGGAACGTTTAATAGTAATACATTTCCTGTAAATGTTACATATAAATGTTGTAAATAAAATCACATTACTATTTTAAGCATCACGAGGGCTGAATGCGAATCCATACAAAGTGCACTGCTGTAATACGACTTCGGGATGTCCAGTGGTCAGTGACTTGCGGGTCTGTAACCTGGTGCACTTTATTTTACATTGACATGCGAGTATGGCCATTGCTTCACTAAAATCATATTATGTATTAGCTATGAGAATCATAGCTCATATGAGTGACACAAGGAAGAATTATGACAACTGAGTGACCCGCGATTACGAATTTACCAATATGCGACAACAAAGTGACCCGCGATTACGAATTTACCAATATGCGACAACTGAGTGACCAGCGATTACGAATTTACCAATATGAAACAAATGAGTGACCAGCGATTACGAATTTACCAATATGCGACAATGAGTGACCCGCGAATATGCATTCAGCCGTATACGACAACTGAGTGACCCGCGAATACGCATTTAGCCGTATACGACAACTGAGTGACCCGCGAATACGCATTTAGCCGTATACGACAACAGAGTGACCCGCGAATACGCATTTAGCCGAATACGACAACTGAGTGACCCGCGAATACGCATTTAGCCGTATACGACAACTGAGTGACCCGCGAATATGCATTTAGCCATATACGACAACTGAATACTCTATTGGCTTAATTACTCCAAATCAACCGGATGTTCTCGCCTGGTGCATTTCGAAAGGAGTTCTATATAAAAGAGCGCCAATCTGTATTTTCTTAAAAATGTTAGTGCAGGTTCCTGGTGTTGTTTTTCGCTGCAACTGTATCCTGGTCTTGAATGCATCTCATCATGCTTTTGACAGTTTTAGATATGAATTTCAAAAGTGAAATTAGACTGGGTAAGAATGAGTTAGGGCTGAGCAAATGTTGATATTTGTCCCAGTGTTTGTAAACTTGCTGAAAATACTTTCTTATAAGTAACTAACCACCCATTTTCCTTGTTGAGTATCTAACAGCAGACATGTTTATCTTCGTGAAGCAGTAAGTGTCCCAGTATCCATATCAGGCTTGTGTATTCTACAGGTTTTTTAAACGGTATGTGCTAAAAAGCTGAGTGGAGTGGAGTTGTGGAGTGGAATTGTGGAGTGGAGTGGTGGAGTTGAGTAGTGGAGTGGTGGAGTGGAGCGGTGGAGTGGAGTAGTATAAACTCCAAAATTTGGATTCGACTCCAAAATATTAAATAAATTAAATAATGCATGCATTGACTTCAAAACACAACAGAAATCATGTATACAGTGTCAAAAGCAATAAGTGAAAAATTTACTGTATCTCCTGTGTTTCTTGGTTATATCCAAGTTATACATGGATAACTTCACACATACATATATAATTATACATATTAACTGGTGAAAATAAATAGCATCTAATTTCGAATAAACTTCACATTTCGGAAGGTGGAGCTAAATATGTGCACGCATCCGGTGTGGTAGGTGGAGCTAATAGTGCATGCATCCGGTGTACCTCAGTAGGAAATAGCTATGCCGCATTCTGAACAATCACTGACGATATTTTTTTTATATATATATGTCTTTATCATTACTAACCTCCCAAGTAAGGTATGTTAGTGTTGGTACTATAACAACGGTAAATAATATTAAAAATGTAAATATAAGAGTTGATTCGTAAATTTTAGCAAATTGTCTGTGTTTATGCGGTTTTGAACAACGGTAGTGAATATCAAATTTACCAAAACGCACTAACCGGCGTTCAAAACCGCATAAACACTGACAATTTGCAAATCAATTATCACAGCATAATATACAAGTATTGTGTGACACATTTTAATTGAAAGATAATGAGACAATGTCCTGTAAAACTAAAGATCATGGTCAAATGTAGTTAGACGACATTACATTAAGATAAACACCCCATATTCAAATACAACTCAAACTGGTTGATCTAATACATGTAGATTTTAAGAAACAGTTTAGTTCAAGGTATATGACTAGTAAAAACGTGGATTGAAAATATGTAATGTATTACCAGTATGACCTGTACCACTCCATATAGGCTTATCTAGCACCAAACTATAAACTCGCTTGGGTTATCTAATCTACGCTAGTTGTGAGAAACTGAGTCAAGACTTCAACATTGATGCCATCGTCTCCGCTAGAAAAGTAGCATAAGTCATATGACACATTTGTTTTATTCCAAAAATGCAAGACAATAAACACCAGCCACTAAAGTGCAGTAATTTGGTGTTTGGAGAGTGGGTACTTGTACTTGTAATTTCAGCGGGGCTTCCTACAGGTTACCGGTCTGGCTGAATCTGCATCTAAATGCTGTGATATTTTTATCAGAATTGTTCAGGAATGTACAGATAGAATTACATGATACATAAACCAAACCATAATACACTTTGTGAACTTCATTTAATTACTTTGAGACGTGACATATTATTTATTCCTTTTAAACAGCTGTTGTTTGCTTCATGTCATGAGTAAACAAATCCTGATTACTTGGGACATTACAGATATTTGGAGGAAATGAGCATTATACAAATTGAAAATAAACCTAGTACCTATGCATTTATTGAAAATAAACCTAGTACCTATACATTTTCTACAATCACCAACAGATTTATGCTTGATTCAAACACATTGACAATTGACTGACACAAACAAATTATATTAGAAGTTATGTACATCACCCCAAGGTCTCTCTATAAAGCAGGAAAATCAATTGAGAAGGTATCACGAATTAATTTGAAGTTTTTTTGTTATAGAATCCTGTAGATTTACAGATGTATCTAAATTTATGAACAGCTCAGCTATTCGTGTTTTTTCTGTCTTTCATGGATTTTTTAGTCCACTCCACTCCACTCCACTCCACTCTCCACAACTCCACAACTCCACATTACCACTCCACTCCGCTCCACTCAGCTTTTTAGCACATGCCTTTTTAAACATGGTCATATGACAACGGGAGCGTCTCCGTGGCCGAATGGTTAACGACGTTGCGTTGTAAACCTTCGCCTCTCACCGCTGCGGGTTCGAATCCCACTGGGAGCTCGACTTGTAAGTGAGGAAGTGTCGATTCTTACGGATGGCGTGAGGTGTACAGTACTGGTTCTATCCAGGAAAAGTGGGTGGTCTGCCTCCACCACAAAAAATCGACCGTCATATATAACCTTACATGTGCTAAAAATGACGTAAAACACCATACAAACAACAAACAAACAAATCATATAACAATGGACGCTAATGGAAAAATGTAAGCCTGTATAGCAGCAGCATCGCGGCGACAATCGAATTATCTTCGAGTACGAATTTAGCATCATGCGACCCTCTTTTGAGTACGAATTTAGCACCATGCGACAACTGAATGACCCGCGAGTACTTTTAGCACCTTCTGACAACAACTTACTCACTTAATCGCCATACGGTAACTCGCTAAGTACTCAAAAATAATTGATGGATTAACTTCATGTTATTTTTACTTTAAGCCCTGCAGTAACTAAGCCATTTTGTAAAGTAAATAAAAACATTCGATGATATTCGCACAATAAACCTAGCGCATACATAATTAGTTTTCATTTGCCCTGTTGTAATGCATGCGATTCACGCTAAACACGATTTTTGCACAAATACAATATAAATCAATTAAATCAGCATTATAACTCATCAATATAACAAACCCCACTTTCTAATACGTCTTCAACGGTTTAAGTGGATTTGATTCTGTAACGATCTTTTCAAAGGGATCAAAATAACCTTTTATGGTGATCGAGGGCTCCAGTTAACTTTTCCCATAGTTTTTCAATAAACTTAAATATGATCTCATTTTAAAATCGCATGGGAAAACAGAAACTCAGGCCATTAAATTAAAAGTCAATCTAAATCCAATAATCTTAAAAGAGCCGGCCATTACCGTGCTGTAAGGAAACAGATTTAAGATAATTTTAAATAGTCTGTTATAATTACACACACGCATGATAAGGAATTGAATTTAGTTAGAAGGTTTAAAGGTTGTGTATGTTATAATGTGTCAAACTACATTTGCGGTTTAATTAGCGCCGACAATATAATGCACTTAATGTTATAGAAGTCTCTTCAAATAAATGTATTAAATGATAAATGACCTTCATTAAACACGTCGTTTCTTATTTGCATCATTAAAAAACATATTAAATAAAAATTCATTTTAGAAACCAAACAAATGTTATTCATTGTTTATCGTGCACACAAGCACGAGTAAACAGAGCTCGCACGTTTTAAGCACCACAACATCAAACTGTGTCTGTCAAAACGTATTACTCTAAATTGCATGGGTAAAACCACAATACTAATTGTCAAATTATATTTAGGGATCAAATGTCATTTTCGAAAATGTTACCAAAATCCTTAATAAACTTAGGCATCGACCATTTTATCTTCTGGGGAGAGCTTGGAACTTTTCCTGAAAAAATAACCCGGCCCTTGAATTCCTGAAAAAAATTAATATGGCTCACTGTCTAGCTAAGAAAAAAAAAATATGGCTCACTGTCTAGCTAAAAAAAAACTTATATGGCTCACTGTCTAGCTAAATAAAAAAAATCTGGCTCAGCCCTCTGGTTCTTGTGGCATAACCAAAAAAAATGCGATATAAAAATATTCTGGCTCGAGCCTTCGACGAAAAAAGCAATCCGTCTCTAACATTGGCCGAAAAAAATTGGCACGCTCGAAGGAAAATCCCAAGCACTCCCATCCCACTCCACATGGAAAATAAAATGGTCGGTCCCTTATGTTATTGCGAGTTCTGAAAAATGTAGAAAAGGGTGTAAGAATGATCAAAATCGGCTAATAAAAAAAAGACATGACCATTTGAAGGTTGTTCTAAACGCCATTGTGAGAAAAATGACGTCATAGTTCAAAATTACCATAATTATATGACATGTTGGTAAATATCATTAAAGCAAAGAAAATCACTGCAAATAGTTCTCAAAATGGCGTTTCAAAAGAGCTTTCAGATGATAAATACTATGGAAGACGGAAGCGGCCATTTCGACTTTTCGCCCGACTACTAACCATTTTGACCCGAACAATCGAGATTCTACAATTGAAGGTTTGAGATCGTCTTTTCGACTTTTCGCTTTTGGGTGTTCGACTTTTCGACTTACCGACTTCGGGTTTTCGAGAAAAGTCGAAAAGTTGAAATTGCATTATGTGTCGATGTACCTTTACGATTAGGAGACATGTTCAGCGTTAATCCCTAGACTTACGATATTGGACTTGCATGCGATTAGGAGATCGGCAAGTTCACTGATCAACCGAATCATGTGTTGTTATATTGAGACCGATCATTCTCTTTCCAATATCGCTCTGACGCACACTCGCACCTAATTCAACCCGTTTGTATTTTTTTTAAAGCTTTTGCACAAATTGATGATTTTGGTAGTATAATTAATTCATTTATGACTTTCCCCTTTATTCTTCTATCTTGTGGCTTTTCTGGTGTACCGACTTAAACTGTATATGATTTTTTACAACATTGCATAGATAATGTGTATAGGTTAAGTTTGGGGGGAAATTTCCGGAATTTTCTTTTAAACTTGGTTGTTAATATATTCAGTAACTTCAAATACAAAGGGGTGGAGTTAATATATGCGATCGTATATAGCTGCACGGTTGTTACCGCACGATCTCGATGTCAACTCATGAGTACTATCTGGGATGATAATTGAAATATAAAGCCATGGTACTATTATATAAATATATATTTCCATGATTTTATTTACGATCTTAGCCAATTATCGGACAAGAGCGGTGAAAGACACCATCATAAGTGATTTGAAGAAAAACACATACAAATTGATTACCACAAATATCAACAAAGTGGATTTTTGAGTATGCTGAAATAACCTCTTTTGTTTGTGCCTATCGACACATCAAATAAAGCAAAACATCCCCACTCCATCCCCCACTCATCTGTGGTCGAGGGGTTAACGACGTTGCGTTGCAAACCTCCTCGCCTCGGGTTCGGATCCCACTGAGAGCTCAACTTGCGCGTGAGAAAGTGTCGATTCTTACGAATGGCGGAGGGCATACAATACTGGTGTTAACTTATTCCTGAGTAAAACCAGGACTGTATACATAGCCTAAAATGTTCTGAACAATGACGTTAAACGCCAAATTAAGAAACACGCTCAGAAGTTAACCCTACCATCCGGTTAAGTTGCGCCCCTCGCCACACAAATGTGCCTCTATAACTATGTGAACAAACGAACATACAAATGCTATTTCTAAGGAAACTAAACAAATAGTTTGTACTACATCTGGGTTTTTAAGGCCCACCATGTATTGTTGATAAAATATGATAAAATATGCTAAATTGCGTTTGATAAATGATATGATTTGAAATACTTTAAATTTACATTAAAAAAATCACACGTGTGCGAAATGGGTGTCGTAAAAGCAGTTTTGATCTTATCTGTTTAACAAAAACTAGATATCATCGTTTTATGTGAATAGCAAATTAGGAATAATTTCTCGTCACACTGACAGGTCGGCTATTTCAACGAAAGAAGATATTGCGTAATAAAAGCTGAAATTAATTTTAATTACAATGCATACAAAGTGATCTGAAACTGCGTAAGTTAATACCATAATTGATATGCGCACGTGTTTAGAATAGCCAAACTAAAGGATAATAGCTTTAAACGCCATATAAATAAATGGTATCCTTGATTTTTTAAAAACTCTCGGTGTCCTCACCCTGTCCAATCTGAAACGCGACATATACGTCTCACACCACAATTAATTTCCCACAGAGTCGTCATATACGTCTCACACCACAATTCATTTTCCTTAGGGTCCCATTGTCATGTTTGTGTTCATGGTATAGAGATAAACACAATTTACAACATGTCTTTATGCTTACATTTTTCATTGATCCAATAGTGAAATTTAAAACACAATTAAAAAATAGTTACCAAGTTGAACTTTTTTTTTATTTTTCATGTCACAGTTTAGCCTAATAATATGACAAAAATACAACCCCGTGGTGATCATACCCATGATGTGTAAAATAAGGTAGAATTAGCTAGAAATCTTATATCAACATGACATCTTCTCTGATCTCTTCCTAAAACATTGTAGATTTAGAACCTATATCGTAAAGAAAAGTCGGTGTATACATGCAATGGAAAGTCCTGTAAAGGTGTAGCACACCCATTGCGAAGACGAACAAATGATAACTCAACATTTTATTTATAATTATATGCAAGCACGTTTGAAGTCAAAATGATGCTGGGTAAATAAACCAAGATGCTAATTACAATGCTTGATATATATTTATTTAAATTACAAAAGACCTTTAGGTCCATGAGTGCACATGTACAACACAATACATAATTTTTTATATAGATACACGGCAATAAATGGCAACATAATTATATTTTAGTCTATTTTGTCACATATAATTTTTTTGTCATACATTTTCTCCATTTCTCACTTACTAAGGAGTGTTTCAGTTCAAGATTCGTTCTCTTGGGAGAGTAAAAGAGTGTATATTTATATATACTTCAACATGTAATGCATGATTTTATTACATACACAAATATATATATATATACACAAATACACATACATATATACACAAATATTTTTTATATTTTTTAATCACAAGATTGTCGTGTGTCCCTTAAAACTCTCTAAACATAACAATTTGTTAACACTTTGTTATATGTGTTGTTAGTAACTAAATACGTCTATTGTTCATATTGAATATGAAAAGTATTTTAGAATAACCTGCACATTAGTTATCAGTGTAAGCAAATATGTTCCATGAACATACGAGTAGTCATATTAACTGTTCCATGAACATATGAGTAGTCATATTAACTGTTCCATGAACATACGAGTAGTCATATTAAATGTTCCATGAACATACGAGTAGTCATATTAACTGTTCCATGAACATACGAGTAGTCATATTAACTGTTCCATGAACATACGAGTAGTCATATTAACTTATTCTTATACTTTACTCTATGTCATAATTTCTCTCATTGTCTATTGTAGAAGTACTTCTGTGTTACTGCGTAAATTTGCCCTAAATTACTCATTGTGATGTATATATTACTATTGAATTGTTTGAATGCTAATATGTAAATATTGTATGTATTATTATATTGAATGCTCTCCAACTGGGAGGAAAATAAAGAATCAAATAAATCAAAACCTTTTGAAATGTGCAAAATGACTCCAATGAATGATGACCTCTTTTTTTACGATTTACATGTATTTGCAGTGATATTCTTTGTTTTAAATGATATTTATCAATATACAAGTAATGGTAAAAAGGCGCGATGACGTCATCAATCCAATATGACTGCCTCCGTTTGAGAATTTTTGCAATTTTTTATAAGATCATATCTCTTGTATATTTTATGATATTTTGATAATTATTTCAGCCTTTTCCATGTTTTTTAAAGCCCTTTCACAAATGGAGCTAGTTCTAGAATAGTGCAACGACCTCTATAAAGAAAAAAAATGAAGATATTTAAAACACGATTTAACAATTAAAAGTCTTCGTTTCCGTATACTTATTCTATATATCACAGATGTGCATACTTTCAGGTCGATGTAAGGTTCCTGATGTCAGATTATCGGAATGAACTTCGTTACATATTCTCTGATACGTTAATTAATTCTTAATTTAATTGCTTAACTTAAACCATTGTTTCTAATCTTAAACCATTACTGAAAATAGTGACTCCGTGGTCGATGGGTTAACGCCGTTTACTCTCGCCTCTCAACGCTTTGGGTTCGAATCCCACTGAGAGCTCAACTTGTAAGTAAGAAAGTGTCGATTTTTTCGATGGCGGGAGGTATAACGTACTGGTTCTACCCAGGAATAAGTGGTCTGTCTCCACCACAAAATATCGACGGTCATACATAGCTTAAAATGTGCTGGAAATGACATTAAACACCAAACAACAAACAAACAAACACATTACTGATAATGAAATAGGTTACTACATTTATAAAACTTGGAAAAAGGTGAAGGATTATCAAGATAAACAAAAAATATATGACCATTTTAAGGTTGACCTAAGAGGTATAAGGAAACTGCCATTTTGAGAACTAATAAAACGATATGGTTTTAAATAATCATATTTATAAATACTTCCAATATATCAGAACTATGACGTCATAGTTTTCCAAATGTTGGCTTCCATTTATATATATATCGATTTCGTTTAAACATTTTTTCAGAACTCTCAATAATCAAGATTTTTAAAAAATATACTGTACGTCTTTAAAAGCGCATATCGCATCATTTCTCAATTTTTCTCTCCTCTGAATTGAATGTTGTTTAACGGCTCATCAACACAGTATAGGTTATTTAGAGCCGCCCCGGAGAGAGGGGAAGGATACATAGGAATCCGGGAATCGTGCCCTACTCTTATTAATGAATAGATTCCTATGGTTCTTTAACGTGCTCGGAGGATAGACCGATACACGGGACGTCCCCATCCGACGGACGAGGCTAAGTGAAAGAGTCTTGCCCAAGAACACACCCGACGAAACTCAGTTGCACCACGGAAGATTGAACCCGGGACCTCCGGTTACAACTCCGCCGCTCTACCGACTGCACCACACCAGCCCTACTCTCATCTGAGGAACAGAACATCAAACCAACATTTTTTTAAATGTAAATTGCATTTCTCCCACAGAGATTGTTTCCGTACATTGTGATTTGAATGGTGGTAAGTCGACAAATAAGCTGGAAAAAAAACATCATTAATTTTTGTATATCTAATTAAAAAAAAAATACCAAAAACAATGTATATTAATCGTTCAGCATATAATGCATACATCCCCGTAACTTCTCAAACGCGTTTACATAAACTATTTCAAGGACAGCATGAGGCCTGTGATATAATGTGATTGTTGTGTTTTTTTACGTCTAGAACATAAAACGAACATAAAAAAGTTAGTGATGTCTGTACAGGAAGTTTCTCATTCATTACCTCTGCCAGATCTACCTATTCATATGCTTAAAATTGCAATTACTTACGTTTATTGTGTAAAATCAGAGCCGTCTCGTGACTGTCCCATTAACATAAAATATATTACCTGAACGTAAAATAATTTTAGCAAACGATAACACTTAAGGAACACCTGCTCATATTCTTAAAAAGAAATCAACTCTCTCGTATATAAGTATTCAAACGAGCGATACTAGATCATAACAAGACCACATACATATTAATTAACAGATAGGAAACTTCCTATCTTAACCAATGAAGTAACCAAAATAACTAAAATATCACGTGGCACCTTAACTTTTCCCTCTTTCAATTATTCACTGATTTTGATGAGAATACTTTCAAAAGATTCATAGTGAATAGCAAAATGGGATTATAATAATTTATGTTTATTTTGAAAATAACAAATTGTATAAAAATATGTTTAAAGTTAAAAATGTCATCATTTTCGCATTTCTCTTAAAAATCAAGGCTTTGACATAGTCAAAGTTTCCGTCAAACTCCTGTTTTGCTCTAAATGTAAGAGAAAGAAAAATACTACCACTGGCAAGAAAATTAAATTTGTGATGGGATTTGGCATGAATGAAACTTGTATCTATAAAACTCTTCGTGATATGTGTGATTAAAGGGACACATGGCAATCTTGAGTTTTATTCAAACATTAAAAATTGCTCCTCGATTAGTTATCCTGCGTCATTTTGACTTTAAAACTGCTTGCATATAATTAAATAAACAAATAAGATTTCAATATTCTTCGTTATTTTACCATTTTTTTAAATATACTATACGTGCACTATTATAAAAAGATAGTAATATGTAAAAATAATTTGCTTTGAACTATTCAAATAATTAACATTATTGATTGAACAAATGCAACTTAAGAGAAAAACTAACGGGACGCTGTGAGTTTTTTAAAAAATCAAGATTGCCGTGAGTCCCTTTAAAGTTGGTAAATAATTTGTGAATTTTTCGCACTGTGCCACGTGAAATTTAGATAATTTTCATAGTGTCCAATCTATTTGTTATTAGGTCTGTGACAAGACTAATTGCCTGGTAGATGTATTTTTCTATTTTTCTTTGTTTAAAGTTTACAATGTGGCGTGATATATACAGGATATGAGTTTGGTTTAGAAATGAGATTACTCCAGTGAAAATAAATGAGTTCGGTGAAAATAAATGATGAACATATAAGGCTTTCTCATAGTTCACTAGTATAATTCATATATATATAGCACATAAACAGGGATATACAGGTACAGAGTATGTAGATCTATGATATAAAGTAAGAGAAGCAGTCTTTAACATAATTTGTGTGCTCAGTATTTAATAATGAATACTACATAAGATGATGATTTCTAAGGATTATAGTCCCCCTACAATATGAGCCACCGGGAGGAATCCCCCGTTGGTCGGCATTATGTTTGGAATAAAATAATACTATATATTTAAGGCAACTTGCTTATATAGTCCAATTCATCAAGCTTCTCTGTTTACTAGGATCATTTCTGTGGCTTAATTTAGGTACCTAAGCATTGTATTTCCCATCTGTATGAATAACGACTTAATAAACGCTTTTAATTCTAATAAATGATCTCTGCCAAACCTTTCAAACAAACAGTTTTGATACCTTCGTTGCTACCTTATTAACATGCATTAAGTTTGCGCTTACAAACAATATGTTACAATGCATTACCAAGACAACCGTTGTACACTAAATCAACACATCTTGCGAATGTACAAGGAAACGAAAAATCAGCTTTACTAAACACTTGTAATGATAAATGGAAATAAAGCAACAACAAACAGACATGAAAAATGTCATTTAATAAACACTAGGGATTAGAAGATGTAAAGCGATCTATTATTGTATGACAAATGCTAACACTCCCATCGCAAAATGCAAATCGCATGCTTTGTTAAACACAAGAGCTGTAATTTAAAAACGATTTGATGACTTTAAGGGGACTGGCGGTAACAGATAACACATTGTTTGGGGATTTGTTTTGTTGCTCTGAGAGTATGTGAAAATAACACGCTGTGACGATTTTTATTAGCACCGGTGACATCACAATCACATCGGACGAATCTGGTCATACAACACCAATTCATTTTCTATATAGTAATACTTTCTAACAATTTGCTCTGTACTGAGTTCCCTAATATAAGAATCTATAATTTTTGCTTACTTTTTTTGAAAGAACTATCTGAGTTTTGAAAAAAAAAAAAAAACACATTCGTTAAATATGTTTTGAACAAGCTGTTTGGGCCGGATGGTGGTGTCCCTCGATAAGATAAGATAAAGACAAGATAAACTTTATTTTGTGTCGGCAAGACATACAACAATACAACATGAGCTCTTAGCGAGCTTTTGAACCGACTATCGATTGTGGTGTCCCACCTACTTGCACGTAGTCTTGATCATCTTCGCTTGATTATAAAACACCTTGTGCAGCTTTAAAACCGGAACCACGTGTCAGTAATTATTTATATTATTATTATTTGATTGAAGTATGTTTGACCATTTCGTTCGTCGATATATTCATAACGTTTCCCTCTTTTTTATTTATACAAATAGTGCATTGTCTTTCTGCCGTTCTGTCTGGCATGTCCGTGTCAGTCAATCAGAAACGATACCAGAATCTCGGTAAAATGGTTGCCGCTTAAAAAAAAAACAATTAGAAGAAAGATTCTAGACTTAAAATAAGCAAGTCTTAACAATAAGCAAGCTGTCGCTCTTGATCTTGATATAGGTGTTGAGAATCTTGTTTTTGGAGCCTGACTCGCTGACCATACTGATGTAGCCATTACGGGCATTGCGAGCACTGCGGCATGTAGTCCGGGTGTCCTTCTGGATATGTCGGTATCGTATCCAATCAGTATATGTCTTGGTGGTACGTACTTTCTTGTGGGCTCTTATTTTCCTCCTTGGCAAGCAACGTATCTCACGTTCGCACCATGGCTGGCTTTACCGTGTTGAGATGAGTTTAGAAGGCACAAATGTGTTCATAGTTTCAATGCACCTTTTGTCTGAAGGTTGACCAAAGGTTGCTCACTGGTGTTGCTGAGTCGTGAATGAAACATGTTGAAAACTGATTTGCCATAGTCTGATTATTAGCTCTCCTCCATAGGTAGACAATACTAAATACTGGTTTCTGTCTTTATACGGGTACGACATGCGAGTCCAGTAATACTTGAATACTTGGTGTTGGCTGCATGCAGGTATTCATAATTTTGATAGAGCATCATCAAAAAAAATGACCAATCAGTGACCAGAAATTAGACATAACAATACATTCTGGTAGGTGATAAACTCAGTCTTTATCCTTGATGTTCAACCAAGTTTACTGTTAAATTAAGGTATTTACAGTGTGATTATTTTGAAACCCTGCATATTTCGTACACATTTATGCAAATTGATTCAAAATGTGTATCTTTCAAAATCGAAACTTGAACATTATCATCTTTTTACTCTGCCAAAGATTTTTATTTTACTATAGAACCCAAGGATAAAATCCGAGTAACACACTTTTTATCACTTAGTGAAAATAAGGTAAAATCTCAACATTTTGGCAATGCAAAATTATGAATTATTGTCTTTATTTTGACAATGTTTATTTTCACTACAAATGGTACAGGGGATTCTAACACAAACAAACTAAGTCTTGTTTTTTGCATCTGTAAAACATCTTTATTTATTGTATACACAAAATATAGTTTAAACAACCAGGCCATAGAGATATATCGCATATGAAACATAAGAAGAGAGCATTAGTGTAATTTTTAAAGTTCAAAAGAATAAAATTTAATATTGTTTTGCCACTAGATCTCGCTGGAAAAAATGACAAATGACAATAGGGGAATCTGGATTAAACGATAAGATGAAACACTACGAAAGAACAAATCCAAACAGTTTAACATGCCTGTGATACAAAACGACACAAATGCAGACCACCGAATTTATTTATTGCGATTCGTGTGCACAGTGCATAATTCAATATACAATTAAATCCAAGTTGAATTCACCCTGCAATTATTTTCAAAATTTCATAAATCAACTGTGAACAAGATACGCATTTCCGTTCAGTGCTTGGTATTCGATATTTGACAGACGAACGACTGAATGCAATAGTTGCACATCCGGCTGGCCATCGTAATTATGTTGTCGGGGACAACGTGATGAACTTGTCAGCTTTTACGATTCATTGTGTCTGTTGCAGACAACTCGGTTTTAATAAACATAACATTAATAACTGCTTAAGATTGTATTACGATTTAGACATTTTTAATAAACAAACCAGCATTTTTATAAAGTGTTTGAAAACATAAATAAGGCTATTTGAATTTTAAAAACTCATCGAAGAACGAGTTACGTGCATCGGGTACACAAAACAGTATAAACGTTTAAAATAACATCGATGGGCGTTTTGGTGTACGCCAGAATGAAATCGCAAATAAAATGAAGCATTTGCCAGGTGCGTTTGTAACTTAACCCTTATATGGGTGGTTGAGGATGCAATCCCAATTACTTAAGTGTCACAAAAGACAGATTGTTATACATAAAGGATTATCATCGTGCAAAGTTTATGACTCAAATTATTGCCTTCTTCTGTATAAATATGTGTTTCACAGTTTTCCGTGTTGGGTACGTGCCTTGCATAGCAAACGTAAGCCAACCAGTTGGTGGTAGATATATAGACAGGAGGTGATCGCTCCGTTATCTCACTATTTTTGGTATTTTCAAATATAAACGAAGAAACTCTTTTTCAAAAGCAACAGCATAGATTTAGCTAGAAAAATATTTGACTTTGTGTTTGTCTCTTTTCAATTTCTTTGAAAAGTGTTGGTATTTTACCGACATTTTTTTATTTTATCAGATTTTCCCAAACGTGTGATGAACCTGATGTTTCCACTTACCGACACCTAGAATAATATCCCGCAATATGTTCGAAACCCCCGCGGTAGTAAATATTTGTAGGAGGGGCCTATTAAAATACCACTGCTGCATACAGCCTGTCTATCAACTAAAATAGCTGATGTAAACATTGTCCTACACATGCTGAAGCAGCCAACTCTATATTTGATTTGAATCACAAAAATATTTTACAAATGAACATTGAAACTTTCCCTATACAGTTAACCACATAAAATCAAGATTTGGTGCCTTTTTGAAGGTCTGTTGACAACCTGCTTTAAATTGTGATGCTTTACATTGTCTGGTTTTGATGATAATACAGAGTAGAGCCGTCTCCTGCACGCTTGTTAATAAACACAGCCACGTGGAAAATGTTTACATTCTGTATTAGCAAGGGTCATAACCTCCTAGGCTCCTCCCGGCAAATTCAAATTGCTTGACAGTTGTTTTAAACTATTTTTTGAAACTATGCTTTGCAAATGATTGTTTAAAAAAACAATTACATCAATTGATTTAATATGTTTAAATGTGTATTTGTGCAACTTTTCATAATTTAATTTACAGTAGTTTATTCAAAATTTTGAAAAAGGGACCTCTGATGTGAAACATGCATACTTCATATAGAAACCTGCTCAAGCGCCATCTTCTGGCTTTTATATGGCAGTTGAGGCTTTAATCAGACTCAAATCTTATATTTGAATTCCTGAACAAAATATTTACTTATTCTTATTCTCAAGGATTTTAATCCGTTTTTCACGTTGATCTCAGTCATCGTACAGCAGGATAAACACTCTGATCTATGGCATGCTACAGCAGGATAAATAAGCTGATCTCTGGGCATCGTACAGCAGGATAAACAAGCTGATCTCAGTCATCATACAGAAGGATAAATAAGCTGATCTCACTCATCGTACAGCAGGATAAACAAGCTCATCTCTGGGCATCGTACAGCAGGATAAACACTCGGATCTCAATCATCGTATAGCAGGATAAAGAAGCTGATCTCAGCCATCGTACAGCAGGATAAACAAGCTGAACTCCGTCGTCATCGTAGAGCAGAATAAACACTCTGATCTCAGTCACCGTATAGCAGGATAAACAAGCTGATCTCAGCCACCATATAGCAAGATAAACAAGCTGATCTCCGTCATCGTACAGCAGGATAAACAAGCTGATCTCAGTCATCGTAGAGCAGGATAAACACTCTGATCTCAGTCACCGTACAGCAGGATAAACACGCTAATCTCACTCACCGTACATCAGGATAAACACGCTAATCTTAGTCACCATACAGCAGGATACACATACTGATCTCAGTCATCGTACAGCAGGACAAACAAGCTGACCTCTGTCGCCGTATATCAGGATAAACAAGCTGATCTCAGTCACCGTATAGCAGGATAAACAAGCTGATCTCAGTCACCGTACAGCAGGATACACACACTGATCTCAGTCATCGTACAGCAGAATAAACAAGCTGATCTCAGTCACCGTACAGCAGGATAAACACGCATATCTCAAAGGTAAAGGTCACAGTGACCCATTCGTGAAAAATGTTTCTTCTGCTTTTATTCATGATCTGTATTACCTACTGTCATGACCCTTTATACAAATAGTGCTCATGATTAGACAAAACCCCTATCATTTCCTTTGTCAGTACGTCAATGGTCAAGGTCATTGTGACCGTGCTATTATTTGTAAAAATGTTGACCTACATTCTAACAGTACATTTGGTGAGAAAACGACCCCGACTGATCTAGGGGTCAGTAGGTCAAAGGTCACTTTAACCAGATCATAAAAAAATATTGGTTGCGGTGTTACTTGTAAACCATTTAACCTGCACTATAAAGCAATGAAATTAGCGTCTCGATCTATTTATCCAAATACATGCATCATTTTGACTTTAAACCTGCTTGCATATGATTAAATAAAGGTTTGAGTTTTCATTTTGTTCTACTATATTATAGTTAATAATGTGCAAAAACAATTTGATTTATACTATTCTTATACTTAACATTAATGACTGAATTGAATTGAATTGAATTGAATGTTGTTTAACGGCTCATCAACTCAGTATATGTTGTTTAGAGCCGCCTCAGAGAGAGGGGAAGGATACATAGGAATACGGGAACCTGCCCTATTCTTATTATCGAACAGATTCCTACGTGCTCGGAGTAACGTGCTCGGAGGATAGACCGATACACGGGACCGCCCGGTTTACGTCCCCATCCGACGGACGAGGCTAAGGGAAAGCGTCTTGCCCAAGAACACACCGACGGAACTCAGTGGCACCACGGAGGATTGAACCCGGGGCCTCCGGGTACAAATCCGCCGCGCTACCGACTGCGCCACGCCAGTCATTAAGGACTGAACAAATGCAAATTTTGTAGAAAATCTAACGGGACGCCGTAAGTTTTAAAATAAATCATGATTGCCGTGTGCTCCTTTAAACGAATACAACTGGTTCCCTTGGTGGAAACCACTGTTGTAGATCATAATTAAAACACATTCTTCTTATCCAGACATGTTCTCGAATCATTAACTCTAGCATCTGTGACCAAACGAAGACTGCCCCATCTTTACACGACCTGCATGGGACAAGACTGCAGGCGACAAGAAAAACAGATTTGTACTTTTATTTATAGATATACCAGTAGGTATGGGTCCATCCATAGGTGTGTGTTAATGGCGAGATTATTCAAATTGTATGTAAATTCGGCTTACTTCGGTTGTTATGGTAATGACTTGACTGTACTCTCGGCGATCAAGCAGCTTCGTGATTGACATTTGTAATTAAGCGTATGATTTTTGTTAATGATGTGAAATGGCGCGTGAATAATCTCCGATCAGTGTGGCTGGGGCGCTTATGTGCGCTGCTTGGAAGCCTCTTGGCGCCCACGGCGGACATAACTGAGCGGATATATACATTTTTCAGAACCTTTTGGAATAATAACATTACCCTGACTCCTGTCATCAGTTTGATACTTCAATATTTTTGTTCAGGCTTTTCACAGTTAGGAAAACTGCTTGATATTACCATTATTTAATGGAGATTTGAAGCACATTGTATCTCTTTCATACGCGCAACTAGTACATAGTATGTCACCTGACATTTTATTAAATATTCCGACTTTACACTTATAAATGAAATATAAAAAAGTCATTTTTTTTTATAAAAAACTTAAACATACATGTAATTGTATTTTAATACACACCATAGAATATCACATACAAGTGTTCTAAATGCAAGTTGTTGTTTAAAGTAGCTATCCCGCCAACAACAGACACATCTTACAACATATCATTATGAAGCCTACACCGTTTCTAAGTATATACTTACATATTTTGAGAATCCAAACCCCAGACACAATACAAACGGCTTAAACCAGCTAGGCCAAACCTCAAAACTGTAACGTCGAATTAAGAGTTACCAACTCAAAATTCATTTTACGCATGTAAGTTTTTAATTCTAATTCAAATAAGAGTCACAGCTTCATTATAGGTATTGTAAATATTGGACTATAATGTTATATACGTTGGTAAATAATTGAATAAAGCAGCACACTTAAGAAAACGTTTTATGAACGTCCAACATAAAAACATCACTTGCTCCTTCTAATTACGGCATCTTTGAGCTACACAAATCAGAAAAACGGCACTCCACTAATAGGTCCTTCAATAGATATCTGATACCATCTGTAGAAAAAAAGCTAATAAAGTTTTAAAAGCTAATGAACGATTTGATTTCATGATAAGGTTAATCGGCCGTATACCCTAAATTAATGTTTTCTGCTCTTTCATTGGAAGAAAGATCTACAGCTCTTGCACGTCTGGCTACATTTAGCAAATCTGGTAACGTATCACATTTCTAACAGGGGGTTAGGCCTAGTGATTTTAAATTCATAAGAAGCAACTGTTCGTAAAAAGGGGTCATCCCCGTTATTGGGAGATAAGGATTTATTGTCCAAAAGATATCATTAGATGAGCTTGTTTTGCGTTTGTGATTTGAACATAATTCGACAAGTATCTTATTTGTTATTTCAGTAACATGAAACTATGTTTAGGCTGGCGCCACGTGCTATATGCCTTCAGTAACATGAAACTATGTTCAGCCTGGCGCCACGTGCTATATGTGCATTGAAGCTTTCTTTCAATAGCATTGCATCTGTCCGGACAAGAGAGTATGCTGGTCCCTTATTCTCGAAACTTGAACAACTTGATTTTTTTGAGCGTTTTCCATGGCGAAACGTTCAGAATAGTTGTAATAGTAATATTTGCTTATCTGTATTTGTGTAAAGTTTCTACAGAAGTAATGCATGACCAATGTTATAGCTGAGCATGAGGTCGACATTTCGACTCATATTTCCGAGAATACGGGACCTGTTATTATATAGTTCTATTGTCAGTTCTAGTCGTAAATCATGCTGTTCACGAATTAAAACAATATTAAATCAGTGAAAAGGTTATGGTATGTATGAGTAACTTTTTAAAACTGTATTAAAATGGTATGAACTGGCACGGTGTTAACAGTTACACGCAGCGGCACACGCTCATTCTGTGTCAAAAGAAAGGGTTAAACATAGTCATAAAAAAGTCGTTAAATCGAAATCAAATAAGCCAAAAAAGCTGAATCAGATGATCTTAAAAACAGATCACCATCACGGGATATCGTCTTGCCTCCACATTTGATACTTTCACCTTTGTCATAAATCATATTTTGATTCATTTAAAATCTCCTGACACGCCACCGGAGGGGTCGATAACAATGTCTGCCATTTTTGAAAGATATTGAAAAAAATAAACGAGCGATCTTTACCTGGAAAAATATATTGATTATAGGTTAATGAAATGTGATATACAAATGTACAAACATAAAGTATATCACATATATTATATAAATATAATCGTTGCCGTGTACAATCCCTTCTTAGAGGCGTCACCGTATATAAAGGGTTGATACACTGTGACTTTAATCATATAGCTAAGGGGTTATATGCTGTGACTTCGATCTTAGAGTTAGCATCGTCAGGTCTAAGGGGTTTCCAAAAAGGGAAACTAGTCCCTAGTTTTAGGAGTACTACTAGTAAATAAGTACATGAAAGAATAAACAAAATATAATTTGATTGTGTGTGATTGTGTGTGGTGGGGGTGGTGGTGGTGGTGGTGGTGGCGCCAAATAAGCGCACAAAATACACATTTTAGACGTTTAGTTGGTTTTGATGCGTGAACATGTGCAGACTTTAACATTTTATCGTTACTTAAATGAACTTACTTGGACATTCATTGCATAGTGATCTTGTACACATCTACCGACACTTTTATAACAAAATGGCCTATTCGAGTAGTTTTAATAGCATACTAATGTTTATTTATTTCATCCTGACATATTCGCCACGTGTTGTCTGATCGACGTAACCCATAAGGTCTGCATATGTTAAACTGATCTTTGTTTGTTTTGTGTTTAACGTCATTTTCAGCACATTTTAGTATATGTATGACGGTCTAATTTTAGTGGCGGAGGCAAACCACCCACCTTTTCATGGGTAGAATCAGTATTTTATACCTCGTGCATACCTAAGACTTGAAACTGTCTCGCTTACAAGTCAAGAGCTCTCAGAGGGATTGGAACAACGGCGGTGAGAAGCGAGAAGTTTTCAATCGCAGCATCTCTCTCGGAGGCACAAACTACGTAAGCGGTGTCATTAATACGGCGCGGCTGCCACTTTCTGAGAATCATAAAACCTATACTTACTGTCTGTTATATTTATCTCCGTGTAAACCAATACGACAACATGTAGCAATTCCTCACCAACATCTGTGCTGTGCATTTATCTTCCTATCTCTTCTGGTTTCATATTTAGGCAAGATGGTATCTGAAATATTTGCGCCGCGCAAAAGACCCGCCACACCTTCCGGAATATTATAACAGACCGGCCACACCTTCCGGAATATTATAACAGACCCGCCATACCTTCCGGAATATTATAACAGACCGGCCACACCTTCCGGAATATTATAACAGACCGGCCATACCTTCCGGAATATTATAACAGACCGGCCACACCTTCCGGAATATTATAGCAGACCGGCCACACCTTCCGGAATATTATAACAGACCGGCCACACCTTCCGGAATATTATAACAGACCGGCCACACCTTCCGGAATATTATAGCAGACCGGCCACACCTTCCGGAATATTATAACAGACCGGTCACACCTTCCGGAATATTATAACAGACCGGCCACACCTTCCGGAATATTATAACAGACCGGCCACACCTTCCGGAATATTATAACAGACCGGCCACACCTTCCGGAATATTATAACAGACCGGCCACACCTTCCGGAATATTATAGCAGACCGGCCACACCTTCCGGAATATTATAACAGACCGGCCACACCTTCCGGAATATTATAACAGACCCGCCATACCTTCCGGAATATTATAACAGACCGGCCACACCTTCCGGAATCCTTACATATTTCGCGAGTTTGTTGGGTGTTCTATGATCTGTTACAATCCAATATTGAAAACAGTGAGAAAGTGTCGATTCTTACGGATGGCGGGAGGTATACAGTACGAAAATAGGGCGGTCTGCCTTTACCACAGAAAAATCCACCGTCAAAAATGGCTAAAATGTGCTTAAAATGACGTAAAACACCCTTCAAAACAACAAGAAATCCGTGGATTCACATGTCTCGCCTAACGGGGGCTGGACTTAAAACTAAAAAGGTCAATGATGCTTAAATGAACGTTTGATAACTACAAACAATCGAGTTCGCCGTTTGCTGAGATGACATTTAAGTGCATTTGTTTAAAAACAAAATGCCATTCTATTAAAAACAAGAAACCCAAGAGTGCCCGTGGATGCTCTACTGGCTCTTATATCAAGGGTTGTCGACATAAAATTCCCATCAGTAGTTTTTTTAAAACATTGCAAAAACAACAGGGATAGGATGGCCTTAGATCGCTCACCTTGTAATCATAGGCAATAAGTCTGCTGTGTCTAGTCTGGCATGGGCATTTTTTAATTGGGGAGGGTGGGTGGTGTGTGTGTTTTGGTGGGGGGTGGGGGGGGGGGGGGGGGGGGGGGGTATATTAACATTCTAAACAAATATGGTAAAGATCAGATAAAAAATGAAGTAACTACAGATTTAACAATGGAAAATACAGTATAGCATTTTTCAACAAATCAAGGGCCATAACATGTCGTTACTAACTAGATCTATATCTAGCTGTTTTTCGAACTTGTCCAATATTTCATTGATATACCATGCTTTGCACAACTAGACATTATACTGAGGCTTCCTGCCAAATGTTGTAGAACTCCAACACGCCGTTTAGGAGGAGTAGCGCCGACAAGAAATTTAAAGTAAAAATATCAAAGTGCCATAACTCCGTCATAAATCAGCAAACTTGCATAAACTTGCATATAGATCTCAGTACCACTATATATTATTTGTTAAATAATATATGTAATATTTATAGCATAATGCTTCGAGTATATGCGATTTATACTGCTTCTCGAGGGCCGGAGGCCCGAAAATGCATTATAAATCGCATTAGAGAAAAATATGCTATAAATGTTTTGTACCATAGCCATTCAATGCCGGTAATTGACATTTTGATTGACAGGTTGTGTGTAAAAATTACAACTACGCGCGTGTAAAATTGGGTATACCATGGTATAACTGCCGAATCTTGTCATTTATAGCGCTGAAATATATCTGCAGTTATAGCACGGCTTAGACTCAGACCTTCAGGTTTATGAAAATTGTATCATAAGCAAGAATAAAGGAAAACCATTAGAGTACAAATATACATATGTTCATTGTTTATGACATTCAAAACATATATGGCTTTCGTTGAAACTAGTGTATTACCATATTCAACATCATTTGAATGTTTGAATAACAAATACTAGTCAATTATCATAAATATTGAAAACATACGCCAAATCTCCAGAAGGCGTTTACATTAAATTCACAGTTTTCTCAACATAAGTTTAAATCGGGTGAATATACAACAAAGATGTTAATTTAAACTGTATGTACATGCGAATGTCAGGACGAGTTTGGCTGGTAATGGACATGTATTAATCCTGAAGTATATTTAGATAAGGACGAATTCACACGCTATAAAATAAACAGAAGCACGGGAATGGATGATCTGGTGTGCGTCTGCTTTAGAGTACTGTTAGATTTCCCGCCAAAATATATTAAGCACCCTTTTCCAGCACATTGCATTGGGTGGGTTGATTTGACTTGAGTATTATAGCCCACCAACACAAAAAGGTTATATGGCACCATTCCAGGCCCATCCTTCATTTACATGATAAATTATATGCAGAATATGCATAGAACCTGCTCACCTGCAGAACTGCAAAGTTGCTGCAAATTATGTTGCAAACCCTCCATTTTTCGCTGGAGACTCGAGACACGATATTCTCTTCTTTTTTTTTCTGCCACCACTCAAGTAGTGCCTGAAACAATACAGAGATCATGAATATTTTCATTTTATTCTATTATATTTTATGAAAATGACAAAAACAAAAACAAAAATGAACGTATATGGAAGTTACCCTTCTGTCTGTATAACAATTTTCAGGTAACTTACTTAGTTAAAAAGAAAAAATCAAATTGAACACATATCATTGTTGGTGATTGATACTGAAATGGCAATGTCAAGTGTACATCTCGTCAAACTACAGACCAAAACAACATGTATATACTAGTACACTGTTTCAATGTATGTCAAAGCTGTGAGAATCAGCACTTATAGTTGTATATGCTGTACCTACGGGAAAGCTATGTTTACCTATGACGCGGCCTGTAGATAGCTGTGAGAATCAGCACTTATAGTTGTATATGCTGTACCTACGGGAAAGCTATGTTTACCTATGACGCGGCCTGTAGATAGCTGTGAGAATCAGCACGAATAGTTGTATATGCTGTACCTACAGGAAAGCTATGTTTACTATGACGCGGCCTGTAGATAGCTGTGAGAATCAGCACTTATAGTTGTATATGCTGTACCTACGGGAAAGCTATGTTTACTATGACGCGGCCTGTAGATAGCTGTGAGAATCAGCACGTATAGTTGTATATGCTGTACCTACGGGAAAGCTATGTTTACTATGACGCGGCCTGTAGATAGCTGTGAGAATCAGCACTTATAGTTGTATATGCTGTACTTACGGGAAAGCTATGTTTACTATGACGCGGCCTGTAGATAGCTGTGAGAATTAGCACTTATAGTTGTATATGCTGAACCTACGGGAAAGCTATGTTTACCTATGACGCGGCCTGTAGATAGCTGTGAGAATCAGCACGTATAGTTGTATATGCTGTACCTACGGGAAAGCTATGTTTACCTATGACGCGGCCTGTAGATAGCTGTGAGAATCAGCACGTATAGTTGTATATGCTGTACCTACGGGAAAGCTATGTTTACTATGACCCGGCCTGTAGATAGCTGTGAGAATCAGCACGTATAGTTGTATATGCTGTACCTACGGGAAAGCTATGTTTACTATGACGCGGCCTGTAGATAGCTGTGAGAATCAGCACTTATAGTTGTATATGCTGTACCTACGGGAAAGCTATGTTTATTATGACGCGGCCTGTAGATAGCTGTGAGAATCAGCACGTATAGTTGTATATGCTGTACCTACGGGAAAGCTATGTTTACTATGACGCGGCCTGTAGATAGCTGTGAGAATCAGCACTTATAGTTGTATATGCTGTACCTACGGGAAAGCTATGTTTACTATGACGTGGCCTGTAAATAGCTGTGAGAATCAGCACGTATTGTTGTATATGCTGTACCTACGGGAAAGCTATGTTTACTATGACGCGGCCTGTAGATAGCTGTGAGAATCAGCACTTATAGTTGTATATGCTGTACCTACGGGAAAGCTATGTTTACTATGACGCGGCCTGTAGATAGCTGTGAGAATCAGCACTTATAGTTGTATATGCCGTACCTACGGGAAAGCTATGTTTACTATGACGTGGCCTGTAGATAGCTGTGAGAATCAGCACGTATAGTTGTATAGGCTGTACCTACGGGAAAGCTATGTATACCTATGACGTGGCCTGAAGAAAATATAAGTTGCGTATGCGGGAAGACTTCAGAAATGTGCACCGTGGTGTAATGGCGGCTCAGTAACCCAGGGATCGCGCGTTAATTATCGAGCTATTAAAAACGTTTTTCCTACCTTTCCAATCTCCTTCGGATGAGACTTTAAACTGGGTCAACTCGCTAAAATGACCGGTACAATACAGCTTCTGTAGACCACGAAATGCCTGCATAAAAAAAACACCACCGAATTTGACTAAACCTTAAATATCACAAATCCATGCATAAAACTAAGAGATTCTATATGAGAGCGAGAAATATCGAGAGGAAAACATTGAATCGAGAAAAAACATGCGTTAAAATATAGCCATTACAAAAAAGTCTATAGATCCGCGTCATATCCGTCTCTTTGGTGATAACTTTTTGCAGTTTGTTTTTTTTTCCATTAAATTGCGGCATCACAGTTTTGGAAAAATAATGCACAAAACAACTGAAACAACATAATAATGTTTTCTCCGGCAGAAAAAATAAATATGCCATAAATGGTCCTGTAACCCCGCTACCCGCTGGCATCCGGATACTCCATGTGTGTTTCAGTATGGGTTTGTAACCCCGCTCCCCCTATGGTATCCGGATACTCCATGTGTGTTTCAGTATGGGCTTGTAACCCCGCTCCCCTATGGTATCCGGATACTCCATGTGTGTTTCAGTATGGGCTTGTAACCCCGCTCCCTATGGTATCCGGATACTCCATGTGTGTTTCAGTATGGGCTTGTAACCCCTCTCCCCTATGGTATCCGGATACTCCATGTGTGTTTCAGTATGGGCTTGTAACCCCGCTCCCCTATGGTATCCGGATACTCCATGTATGTATCAGTATGGGCTTGTAACCCCGCTTCCCTATGGTATCCGGATACTCCATGTATGTATCAGTATGGGCTTGTAACCCCGCTCCCGCTGGTATCCGGATACTCCACGTATCAGACCTGCAGCCGGTGAGACCAAGCATCCGACGATCTTGTTGCACGCGATCTTGTTGAAAGATACCTGCATTTCAAGTTTGGTGAACATCTGAAATATACAGACGGTACATGTTACTGAAATTATCACATTCAGAATGTTTGGACACAATCAAAAACAATAAATCCGTAACGCGTGCGTTGATTTTGCCTCATGACTTTATTATTAAGTATGTGAGTTTTCTTAATGTCAAACTTCTCCGACATATGATTAAACAAACCTTCAAATCAAATTTGACGAAAATCGGAAAATATGTACAGTTATAGGACTGACCCGAAAATATGTAGTAGTTTCGACTCAGCTCAAGTTATATGATAATCAGCTTGGTGTCGGCATACCTAGCATGAAGACAAAATGGCAATAAATCACCTAATATGCCAGCTAATGAGCTAAAACTTTTTCCATGCAGAATTAAATGTTAGAAGTATATATCACTGCCTTATCTCTATTTGCAGATAGCATTTTGTTACACCAACTTATTTCTATTTTTTTAAATGCGCCTATCTGCTGTCAGATAATTGATGCCCTGCTGTGCGAAAATGGGTATTTTATTGCTCTGGGGTCAGTTAATTACATGTATGAATTATAGAGATTCTCAATAAACAGAGGAAACTCGGGTCAGTCCAAGAACTGTGTACTCAAGTTAACGCGTAACAAGCTGGAATTCGCTATTTTGACATACTCAATGGCAATAACTCCGTTATGAACACAGGGTTTGCTCCTAGTCCAATTGTCCGAGATCTTATTGCAATTAACCTTTAAATCAAATTTGGTGAACATCCTAAATTTATTGAATAAACAAAAGTGAGCTAACGGACGGACATACGACGAAAGAATACGACGACGGACGCCGGACATCGCGCCAGTGTCACCCGTACATCTCGTATATACTGATGTCGGTGATCTTGTCGCAAAGGAAAAACCTACTGTCTAAGCGTCGTTGTTCAAGATTGTTTCTAGTAATGGTGTGTGTGTGTGTGTGCATGTGTGTGTGTGATTCTAAAAGGTATAGTTCCTCCGCTTGATTGTAAACACAAACGTCTTGACAGGTTTTACAGAAACAAATTTGAAACTGGAAGCACGTAATTCGCATTTAGTTCGTCGATATAAGAATGAAGTTTCCGTATTTGTTTATCTTTGTTTATTAATAAATGTATAGTCTTTCTGCCTTTCTGTATAGCTTGGATAGCAGGGAGGCTCTCCCATTGGTTTTGGGGATCTGGGGAACATGACCAATTACTTTCAGGGATCTGGGGGAACATTGCCAATTACTTTAAGGGATCCAGGGAGCAAAGTCCTACTTTTAAGAATATGTGGAACGTTAGTTAAGGAGTGATCATTGAATTGAATTTTATAATCGCACCAACAGTCACATGGCAACTTTCATAGGTAGAGGAAGACCCCCAGGTGCCTCTCCATGTAATTGTCGTGCACGGGCGGGTACCTGGGTAGAACCATCGACGTTCCGCAAGTCAGAACGATGTCTACTTGTAGCAGTACGAATCAAGTAGACATCAATAAGGATGACATTCCTGTAAAGTTTCATGAAAATCATTTAAGTAGGTTTAGAGGAGTAGTCACCACAAGTTTTCCCTATATAACTCTATGTAGACAAATGTGGCCGAGCTCAATGGAAAGTTATTCAGCTACCGTTAGCTACTACAACTACCGTTTATATGCAGAACGTCAATCTACTAGTTCAATATTTATGAAGTCGTTGGTGTGGCCCGGCATACAAATGACAAACATTAGGTCCTCAGCAGTAGATCTAGTTTGGGATCATCGGAAGAGAGATATACACTATATTATTGAAAATAAGTAACACACCCACTGTCAGTGAGACCAAAATCTGTGACTGAACCAAGTAGGGCCCACTTATGAATTTCCATAAAACTGTTCTTGCCCATGCGTCATGTTTGTCCTTCTATCATTGGGTTCGTTCAGGATTCTCCCATTGTGCCAATGACCACTGATGGTAACATTTGATACCAACGAGGCCACCGATACTACCTCAGGTGTAGAGTCGCGGGAAGATTGGTTATCAATATTCTACCTATCGGCAAACGACGGTGACCAATTGAGAGTTACATCCCTTGATTCAAACGCCGCCATTTGCTAATCTTCTCAATGCGCGCTTACACAAGTGAGTGAACTGTTAAATTTAGCCCGCCAAAACCAAACGATACTCTTGCAGGCTACAGCAGCACCGAAAACCTGTCTTGAAATTGCCAAAGGCAGCGTAAGTAAATGCAATCCGTATCTGAACCCAATAGCAGTATTTTTGTATCTTTTAGTGGTTTATTAAGGCTGTGAGTGATTTCGGTAAAAACATTGTCAGTGACGTATTAAATTGAAAGTAATTCTCAGATATCTAAAGAAACACGCAGAAACACGATAGAGCACAAGCTTTCATTATGATAGTATAGAAATAAGAATGATGATCTGGAGATGAACCAGTGTTAAGGCCAACAATTAAAGCGCTATTTTTTGCACACACAAAAAACAACCAAACTTGAACAACAAAACAATTAAAATAAATACAAAATTAGTCCCCAGTGGGATTTTTACCCACGACTCAAATTGCCACTATTGTATATTTAAGAAAATCAGAGACCATAACTCCAGTGTTACTGGTTCGATCTGGCTTGTTTTTGAACTTATCCGAGCTTTTCATTGAATTTAACAATCTGGCAAAATTTGGCAAATATCAAATAATAAATGAAGATGTTAGAGTGTTCACAAGTCAGAAAATTGCATTTTTAAGCAAAACAAGGGCCATAACTCAAGTGTTTACTGATCCGATCTGGCTGGTTTTCTAACTTGTTGGAGATTTTATTAACATTAACAGTATATCCAATTGGTAACTTGAACGATCAAATAATAAATGAAGGTGCTGGAGTGTAAACAAGACAGAAAATGGCATTTTTCAGTAAAACAAGGGCTATAACTCTGGTATTACTTTTTGGAACTGGCTGGTTGTCGATCTCATCGATATAAAGACACTGACAAAGTTTGGTAAAGATCAACTTTAAACTGAAGACCATATTGCTTAAACAAGCCAAAAATTAACGGACTACAGACGGGTGGCTGTCAACTGGCCATCACATTTAAGCTCTGCTTGCCTGCGGCCAGTAGAGCTAATAATTGCAATAAACTGTTCTTGGTTTCATTATCTAGACTGGCTGCATGAAACAGAAATTTCATTTTTTACTATGTTTTATTATTAATAATCGATTGATGATTTTGATATTAGCAATATGCAGATTAACACATATTATGAGGTTACTTTATATAAAAAAAAACGTCTTCATAATTTACGCAGTTCATTCTTGATATATTTATTCTGAGTAAAGTTACATCAAAATGCTACCTTAAAGGGCATATTTTTTTAATGCAAACATAAACAAAACAGCTTCATATTACCTATTGATAAATATTATACCTATTGATAATTAACTGAATGCTGCAAATTCCAAACATTGCTACGTACATTACGCTACTGAGAAGAGAGAAAAAACAAACAAGCCCTACCGACTACACCCCATCCCCCATGTAGTTATATGCACTACAGACTTAGAAATCCTTCGTCAATTATCGAAATTCATGGATTCATTAACGGTCTACACAAAATCTGGGTGTTTTTTTCTCTAGAAAATTGGGAAAAGGTCTAGGCCTGTTGATTTTTGTAAAAATAAGTTAGGTGTAAGTTAGAGATTGTCAAATCTGGGGGGAAAATAGCTTGATTTTCGCTATTTAGTACCAACTTGGGGAATGATTTTTACGGGAGAACTTCCATTAAAATGTGTGTTTTTGTAAAATATCAGTCAAGTAGATTCTATTGAATTGAGTATTTATTTTAACATACAAATTATGGGAAGTCTGTCAGTTTTTAAATATTTAAAAAACACACAAAAGAACTACTAACAAAACCTTTTCTTTTCTCCTTTCTTTTTTTAAGACTTTTTATGGTATGCAGAGCTCAAATTTAGCGACAATTTGGACTGCCAACATTTCGCCAGTAGCATTTTTAGCTTATGGGATGGTGTGTTGTCCGACGGACGTCCGTCGTCCGTTAACTTTTCTTCAAACGACTTCTCCTCAGAAACCGCTTGGCTAATTTTTACCAAACTTTACATGGATGATCCTTAGATGAATGCTTTTTAGATTTGTTAAAATTAGGTCAGCGCTACATCCAAGATGGCTGCCATTACCATATATGGTCGAAACCTTAAAAAATCTTCTTCTCCAGAACCGCTGGACAGATTTCAACAGTTTTTCTTTTAAAATGATCGCCAACGCCTAGACTATCAAGATTGTTCAAATAAAGTCCCCGGGGTCAAAAATGGCCGTGCCCCGGGGGTCCAAAATTTGTATATTGAGGTTTTGCATGTTTTTCATATAGACATGTAGGAAACAACTTTAAAAAATCTTCTTCTCTGAAACCACAAGGCACAGAGCTCTCATGTATTACATGTAGTATCAGCTTATGGTCCTCTACTAAGTTTATTCAAATGGTGACCCTGGGGTCAAATTTGTCCCCGCCCCGGGGGTCACAGTTTTACATAGACTTATATAGTTGTTTTTTTTTAAAAATCTTCTTCTCAGAAACTACAACAGCCAGAGGTTTGATATTTTGCATTTACTATAAGCTTATGGTCCTTTACCAAGTTTGTTCAAATGGTGACCTTAGGGTCACATTTGGCCCCACCCCAAGGGTCACATGTTTTACATAGACATGTATAGGGAGTTCTTCAAACGACTTCTCGTCAGAAACCGCTTGGCTAATTTTGACCAAACTTCAAATGGATGATCCTTAGATGAATGCTTTTTAGATTTGTTAAAATTAGGTCAGCGCTACATCCAAGATGGCTGCCATTACCATATATGGTCGAAACCTTAAAAAATCTACTTCTCCAGAACCGCTGGACAGATTTCAACAGTTTTTCTTTTAAAATGATCGCCAACGCCTAGACTATCAAGATTGTTCAAGTAAAGTCCCCGGGGTCAAAAATGGCCGTGCCCCGGGGGTCCAAAATTTGTATATTGAGGTTTTGCATGTTTTTCATATAGACATGTAGGAAACAACTTTAAAAAATCTTCTTCTCTGAAACCACAAGGCACAGAGCTCTCATGTATTACATGTAGTATCAGCTTATGGTCCTCTACTAAGTTTATTCAAATGGTGACCCTGGGGTCAAATTTGTCCCCGCCCCGGGGGGCACAGTTTTACATAGACTTATATAGTTGTTGTTTTTTAAAAATCTTCTTCTCAGAAACTACAACAGCCAGAGGTTTGATATTTTGCATTTACTATAAGCTTATGGTCCTTTACCAAGTTTGTTCAAATGGTGACCTTAGGGTCACATTTGGCCCCGCCCCAAGGGTCACATGTTTTACATAGACATGTATAGGGAATTCTTCAAACGACTTCTCGTCAGAAACCGCTTGTCTAATTTTGACCAAACTTCAAATGGATGATCCTTAGATGAATGCTTTTTAGATTTGTTAAAATTAGGTCAGCGCTACATCCAAGATGGCTGCCATTACCATATATGGTCGAAACCTTAAAAAATATTTTTCTCCAGAACCGCTTGACAGATTTCAACACTTTTTCTTTTAAAATGATCGCCAACACCTAGACTATCAAATTTATTCAAATAAAGTCCCCGGGGTCAAAAATGGCCGTGCCTCGGGGGTCCAAAGTTTGTATATTGAGGTTTTGCATGTTTTTCATATAGACATATAGGAAAAAAGTTTAAAAAATCTTCTTCTCTGAATCCACAAGGCACAGAGCTCTCATGTATTACATGTAGCATCAGCTTATGGTCATCTACTAAGTTTGTTCAAATGGTGACCATGGGGTTAAATTTGTCCCCGCCCCGAGGGTCACAGATTTACATAGACTTATATAGGATTTTTTTTTAAAAATCTTCTTCTTGGAAACTACAAGAGCCAGAGGTTTGATATTTTACAATTATTATAAGCTTATGGTCCTTTACCAAGTTTGTTCAAATGGTGACCCTGGGGTCACATTTGGCCCGCCCCAGAATCATGTTTTACATAGACATGTATAGAGAAAAACTTAAAAAATCTTCTCTGAAACTGCAAGAGCCAGAGGTTTAATATTTTGCTTTGCTATAAGCTTATGGTCCTTTACCAATTTTGTTCAAATGCTGACCCTGGGGTCACATCTGGCCCCGCCCCGGGGGTCACAGTTTTACATCAATGCTTGTTTTAAAAAATTTAATTTCTTTATTTTTTATTTTTTTATTTTTTATTTTTTTTTTGAATTTTTTTTTTTTACATATATGTTTTGTTTTTTTTTGATTTGTTTTTTGAAATTTTTATTATCTCTACTGGCCAACTTGGAAAACCAGCCAGATCGGACCAGTAATGACGGAGTTATTGCTCTTGATATAGTTAAAAATGCTATATTTTGCCTCTTTAAGACGATAGTCACTCGCTTCATTGATGTCATAAGAGCCATATTAGCCAGTAGAGCGTCCACAGGCCCTCTTGGGCCCCTGGCCCCACTTCCAAAAATGCAAAAAAATCTCTGAAAGCACAAGATGATTCATCATTAGCAAACATGCTAGATTCCATATGTGTCTTACAAATACAAAGACATATCGGGACAAGTTAAATATATTAAAACACCATTGATATGAAAGCACATGTTTAAAACTAGAACCGTCACTGAAGGTGATAAATACCCCCCGCAATTTCTTTTTAGTAAGATCAAGGGCAATAACTGCATGGCATTGACTGAGCCACACCAAAATCGAGTCATGTACATGTACACTTCATGTTGATCATGTACACAGTTTTAATTCAATATCTTCCAAACTGTAAAAGTAGTTCACTGGACACAAGATTGCATATACATGCTGAATATAGGAATGTTTACTATGTGCAATAATTCTGCATGGAATTGAGCGAGCCGCACCAAAATTGTGTCACACACATCTACACGTCATGAGATCACGTACACAAAGTTTCAATTCAATTAATAACGAAGTTCGCTCCACAGTATACTCTTCATTTTGATATGTATACAAAGTTTCAATTTAAAATCTTGAAAACTGTAGAAATAGTTTACTCCACAAGATGCATATGATGAATATAGCAATTGAATTTTTGACTAAGTTCAAGAGCAATAACTATGCATGGAATTAACCGAGCCGAACCAAATTTGTTTCATGCATTTTAATCATGTATACAAAGTTTCAATTCAATATCTTGAAAACTGTGGAAGTTCGCTCCACAATATTGCATATGCTGAATATAGCAATTTTGACTAAGGTAAATGCAAGGGCAATAACTCTGCATTGAATTGAGCGAGCCACACCAAAATTGTGTCACGCATATCTACACTTCATGTTGATCATGTATACAAAGTTTCAATTCAATATCTTGAAAACTGTAGATGTAGTTTGCTCCATAAGATTCAACATACCAACCGACCGGCAGATCGCAATTTTGACTTAGTGCAAGGGCAATAATTCTGCATGGAATTGAGTGAGCCACACCAAAATTGTGCCACGCTCTATCAAGTTTGGGTTTTTATGCCCTCGATGTCGACCCAGAAGTATATAGTGATTGAGCTGTCCATTTGTCACATTTCTTGCCAAACCCAGGTTTATACCTTTAAGGTCATATAAATGTTCAGTTGTTGCCGCTAGCCTACTCTTCCTAAATCGTTTGTTGGATTTTTTTCGGAAATAGGGGAGAGGCCCAGGCCCTTCAATAGGGGAAAAAAACACAAAATAATACGATTTCGAGATATAGGGAGAATATTCTATTATGCAGAAACTGATGATATGGGTGTGCAAATATGCAAAAGAGGTACATTTTAGGTAAACTTTCTTCTATAAATGTAACCCAATAATGTTGAGAAAGTTAGAGGGGGAAATAATGTTAATGAAAAAAAAAGGGGGAATTTTCTCAGCCAAAGAGGGGGAAAAAGTAGTCTGTTTTGCTAGTGGAAGGGGCCGAATACTGGTATCGGCCCCTGTTTATGAAGGGGAAAAAGTCCCTGTGAATTGACATCAGTATGTTCCTACCATAACCAGGTCAATATGAATGACCTTGACCTACTTTCAGGAAGTTAATTACCGGTAACACTAAAGTTTTATTTTATGACTGACAGCGCTATATACAGTGGTGCATCCGTGTCCCTTTGATTCATTTTCTAGCTTTACTATTGCTTTTGTCTTTTCATGTTACATAAAAATATTTTCCCGCAAATCCTTAATGTTGTCAAAATATGTTCCCTATTCACCTTCAAACATACATGTATCTTAACAAGGTTATGCCCTATCCACTATCAAACTTATCTTAACGGGGTTGTGCAGTGGAGGGAGACATCTGTTTTTCTCACAAAAAACTCTAGTAAATGCTTGTCCGGACCGTATTTTCAATACTATAACACTTAGTGATACCAAACTTGATATTAGAATACATCTTTGGATAGTGGTGTGTCGCATACCAAAATAAGGTCACAGTGACCTTGACCTGTGACCTTTGTCATAGAAAATGTTCCGAAAATGCTTGTCCTGTGACCTCTGTCATACAAAATGTTCCGAAAATGCTTGTCCGAGCTATATTTTCGCATACCAAAAAAAGTTCACTGTGACCTCTGTCATAGTAAATGCTTGTCCAGACCGTATTTTCAATACTATAACACTTAGAGATACCAAACTTGGTATGTGGATACATCTTGAGATAGTGGTATGTCGCGTACATCTTGGGATAGTGGTGTGACCTTGACCTGTGACCTCTGTCATAGAAAATGGTTGTCCGGACCGTATTTTCAATACTATAACACTTAGAGATACCAGACTTGGTATTTGAATACATCTTGGGATAGCGGTGTGTTTCGTACTAAAATAAGGTCATTGTGACCTTGACCTGTGACCTCTGTCATAGAAAATGCTTATCCGGACTGTTTTTTCAGTACTATAACACTTAGAGATACCAAACTTGGTATGTGAATATAAGTCCCCCACTCGTCCCGGGGGGACTATAGGTCCGTCCGTCCTTCCGAAATGCTTGTCCGGACCATATTTTCAATACTATAAGACTTTGAGATACCAAACTTGGTATGTGGATACAGCTTAGGATAGCAGTGTGTCGCGTACCAAAAAAATGTCACCTTGACCTGTGTCACAGTAAATGCTTGTCCGGACCGTATTTTCAATACTATAACACTTAGAGATACCAAACTTGATATTTGAATATATCTTGGGATAGCGGTGTGGCGCATACCAAAATAAGGTCACAGTGACCTTGACCTGTGCCCTCTGTCATAGAAAATGTTCAGAAAATGCTTGTCCAGGCCATATTTTCAATACCTGTGACCTCTGTCTTAGAAAATGCTTGTCCGGACCGTATTTTCAGTACTATAACACTTAGAGATACCAAACTTGGTTTTTGACTACATCTTGGGATAGTGGTGTGTTGCGTACCAAAATAAGGTAATTGTGACCTTGACCTGTGAACTCTGTCATAGTAAATGCTTGTCCGAACCGTATCTTCAATACTATAATACTTAGAGATATCAAACTATGTATTTGAATACATCTTGGGATAGCGGTATGTCGGGTACCAAAATAAGGTCATTGTGACCTTGACCTGTGACCTCTGTCATAGAAAATGCTTGTCTGGACCGTTTTTTCAGTACTATAACACTTACAGATACCAAACTTGTTATCATAAACTTGTTATGAGAATATTAATCCCCCACCGGTCCCGGGGGGACAAAAGGTTTACACCCTGTCCGACCGTCCTTCCAAAATGCTTGTCCGGGCCATATTTTCAATACTTATTAGACTTTTGGATAGTGGTATGTCGCGTACCTAAAAAAGGTCACCTTGACCTGTGACCTCTGTCATAGAAAATGCTTGTCCGGATCGTATTTTCAATACTATAAGACTTTGAGATACCAAACTTGGTATATATGTGGATACATCTTGGGATAGCAGTGTGTCGCGTACCAAAAAAAAGGTCACCTTGACCTGTGACCTCTGTCATAGAAAATGCTTGTCCGGACCGTATTTTCAATACTATAACACTTGGAGATACCAAACTTATTATTTGAATAACTCTTGGGATAGCGGTGTGTCGCATACCAAAAAAAGGTCACAGTGACCTTTATCTGTGACCTCTGTCATAGAAAATGCTTGTCCTGCCGTATTTTCAATACTATAAGGCTTTGAGATACCAAACTTGGTATGTGGATACATCTTGGGATAGTGGTGTGTCACGTACCAAAATAAGGTCACTGTGACCTTTATCTGTGACCTCTGTCATAGAAAATGCTTGTCCTGCCGTATTTTCAATACTATAACACTTAGAGATACCAAACTTGGTACTTGAATACATCTTGGGATAGCGGTATGTCGCGTACCAAAAAAAGGGCATTGTGACCTTGACCTGTGACCTCTGTCATAGAAATGCTTGTCTGCACCGGTTTTTCAATACTATAACACTTAGCGATACCAAACTTGGTAAGTGAATATTAGTCCCCCACTGGTCCCGGGGGGACTATAGGTTTACACCCTGTCAGTCCGTCCTTCCGTCCGTCCTTCTGAAATGCTTGTCCGGGTCATATTTTCAATACTATAAGACTTTGAGATACCAAACTTGGTATGTGGATACATCTTGGGATAGTGGTGTGTCGCATACCAAAATAAGGTCACTGTGACCTTTACCTGTGACCTTTGTCATAGAAAATGCTTATCCGGACTGTATTTTCAATACTTTAACTGTTAGAGATACCAAACTTGGTATTTGAATACATCTTGGGATAGTGGTATGACGCGTACCAAAAAAAGGGAGGGAAGGGAGGGAGGGTGACTTCAGGTTTTGCATCCTGTCCGTCCGTACTTCCGAAATGCTTGTCCGGGTCATATTTTCAGTACTGTAAGACTTTGAGATACCAAACTTGGTATGTGGATACATCTTGGGATAGTGGTGTGTCGCATACCAAAATAAGGTCATTGTGACCTTGACTTAGCGATACCAAACTTGGTAAGTGAATATTAGTCCCCCACTGGTCCCGCGGGGACTATATGTTTACACCCTGTCAGTCCGTCCTTCCGAAATGCTTGTCCGGGCCATATTTTCAATACTATAAGACTTTGAGATACCAAACTTGGTATGTGGATACATCTTAAAATAGCGGTGTGTCGCGTACCAAAAAAAGGTCATTGTGACCTTGACCTGTGACCTCTGTCATAGAAAATGCTTGTCCGGACCGTTTTATAAATACTATAACACTTGGAGATACCAAACTTGGTATGTTAATACATCTTGTGATAGCGGTGTGTCGCGTACCAACATAAGGTCATTGTGACTCTTGACCTTGACCTGTGACCTCTGTCATAGAAAATGCTTGTCCGAACCGTATTTTCAATACTATGATATACCAAACTCGGTATGTGAATACATCTTGGGATAGCAGTGTGTCTCGTACCAAAATAAGGTCATTGTGACCTTGACCTGTGACCTCTGTCATAGAAAATGCTTGTCCGAACTACCACATTTTCAATACTATAACACTTAGACATACCAAACTTGGGGTGTGGATACATCTTGGGATAGCGGTGTGTCGCGTACCAAAATAAGGTCACTGTGACCTCTGTCATAGAAAATGCTTGTCCGGACCATATTTTCAATACTATAACACTTAGAGATACCAAACTTGGTATGTGAATACAGTCTTGGGCATAGCGATATGTCGCGTACCGAAATAAAGTCACTATGACCTGTCGTAGAAAATGCTTGTCCGGACCGTATTTTCAATACTATATACACTTAGAGATACCAAACTTGGTATGTGAATACATCTTGGGATAGCGGTGTGTCGCGCACAAAATGAGGTCATTGTAACCTTGACCTGTGACCTCTGTCATAGAAAATGCTTGTCTGGACCGTATTTTCATTACTATAACACTTAGAGACACCAAACTAGGTATGTGAATACATCTTGGGATAGCGGTGTGTCGCGTACCAATATAAGGTCATTGTGACTTGTGACCTTGACCTGTGACTTCTGTCATAGAAAATGCATAGAAAATGCTTGTCCGAACCGTATTTTTAATACTATGAGATACCAAACTCAGTATGTGAATACATCTTGGGATAGCAGTGTGTCGCGTACCAAAATAGAGGTCATTGTGACCTTGACACTGTGACCTCTGTCATAGAAAATGCTTGTCCAGACCGTATTTTCAATACTATAACACTTAGAGATACCAAACTTGGTATTTGAATACACCTTGGGATAGCGATATGTCGCGAACCAAAATAAGCTCACTGTGGACCCTCTGTCGTAGAAAATGCTTGTCCGGACCCTATTTTCAATACTATAACACTTAGAGATACCAAACTTGGTATGTGAATACATCTTGGATAGCAGTGTGTCGAGCACACAAATTGAGGTCATTGTGACCTTGATCTTGACCTCTGTCATAGTAAATGCTTGTCCGGACCGTATTTTCAATACTATAACACTTAGAGACACCAAACTTGGTATGTGAATACATCTTGGGATAGCGGTGTGTCGCATACAAAAAAAAGGTCATTGTGACCTTGATCTTTGTCCTCCATCAATAGAAAATATCTGGAAAATGTCTGTCTGGGCCGTTGGAGGACTATGGATTGCCCTGCAATTCTTGATGCTCTTGTTTAATTTGGATTGATTGCCCTTTGTAAGTACAAATGTAATATTACTTATAATTCTTGTCCAGAGCATAACTCAGAAACTACTAGACTGGATTCAATGAAACATCACACAATGATAGAGGGCAAGTAGATGAAGTGAAGATTGCAATAACCATAACTCTAATCTTCATGGACAATAGAGTAATTGCCCTTTGTAATTCTATACAAGTTTAAAATTATTGTCCGAAGCTGAAGCATAGCTCCAAAACTACTAATGAATCTGCAATGAAACACCATGCCAGAGAGTAATAGAGAATGTGGAGAATGCAAGAACAATAACCATGTTTATTTATATAAGAGTTATTGCCCTTTGTTATTTTATACTTACTATTCTTGTCGGGTGCATAGCTTAAAAAACTACTAGTGGGACTGGAATGAAACTTCACACAATGATAGAGGGCAATGAGAGGAAGCGCAGAGTCAGTGCAGTAACAATAACACTTATCAGATTGAAATTAGAGTTGCTATCCATTTTGGACTAGAAACAGCGGAATTCTGTCCCCTCTCATTGCATTTAATGTCAAACTTCGCCAGAGTTGTAGATAATTTTTGACTGCAATGAGTATTTACTCTGACATCCGATTCAAAATTAATGCGTTAAAAGGAACTCGTTCAGAGCAAACAATTTCTTTAAATAAATCATACTTTCAAAATGGATGTGAATTAATACATTTTAAAAGAAACCGCTATTCTGATTATATGGAAGTTAAGTAAAAACAAATGAAACACTACCACAGTATAAATGACCTTAATATTAGACACATGCTTGGAATAATTTTCATTCACGTTTATAGGGAATAAACAGTTCCACAAGACAGTTACAGACATAATACTCTTGATTTTTAAAAGTTTAAGTATTACTGTACAATACCCAATAAACGCCCTCCCCCAGTGACTTTCTTACAGTTGTGTTCAGGGCTCAAATTTAAGCTGTTTTACTTTCATTTTGCCAGTCATTTTTGTCTCGGCTTTTCGAAGGAAAAAAGAGACATAGGTGTTGCTTTCCCGGCGGCGGCGTCAACACTCAAGTTTTGTGTTTAGGTCATTTTCTCACAAACTGTATGCACTAGACCTTTCAAACTTTGCTTTTAGTTGTATCTTGGTAGGTACATCGCAACGTGACAAAGCAAATTTTGAAGTGACCTTGACCCTCCAAGCAAAGGGCAGATAACGTAATAATTTTTACGTTCAATTTTTTGCGTTTGAGTCACTTTTTCACAAACTGTATGCACTAGACCTTTCAAACTTTGCTTATAGTTGTATCTTGATAATATCAATGAGAGCTTGATCAAGTTCAATAACCAGTCAAATTTATTTGAGCAGAAACATATATGACACATAGTCACACCTTGGGATTGTACGAGGAAAACCTGGTTATTAGATTAGGGTATGTGTCGTTTGGCGGGCGAGCATGCGTGCGGGAAGCGTCAAACTCTTTATAGTTTGTGCTCAATAGCTTCCCCAAACGCGCCGAAACTTGCAGGGTAGGTAGCTTATATGGAAAGGAAGCTTGGGATTGCATTTGGGGTCAAGGTCACTGTTACTAAAAATAGAAATATTTTTTTATTCAATAACTTGTTTGGAATGAAGTATTGTGACTGAAACTTGCAGGGTAGGTAGCTTATATGGAAAGGAAGCTTGGGATTGCATTTGGGTCACTGGGTTCAAGGTCAAGGTCACTTACTAAAAATAGAAAACGGTTTCAGGGTGTTTTTTCCTTCTATAGAAGAGGCCGCTTAACGGCCCTTTCCCCTTGGAAAATAAGTATAGTTTTTTCCCCTAAAAATATAAATTCCCCTCCGAAGAATTGCCGAAATGCGAAAATCGGCCATCGTTTTTTATTATTGCCGAAAAGCTGTCATCTATTGTCAGGGGAAGTAAGTCACGCTGGTAAACAAAAGAACGGAATACGGTATGTCGTAAAATAAACCTCATCAAGGTAGAGCACTGCGCAAATCAGTGATCTCCCTTTACGAGATTTCTTTTACGACATCCCGTATTCCGTTCTTTTGTTTACCAGCGTGTCACGGAAAAATGTCTCATAACTGGAAGCAATTCAACAAGAAAATCAGAAAAACGGACGCAAAAAAATACGCGCAAAATGATGAACGACATCGCCACTGAATTAAGAAGCATGTCCAGGACACCTTAGACGCATTAATGCGTATCAGTGACTTCAGTGGTAGTTTAAGTGATCAAGATTATGACAATCTGGTGGAGGAATTCAAAAACGTTAAACATAGAGTGATGGCCTTATAATCACTAAGATGTATGATAGACAAATTCAATTGAATTTGCCATATTAAAAGTTAATCATGCACTTTAAACTTGTTTTACAATTTGTTTCCCCTTTTTCACTAAAACGCCGGCGGCCCGCGGAAATTTTCCCATCTCAAAGGCCCCAGGCCCCATTCCCCTTTTCCAGAAAAAAAACCCCCTGGGTTTCAGCTCAATAACTTTTTGTTGTGGAGCGCTGTGGTCTAATGATAGAGTGTTGGACCCATCAGATCGAAAGTCGTGGATTCGATCCATGCCATTGCCATATGCATTGCGTCCATTGAGCAAGACACTTTATCTGCATTTGCTTGTGTACTGAAGACATCGAGAGTGACTCAAATAAGTTCTTAGATAGAACTTTCGTTACAATCGATTTAAAATAAATAGTTTAAACTAATAACTTTTGTTAGGAATGAGGTATTGTGATGAAACGTGCAGGGTAGGTTACTTATATGGACTGGAAGCTTAGGAGTGCAGTTGAGGTCACTGGGTTCAAGTTCAATGTCACTGTTACTAAAAATAGGAAAACGGTTTCCGCTCAATAACATAAGTAAGGAATGTGATATTTGCTGTGTATGTAGCTTATATCAAAAGGAAGTTTGGGATTGCATTTGGGGTCACTGGGGTCAAGGTGACTGTTACTAAAAAATAGAAAAACACAGTTTCTGCTCAATAACTTCAGTTGGGAATGCTATATTGGAACGAAACTTGCTATGTAGGTACCTTATATGTAAAGGAAGCCTAGGATTGCATTTTTGGTCACTGAGGTCAAGTTCAAGGTCACTGTTACTAAAACTAGAAGAAAAAAACGGTTTGCTTGGAAAACCTGGATTTCATGGAATTTCCACGTTTCTTGTTATTTGGGTCATTTGTGCCAAGTTCAAGTTCACTGTTACTATCAATAGAAAATTGGTCTGATTGTTTTTTTTGGGTCATTTGTTCAAATATCAAAGTCACGGTTACTGTAAATAAAAATTGGTTTCCGCTCAGTGAGATTCCCTTGAGAGATTTTTCGAAAGTTCACCACAAAGTGCGGCTCATAGAAAGAAGCTTGGGACTGTTATTTGGGTCATTTAGTCCAAGTTCAAAGTCACTATCAATAGAAAATTGTTTTTACCTTAATAAGAGAGATTTTTCGAAAGTTCACCACAAAGTGCGGCTCATGGAAGAAAGCTTGAAATTGTTATTTGGGTCATTTGGTCAAAGGTCAAGGTCACTGTTACTGCAAATAGAAATCAATGTCACAGTTACTATAAACAGGAAATTGTTTTCCGCTCAATAACTTTAGTTTCCTTTGAGGGATTTTTCGAAACATCACCACAAAGTGCAGCTCATGGAAAGGAAGTTTGGGATTATTATTCGGGTCATTCGGTCAAAGTTCAAGGTCACTATGACTATAATAGAAAATTGTTTTAAGCTCTTAAACTTTAGTTACCGTTGAGTGATTTTTAGGAAACTTCACCACAAGATGCGGTTCATGGAAAGGAAGCTTGGGATTGTTATTTGGGTCATTCGGTCAAAGGTTAAGGTCACCATTACTATAAATAGAAAATTATTTTTTGTTTAATAATTTCAGTTACACCGGAGTTATAGCCCTGTTTTGAATTAATTTGTGTAAAAAAGAGGATCATTATTCATCACTTGAATCTTTAATTGATGTTTTTATTTATTCAGGTATTCAAAAGAAGAATTTCAAAATAAGAAGCATGCCTCCCAAAAAGAGAAAGTCGGAAGACACTATAATGGTCGAAAGCACTCTAAAACTGTCAAGAAATGATTTCAGTGTCAAAACACAGATGGATGACCTCACATTAATTGTAGAAAATAAAACGCTGTATGTGTCTAGATCTGTGCTGACCCTTGTGTCACCAGTGTTCACCAAAATGTTTGAATCAGATTTCAAGGAGAAAAATCAAGAAGAAATCAGTCTAAATGAGAAAAAGTATGATGATGTGCTTCAGCTTCTGCGCTGTGTTTATCCAGATATTCTAGAACCTGTTTCTATGAAGAATGTATTTACTGTTCTGCCTTTAGCTGATGAATATCAAGTTGAACGTTTGAAGGCTGACTGTGAAAAAGTTCTTCTGTCAGCTACACATACCCACACCTCAGCTATACATCTATGCCAGTACATATCCCTAGCTTGCTTGTATAATTTATACAGTCTGGAGGAAGAGTGCATCCTGTTAGCCAGTAAACTGAGTCAGAGACTGTTGAATTTACGAGAGAAAAAATACCCTATACCACTGAGCGCAAAATGCAAAATCCAGGAAAAAATGATTACGTTGTTAGAAAACAAAAACATAAACCTGCAAGAGAAAAACACATGCATTGAAAGGGAAAAATCATGTCTTAAACATGGATTGGCAAATTCCCTCAGTACAAAGTGCAAGGTCCATGAAGATAAGATTAAGCTGTTAGAAGATGAAAAGACGGGTTTAAAAGAGCAAAATACATGCATTCTGAGAGAAAAGGCATGCCTGCAAGATACACTAACAAAGGCTAATGCTTCAAGAATGAACTTCTACATGGGAGGGTATGATGTACCAGAGGGAGTTCTCGAATTACGTATCAACAATGTTAGGAAACTTCCAGTTTCATTCACCTTACACAGCCCAAAAGTTACGCTACGGGACACCCACTGGTATATAGTTGTAAATTTGTCCTATGATGGTAAGCACCTTCAATTCCGGCTTGTTTTGTATGAAAAACCAGTATGCAATTACAAAGTACAAGCACAGATAACAGTAAATAAGAAAAACAAGCCAAATGACGAGGAAATCATTACAGAAATGGAGGCATCATTTTCTAAGAAGGGTACTGATCAGCAGTTGCATCTATTTCCCCAGGAGCTTTTAATGTCATTTATTGAGACACCTGGAAATCGCTATGTTTTGGGTGAAACACTTTATATGAAGGCACATATTTTGGTGAAGAAAGTCGACTAAAAGAACTGAAATTACTGTCTCTGAAGTAAAAGTTAAAAGTTGAAAATTGTTAATAGTAATTTTCTGTGGATTGTACAAAAAATAGTTAAAGAAATGGAAGTATCTTTTGATAAAATGGGAATTTGTTAGCAGAAGCATCTATTTCCCAAGGCGCTGAAAATAGAATGTTCTGAGCGAAAAATTGCAACTTTGGCCGTACCGAAGGGGTCACATTATTTAAATAGACATATCTAGGGAAAATCTTTAAAACGTTTATCTTTGAAACCACAATGTAAAGAGCTCTCCTATATTGCTTCTAGCAACGTATGGTCCTCTACTAGGTTTGTTCAAAACCCTCGGGTCAAATCTTGCCGAGTCAGAAAGAAATGGTCCCCTGTTGTCATAGCGTAGAACTCCCCCTATGTGGCCTGGAATTCCATGGTTTTGAATTAAATGGGGATAAAGTACATGATATTCATTTCTAGTAAACATCTTCATCTCAATTATTGTCATTTCTTTCTGTCTGTTCTTTCTGTCTGTTCTTTCTTTTTCTTTCTTTCTTTCTTTCTTGGTGCATGCTTTAAACAGTATGTTATATGTTGGACCTATAAAACCGTCACCTAGTACTTGCATATCACTAAATACCATGCATTACAAGTTTGAATGGACGTGTCCGTCATCTACATATTTGGATAGTTATCCAATTGTGGGATGACATTCTAGTTGTGGGGTGGCAGTAGTTGGGGGATGGCAGTGTACTTGTGGGATGGCAGTAGTTGTGGGATGGCAGTAGTTGTGGGGTGGCAGTAGTTGTGGGATGGCAGTGTAGTTGTGGGGTGGCAGTAGTTGTGGGATGGAGGGGCAGTGTAGTTGTGGGGTGGCAGTAGTTGTGGGATGGCAGTAGTTGTGGGATGGCAGTGTGGTTGTGGGGTGGCAGTAGTTGTGGGATGGCAGTAGTTGTGGGATGGCAGTGTAGTTGTGGGTTGGCATTAGTTGTGGGATGGCAGTGTAGTTGTGGGATGGCAGTGTAGTGTAGTTGTGGAATGGCAGTCTAGTTGTGGGATGGCAGTGTAGTTGTGGGATGGCAGTGTAGTGTAGTTGTGGAATGGCAGTGTAGTTGTGGGATGGCAGTGTAGTTGTGGGGTGGCAGTAGTTGTGGGATGGCAGTGTAGTTGTGGGATGGCAGTGAGGGTTAGTACTGGCAATCCAATTGTGGGATGGCAGTCTAGTTGTAGTTGTGGGATGGCAGTCTAGTTGTGGGGTGGCAGTAGTTGTGGGATGGCAGTCTAGTTGTGAAATGGCAGTGTAGTTGTGGGATGGCAGTGTAGTTGTGGGATGGCAGTCTAGTTGCGGGATGACATTTCAGTTGTGGGATGGCAGTCAAGTTGTGGGATGACAGTTTAGTTGTGGAATGGCAGTGTAGTTGTGGAATGGCAGTCTAGTTGCAGGATGGCAGTGGATAGATGTGGGATGGCAGTCTAGTGGGATGGTCTAGTTGCGGGAAAGTAGTGTAGTTGTGCAATGGTAGTGTAGTTGTGGGATGGCAGTCTAGTTGCGGGAAAGTAGTGTAGTTGTGGAATGGCAGTGTAGTTGTGGGATGGCAGTGTAGTTGCGGGAAAGTAGTGTAGTTGGGGAATGGCAGTGTAGTTGTGGGATGGCAGTGTAGTTGTGGGAAAGTAGTGTAGTTGTGGGAAAGTAGTGTAGTTGTGGAATGGCAGTGTAGTTGTGAGAAAGTAGAGTAGTTGTGGAATGGCAGTGTAGTTGTGGAATGGCAGTGTAGTTGTGGAATGAGAGTGTATTTGTGGAATGGCAGTGTAGTTGTGGGATGGCAGTGTAGTTGTGGAATGGCAGTGTAGTTGTGGGAAAGTAGTGAAGTTGTGGGATGGTAGTGTAGTTGTGGGATGGCAGTGTAGTTGTGGAATGGCAGTGTAGTTGTGTGAAAGTAGTGTAGTTGTGGAATGGCCGTGTAGTTGTGGAATGACAGTGTAGTTGTGGGATGGCAGTGTAGTTGTGGGATGGCAGTTGTAGTTGTGGAATGACAGTCAAGTTGTGGTATGGCAGTGTAGTTCAGGGATTACAGTCAAGTTGTGGAATGGCAGTGTAGTTCAGGGATTACAGTCTAGTCCATGACATTCCAGTTGTAGGATGGCAGTCTAGTTGTGGGATGGCAGTCCAGTTGTGGGATGGGATATCCAGTTATGGGATGGCAGTCCAGTTATGCGATGACAGTCTAGTTGTGGGATGAAAGTACAGTTGTTGGATGGCAGTGTAGTTGTGGAATGACAGTCAAGTTGTGGAATGGTAGTGTAGTTTTGGGATTACAGTCTAGTCCATGACATTCCAGTTGTAGGATGGCAGTGTAGTTGTGGGATGACATTCCAGTGTGGGATGGCAGTCCAGTTGTTGTATGAGATACCATTTAGGGGGATGAAATTGCAATAAGCCATAACTCCTGTGTGTGTAGGATTCTTCGGCTATGAAATGTTAAAAAATGTTAGAAGTATTCATATGCCTGATGCATAGATATGCTGGCAACATACTAGTAAGGCCAATTGTAAATAGTGTTACTGTTTATAATAGTTTTGCAGTTTTGAAAATATATTTTATACAATATGACATGACTTGTATTATTAATCTACTCATACTCATGTTGTTGCATATAAGAATTGTGTATTATAATCACAACCAACAGATTGACTTGACACTATAGTATTGCAACTTGGAAATATTTGTATTCTAGCATGCATTGATGGTATTGATAAAATAAGACCCAAGTTGGTGTTCTTGCATTGTTTTTCCTAGATATTCTTAATTTCACATTATATTGTTTTGATTTTTGTTCTGTGTTCAGTTCCAAAGAGTTTGCATTAAACATACAAAATATATTCATGTGTATTGTTTAACTATATAGTTGCGAGCGAGAACCTATCAATGTCCCTGCCCCACTCCCGAGTTTGGAGAGGGCAACTCGGACATATTGATTGATTGTCAATACAATCCCTTGTAAGAACATTGTAATTCATAAGTAACGTATTTCCCCTAATAATATAATAATTGCTCCCGTGCGGTACGCAAAATGCCAAGGGTGCATGCTGTTTTTGTCTAGGTGTTGCTTTTCCGGAGGCAGCGCGTCAACATTCAAGTTATGCGTTTAGGTCATTTTCTCACAAACTGTATACACTAGACCATTCAAACTTTGATTATAGTTGTATCTTGGGTGGTACATCGCAACGTGACAAAGCAAATGTGGAAGTGACCTTGACCCTACAAGCAAAGGGCAGATAACTTAATAATTTTTAGCTCTACTGATCAGAGATCAGCAGAGCTTATGCCGTGGTGCGGCGTCCGTTGTCCGGCCGTCTGTCCGTAAACTTTTATTTGTAGCGACAACTCCTCTGAAACTACTGGATGGATATTCATGAAACTTTACAGAAATGTTGCCCATAAAGTCTAGTTGATCCTAGCAAAAATTCATGTTGATGTGAAATCTAAGATGGCCGCCAAAGCTAAAAATAGAGTTTTAAAATACAAGTTTGTAGCGACTACTTCTTGAAAACTATAAGTGATATTGATATGGGACTTTTTCTAAAATGATCAGCATGACATGTTGTTGATCCTTGTCAAAAATGGTTTTGATTCAACGTTAAACATGGCTGCCAGCGGCCATCTTTGTTTACATAGAGTTATATAGTAAAAACTTGTAGCGACTACTCCTCTGAAACTACTTGGCGGATTGTCATGAAACTTTACAGGAATGTTGCTCTTGATGTCTAATTGATCCTAGAAAAATTTCAGGTCGGCCGGAAATTCAGTATGGCCATCACAGCTAAAAATAGATTTTTAAAAAACAAGTTTGTAGCGACTACTTCTTGAAAACTATAAGTGATATTGATATGGGACTTTTTCTAAAATGATCAGCATGACATGATGTTGATCCTTGTGGAAAATTATTTTGATTCGATGTTAAACATGGCTGCCAGTGGCCATCTTTGGTTACATAGATTTATATAGTAAAAACTTGTAGCGACTACTCCTCTGAAACTACTTGACGGATGTTCATGAAACTTCACAGGAATGTTGCTCTTGATGTCTAGTTGATCCTAGAAAAATTTCAGGTCGACCGGAAATTCAAGATGGCCGCCACAGCTAAAAATAGATTTAAAATAAATAAGTTTGTAGCGACTACTTCTTCAAAACAATAAGAGATATTGATATGGGCCTTTTTCTAAAATGATCAGTATGACATGATGTTGGTCCTTGTCGAAAATCGTTTTGATTTGACGTTAAACATGGCTGCCAGCGGCCATCTTTGTTTACATAGAGTTATATAATGAAAACTTGTAGCGACTTCTCCTCTGAAACTACTAGACGGATTTTCATGAAACTTCACAGGAATGTTGCTCTTAATGTCTAATTGATCCTAGCAAAATTTCAGGTCGACAGGAAATTCAAGATGGCCGCCACGGTTAAAAATAGATTTTCAAAAAACAAGTCTGTAGCGACTACTTCCTGAAATCAAAATCAATCAGTAGAGGTTCAAGGTCATTGACCTCTTGTTAGGGTTAACTTTTGTGTTTAGGTCACTTTTTCACAAACTGTATGCACAAGACCTTTAAAACTTTGCTTATAGTTGTATCTAGGGTGGTACTTCGCAATGTGACAAAGCAGATGTGGATGTGACCTTGACTCTCCAAGCAAAGGGCAGATAACCTTATAATTTTTACCTTCAACTTTGGCGTTTAGGTAATTTTTTCACAAACTGTGTGCACCAAGACCTTTCAAACTTTGCTTATTGTTGTATCTTGAGTGGTACATTGCAACGTGACAAAGCAAATGCCGATGTGACCGTCACCATCCAAGCAAAGGGCAGATAACTTTAATTGTTACATTTACATCTCTTTCTCATAAACTAATTATGCACTAGATGTTTTAAACCTAATTTATAGTTTAATCTTTGGAAGAAAAAATATTCTATTTTGACAAAGTTGTGTCTTGGGAAGTGCATCTTTTTGGACGCGTGGATTTCATCTATGACCTTGACCTACTTTTTGGAGCTGATGATTTTTAGCTTTCATTGGTCTTCATTTTTCATCTGATCTTTACCAAACTTTAACAGATTGTTAATATCAATGAAAGCTCGGACAAGTTTGAAAACCAGCCAGATCGGACCAGTAACAGGGGAGTTATGACCCTTGATTTATATTTGCTATATTTTGACGATAGGGCTTTCATTTTTCATCTGATCTTTACCAACTTTACCAGGCTTTTGTTCCAGTTCGCTGAGTTATGATGGAGTTATGGCCCTTTGACCTTTTTTACTTTAAATTTCTTGTTGGCGCTACTCCTAAACGGCTTGTTGGATTTCTACAAAGTTTGGCAGGAAGCCTCAGTAGGATGTCTAGTTGTGCAGAGCGCAGTATATCAATGAAATCTTGGACAAGTTCAAAAACCAGCTAGATCTTGTTAGTAACGACAGAGTTATGGCCCTTGATTTGTTTAAAAAATGCTATTTTGTATTTTCCTTTGTTAATCTGCAGTTACTTCATTTTTTATCTGATCTTTACCATATTTGTTTAGACAGTCAATATGAACCCACCCCAACAACTCATTTTTAGCTCTACTGGCTGGCCAAGGGCCAGCAGAGCTTATGGGATGGTGTGTTGTCTGTCGTCCGTCGTCCGTTAACTTTTCAAACGACTTCTCCTCAGAAACAGCTTGCCTAATTGTGACCAAACTTCACATGGATGATCCTTATATGAATGCTTTTTAGATTTGTTAAAATTAGGTCAGCGCTACATCCAAGATGGCTGCCATTACCATATATGGTTGAAACCTTAAAAAATCTTCTCCAGAACTTTCAACAGTTTTTCTTTTAAAATGATCGCCAACGCCTAAACTATCAAGTTTGTTCAAATAAAGTCCCCGGGGTCAAAAATGGCAGTGCCCCGAGGGTCCAAAGTTTGTATATTGAGGTTTTGCATGTTTTTCATATAGACATATAGGAAAAAACTTTAAAAAACTCTTCTTCTCTGAAACCACAAGGCACAGAGCTCTCATGTATTACATGTAGCATCAGCTTATGGTCCTCTACTAATTTTGTTGAAATGGTGACCCTGGGGTCAAATTTGTCCCTGCCCCGAGGGTCACAGTTATACATAGACTTATATAGGATATATTTTTCTTCTTCTCGGAAACTACATTTTTTTAATTTTTTTTTTTTTTTTTTTTTTAGCTCTATGTTGGACCATTCGGACCAGTCACAGAGGAGTTATGGCTCTTGATTTAGTTAAATATGCTATATTTTGCCTCATTAATACGGTAGGGCCTTCATTTTTCATCTGATCTTTACCAAACTTTACCAGATTCTTTAGTTATGGCCCTTGATTTAGTTAAAAAGCTGTTTAATGCCCGAAACTTTCAAAAAAACGTAAATGACAGCCACTCACTTCATTGATGTTATAAGAGCCGTGTTAGCCAGTAGAGCGTCCACATGCCCTCATGGGCCTCTTGTAATTAAATTTCATTCATAGAAGAAAGTGGGACAAGTTAAAAAATACCCATGCCAGACTAGACACAGCAGACATATTGCCCATGATTACCAGGTGAGCGATCTAAGGCCATCCTATCCCTGTTGTTTTTGCAATGTTTTAAAAGAAGTACTGATGGGAATTTTATGTCGAAAACCCTTGATATAAGAGCCGTTTTAGCAAGTAGAGCGTCCAAAGGCCCTCATGGGCCTCTTGTTTTATTAAAAGAATGGCATTTTGTTTTTAAACAAATGCACTTAATGTCATCTCAGCAAATGGCAAACTTCATTGTTTTTAGTTACTAAAACGTTACAAACTTGCATTTAAGCATCATTGACCTTTTTATTTTTAAGTCCAGCCCCCGTTAAGTGAGACATGTGAATCTGCGGATTTCTTTTTTATGCCCCCGAAGGGTGGCATAGTCTGTCCGTTCGTCCCAGTTCGTCCCCGTTCGTCTGTACAATCGTGTCCGCTTCATAACTTTGACAATAATGGACGGATTTTCAAATAACTTCGCACAATTGCTCGCAACAACAATACGACGTGTCGCGCACAAAATCAAGGTCAGTGGCTCCAAGGTCAAGGTCACACTTAGAGGTCAAAGGTTGTCCGTTCGTCTACAATCGTGTCCGCTTCATACCTTTGACAATAATGGACGGATTTTCAAATAACTTCGCACAATTGCTCGCCACAACAAGACGACGTGTCGCACACAAAATCCAGGTCCGTGGCTCCAAGGTCAAGGTCACACTTAGAGGTCAAAGGTTGTCCGTTCGTCTACATTCGTGTCCGCTTCATAACTGACAATAATGGACAGATTTTCAAATAACTTCGCACAATTGCTCACCACAACAAGACGATGTGTCGCGCACAAAATCCAGGTCCGTGGCTCCAAGGTCAAGGTCGCACTGAGAGGTGAAAGGTCAAAACAAAGTGCTTTCATGTCCGGTTAATAACTCTCGACATTCATCGACATATTTTCAAATAACTTGGCACAATTGCTCACGACAACCAGACAACGTGTCGTGCACACAAAACCCAGGTCCGTGGCTCCAAGGTCAAGGTCACATTTAGAGGTCAAAGGTCAAATTGTGTCCAGTCAGTATCTCTGGCATTCCTGAACGGATATTCAAATAACTTGAAACAAGTGCTCAGCACAACCAGATGGAATGTCGCGCACAAAATCCAGGTCCGTCGCTCCAAAGTCAAGGTCACACCTAGAGGTCAAAGGTCAAATCATGTCCGGTCAATAACTGGCATTTCATGACGGATTTTGAATTAACTTGGCACAAGTACTCACCACAACAACATGATGTGTCGCGCACAAAATCCAGGTCCGTGGCATCAAGGTCACACATAGGTCAAAGGTCAAATCGTGTCGGGTCAATAACTCTGGCATTCCTAGACGGATTTTCAAATTACTTGGCACAAGTGCTCACCACAATAAGACGATGTGTCAAGCACAAATCCAGCTCTGTGGCCCCAAGGTCTAGGTCACACTTAGATGTCAAAGGTCAAATTGTGGGAGACAATAACTCTGGCATTTCAAATAACTTGTTTTAATAACTTGGCACCAGTGATCACCATAACAAGACGATGTGTTGCGTGCAAAACCCAGGTCTTCAAGGTCAAGGTCACACTTGGAGGTCAAAAGTCAAATCGTGTCCGGTCAATAACTTTGGCATTCATGGACGGATTTTCAAATAACTTGGCACATGTGCTCACCACAACAAGACGATGTGTCGCGCACCAAATCAAGGTCTGTGGCCCCAAGGTCACACTTAGAGGTCAAAGGTCAAATCGTGTCCGGTCAATAACTTTTGAAAGGCCTAGACGGAATTTCAAATAACTTGCCTGCCGCCCCCGAAAGGGTGTCGGGGGCATATCTCCAAGGTCAAGGTCACACTTGCAGTTCATAGGTCGTCCGTCCATCTGTCAGTCCGCAGTTCGTGTCTGGACGTACACAAAATCAGGCTTTGTGTGACTCAAAACGTGTGTGTCTGTTTTTTATGTATACCTTCGTACTTTGTGTGACTGTTTTTTACATCTTGTGTGTCGTTTTTACCATTTGGACGCATTTTAGTCACACAAGCACCCCTCCCCTTGTGTGACTGCAATTTTTTATTGCTTTAAATGAAGAAATAGACTATTTCCTGCGCATAGAGACATATTTGCTTGTGTGTCAGTCACACAAGAAAAAAGTCACACAAGTATACTTTATACACAAAAAAAAAGACACACAAGGCGCTCCTGTAAACTCGGACGGTACCTTCAAAACCTCTGCATGGATTGTTAATTAACTTGGCACAAGTGATCACCATAACAAAACAATGTGTCCCGCGCAAAACCCAGGTCCGTACCTAAAAGGTCAAGGTCACACTTGCAGTTCATAGGTCAAAAACGCATTGTCAAAACCCCTGCATGGATTGTTAAATAACTTGACACCAGTGATCACCATAACAATACGATGTGTCGCGTGCAAAACCCAGGTCTTCACGGTCAAGGTCAAACTTGGAGGCCAAAAGTCAAATCGTGTCCGGTCAATAACTCTGGCATTTATGGACGGATTTTCAAATAACTTGGCACAAGTGCTCACCACAACAACTCGATGTGTCGCGCACAAAATCCAAGTCTGTTGCCCCAAGGTCAAGGTCACACTTAGAGGTCAAAGGTCAAATTATGTCTGGTCAATAACTTTTGCATGCCTAGACGGATTTTCAAATAACTTGGCTGCTGCCCCTGAAAGGGTGTCGGGCATATAGTAATCGCACCATCTGTCTGTCCAACCGTCCGTCAGTCCGCAGTTCGTGTCCGGACTGTACCTTCAAAAACCCTGCATGGATTTTTAATTAACTTGGCGCAAGTGATCACCATAACAAGACGATGTGTCGCGCGAAAAACCCAGGTCCATACCTCAAAGTCAAGGTCACACTTGCAGTTCATAGGTCGTCCGTCAGTCTGCAGTTTGTGTCCGGACTGTACCTTCAAAACCCCTGCATGGATTTTTAATTAACTTGGCACAACTGATCACCATAACAAGAAGATGTGTCGCACGCAAAACCCAGGTCCGTACCTCAAAGTTCAAGGTCACACTTGCAGTTCATAGGTCAAAAACAGGTACGCATTTTCGTGTCCGGACCGTTACGTCACAATCCCTGAAGTTTTTTTTAAATAACTTGGCACAAGTGATTACCATAACAAGACGATGTGTCGCGCGTAAAACCCAGGTCTTCAAGGTCAAGGTCACAAATCGTGTCCGGTCAATAACTCTGGCATTCATGGACGGATTTTCAAATAACTTGGCACAAGTGCTCACCACAACAAGACGATGTGTCGTGCATAAAATCCAGGTCTTTTGCCCCAAGGTCAAGGTCGCACTTAGAGGTCAAAGGTCAAATTGTGTCCTTTCAATAACTTTTGCATGCCTGGATGGTTTTTCAAATAACTTGGCACAAGTGCTCACCACAACCAAACGATGTGTCGCGCACAAAATCCAAGTCCGTGGCTCCAAAGTCAAGGTCATACTTAGAGGTCAAAGGTCACTTTGGGGACATTTGTCACTTACAGTGATATTTCTTGTTTCTTTACAAAAACTTAACGTTGGCTCTAACTTTCTCATTTCTTAATATTTCTTCATCAAACTTTCATCATGACAACATCGACATGACCATACTAAAATATAAAGGTCAAGGTCACATTGAAAGTCATTATATGGGTTAAATACTCTTTTTTTTTTCTTCAAGAAAAGTTAACGTTGGCTATATCTTTCTTATTTCTTCATCAAACTTTCAATATATACTCATCATGGCACCATTGACAAGACCATTCCAAATATATTCAGGTCAAAGTCACACTGAAGGTCAATATATGGGTTAAATATTCATTTTTTTCCTCATGAAAACTTAGTCAGTCTAGTTTGTCAAGGACATTTATCAGGGTACAAAAGACCTTGTTATACTGACAAAGCACTGACCGGCGACTCACGTGTTCCGCAGAACACCCGTCAAGTTTATAGAATTTTAATTCAAGAATGGATTTCTACAAAGGAGTGTGTGATGTACCAGAGGGTATACTTGATTTTGCTATCAATAATATTAGAAAACTTCCAGATTTATTCCAACTGAACAGACCAAAAATTATGTTAAAGGGTGTCCACTGGTATATAGCTATGAAGCTGCTTACTGACACTAGGCGGCAACTTCAATTCAAGATTGTTTTGTATAAAAAACTGACAAGAGATTACACAGTTTTAGTACAGATTTGGTTAACAAATAATGATCTTATGTTTGATGAAATGGAGGTATCAATTTCCAAAATGGGCACTTGTAAGCAGAGGCATCGATTTCCCAAGACGCTGAACATGTCATTATTTATTGAGCGACCTGGTAATGTTTATGTTTTGGGTGAAACACTTCATATGAGGGCCCATGTTTTCATGAAGTAAAGCCATGAAATAAATTAAGACTGCCCTGAATTTAAGTTTTAGAATAATTAATATCCCTCAGGAAAGAAAACTGATCAAACATCCTGCAGTTAAATGCTAGTTATCAGTCTAAAGTGCAGTTAAATTGCAGTATTCTGTAAAGAAAGTTTTAAATCAGTTTTTCAGAAAATTGCATGGGACATAAAAGGAAAAAAAAAAGAAAGTTCTATTCCAGTTAATCATCAGTTTTTATTTACTGGTCCCAAAAGGCAGTTTAATTGTCAGTAAAACACCAGTTGTTTTCTGGTCAGTTATTTTGACATCTCATTTCTTCAGAAGTTCTATACAGTTAAGCGAAAAGTTCAGGTTTTTTTTATAACTTGTTTAAATGTTTTATGTTATGCACACTGACTCGTTTTCCATGATGGAACACAACTGCCATGCAGGAGTCTTTTATCTCCGTTTGCATTTAAATGTGGTGTGTGTTAATTAAATATTATTAAATTCAATTTGATGTGATTTAAGAATATAATCCATACATATCAGGTAAGTATACGCTGCTAAAAGTGTGTTGTTCTTTAAATTTAGACAACTTTGCACATTGATTATACATATGCCCAAAAACCTATAGGTGTTATTCATAATTTTGATAAGGCATCCCCCAGTGAAAATGTGATCACGATTTCAGTGAAAACTCATTGAAATATGGTGGAAAAACTGTTTCTCCAACAGTTGGTAAAATTTCTTTACACACATACTGCAATTTAACTGCACTTTTGACTGATAACAGTTAACTGGTGTTCAACTGCGAAAAACTGGACCATTTTTTTTTCTAAAGGATATATTCACCTGAGTGTGATTCTGACAAAAAGTGTAAATAAAACACAAACCCTTTATTTTGAATTGATGGCGGGAAAATAGCACGAACTGTTGATTTTCCTTGCACCATTTAATTATTAAAAGTAAGTGTTTTGTGATTATATTTAAATTACTTATTGTATTAAAACATCTTATACATGTAATAGTTAATAGTATTTGAGAGGAAATATCTAAACGTATCAGCAGAAACAGAATTTTGAAATGAAATCTTTATTGTCATCTCTTTTCGCGACTCATATACAATCAAATCAGTTTTTTCTTTGATTTTTTTTCAGACAATCGTCAAGAAACTGTCTTCTAAAATATTTTGAAGCAGCAGCCATTTTACCGAAATTCTGGTATCGTTTCTGATTGGCTGATACAAAATACACAGAAACGGCAGTAAGACAATTAATTGATAAATAAAGATGGAAACTTCCATCATTATATCGATATAAAGCAGATGATCTAGACTAGAAGTTTTATTACAGGTTTTTGCATTTATATTCATTATCTTCGTTTGTTAAAATTGTTAGTTAAAAGTTAGTTTAGATTTGTCTTTTTTTTTGAGTACATGAGTATATGACTTCAATACCAGGATCATAACATAACACGATTCATAATCTATACAGAATTATAAGCCATGTGCTCCTTTTAAAGCCATATTTTGGTCATTTTGATGGCAAAAGACACGTTTACCTTGTAGGGTTTGGTTATTTAAACCGGCCTGTGATGACAAAAGACAATAGTAATACTGTCTTTATTAAGAGACAACAATTTGCAGTTGTTTGTTTAGTATTTTATGACTTCATTAAACTGTAGATTATGAGGTCAGTTTTGTTTCAGTTTTTTGTAACATCATAAAACTGGTTTCCTTATTTAAATACAGTTTTTATGCAGTTTTTTATGACATCATTTGACAGGTATCTATAATGTATCCGTTTGTATGCCAAGGTGGCCAGTAGAGCTTATGGTCACATACCACTATTGATTTGGGGCTTATAGTCAGATTGTAAGGTAGATTCTGATTGGATTAAATTATCCAAATCATAACAAATCCCCATAAAACATCCAAAAAATATATTTCCAACATAAAACATGTTCATTTAGGATCTTTTGACTGAAATTTGCATTTGTCTGGGTACAATTGTACTGAGTTGCAAAAAGTAAAATTTCCCCACATTCAGCGCAATATTAGAGGCTGAAAGCATTACAATACTCCCAATTTGATGGTCATTTTTGAGAATCTCGAAGATAGTTCTTTAAAAAAAGTTAGGTTTTATCATCCGTTCTGATATAGGAATAGGGGTTGACTTAACTTGTAGGCCAAAAGGCTATAATGGAGGCCTATGGGAAATGCAATAGTGGTATATGGCCTAAAGGGATGGCGAGTTGTCCGTCGTCCGTTAACTTTTACCTCGTTAAGACGATAGGGCCTTCATTTTTCATCCGATCTTTACAAACCACATTATCAGATTGTTAAAATCAATGAAAGCTCGGACAAGTTCGAAAAACAGCCAGATCGGACCAGTAACAGCGGAGTTATGGCCCTTGATTTAGTTAAAAATGCTATATTTTGCCTCGTTAAGACGATAGGGCATTCATTTTTTATCCACCCCGTGTGGCGGGCCTTCATTTTTCATCCACCCCGTGTGGTTGCCGGGATATAATACAACCACTGCAAATGCCGCTAGAGGCAGAGGGGTAGGACCCCCACTTCGTGTTTATTTTGTCATTTTTTTTATCATGCTCATTCAAGGTTTTCTTCATGACACCACGTAAGCAAATGTGGAAACGTAGCTCCATTGTAAATGGAGTGTCTACAATAGAATTTGCAGCAACTCTACATTTCTGCAGGTTAAAGGGTTTTTAGACCCATTCTCCATATGTTATCTAGATGTAAATGGAGGGTGAGCCAGGCATGTTCGTCCCGTTTGGTGCCATATAACCTTTCTTGTGTTGATGCGCCGTAAAACCCCAATTCAATTCATTTTTCATCCGATCTTTACCAAACTGTACCAGATTGTTAATATCAATGAAAGCTCGGACAAGTTCGAAAAGCAGCCAGATCGGACCAGCCCTTTATTTACTTAAAAATACTGTATTTTGCTTCGTTAAGACGATAGGGCCTTCATTTTTCATCCGATCTGTACTAAACTTTAACTATCTATGAAAGCTTGGATAAGTTCCAAAACCAGCCAAATCGGACCAGTAACACCAGAGTTATTGCCCTTGATTGAGTTAAAACGGCTATATTTTGCCTCGTTAAGTAGTGATGTAATAATCGATTGCAACAGATCATCGGTTACTTAGGCATCCGATTATGATGAACGATTATGAAAGTATATAGTCGATCATCGGTTAAATGTAAAAATGCACTTAATAAATATTCAAAATTAACATGATTATCCAGGAGACAACATTTGTGAAAATGAGCATAATTAAACACAAATAAACACATTTATATCAATTAGAAATGTTTTGCAGATAAAACGACAATGGCATAAGAAAAAGACAGGAAAGAATACATGCTTAATCAGAAATGATTATAAGTTCAAGGCCTCACACTTAGGTTAACATACACATGTTATACTTCATATTGACTAACCGATTATAACCGATGATTGATCGGTTACATTCAACCGATTGTAACCGATGATCGATTGTAAATTTCAACCGATTGCCCATCACTATCGTTAAGACGGAGCCTTCATTTTCCATCAGATCTTTACCAAACTTTACCCGATGAAAGCTCGGACAAGTTCGAAAACCAGCCAGATCGGACCAGTAACACCGACGTTATGGTCCTTTATTTAGTTTAAAATACTTAATTTTTCTCGTTAAGGTGATAGGACCTTCATTTTTCATCCGATCTTTACCACATTACCAAATTGTTAAATATCAATGACAGCTCGGACAAGTTCGAAAACCAGCCCGATCGGACCACTAACATCGGAGTAATGGCCCTTGATTTAGTTAAAATGGATATATTTTGCCTCGTTAAGACGATAGAACCTTCATTTTCCATCAGATCTTTACCAAACTTTATCATATTTTTAATATTGATGAAAGCTCGGACAAGTTCGAAAACCAGCCAGATCGGACAGAAACACCGGCGTTATGTCCCTTGATTTAGTTAAAAACACTGTATTTTGTCTCGTTAAGACGATAGGGCCTTCATTTTTCATCCGATATTTACCAAACTTTAACAGATTGTTATTATCAATGAAAGCTCGGACTAATTAAAAACCCAGCTATATCGGAACAGGAACACCAGAGTTATGTGCAGTTGAACATGGATATACAAATACCTTATGTAGATATATGCCTTGAATTATTAAAAAATGACATGTTCAACCTTGTGAACACTCTAGTGCCTTCATTTGTATTCGATATTTCCCAAACATGGCCAGATTGTTGATATCAATGAAAGCTTGGACGAGTTTGAAAGCCAGCCAGATCCAACCAGTAGTTATGGCCCTTTTTGAATATTTGGTAATGTGCACTGGAAGCCCCAGGGCCGTGGGTTCAAATCTCGTTTTCATGCCACGTCCCGTTTTTACATTCAAGCTTTTTATTAAGTCAATTTCTCAGATACAAAAAGATTTTACAAAAATCTCGTTTCTTTCGAAACCGAAAATGGCAATTTTTCGTACAATGTTTATGTGTCGCCTTTTCGTTGAAAATTCCGATACATAGGAATCACTTTGTCGTCCGTCAGTCAGTCAGTCCGTCCGTCCGTCAGTCAGTCGGTCAGTCAGTCCGTCCGTCACGGAAACTTAACGTTGGCTATAACTTTCTCATTTCTTGATAGTTCTTTATCAAACTTTGAGTATATACTCATCATGACAACGACATGACCATACTAAAATATAACGGTCAAGGTCACACTGAAGGTCATTATATGTGTTAGATACTCATTCTTTCTTCACGAAAACTTAACGATGGCTATAACTTTCTCATTTCTTGACATTTCTGTATCAAACTTTCAAGATATACTTATCACGACAACATCGACATGGCCATACTAAAATATAAAGGTCAAGGGCACACTGAAGGTCATTATGTGGGTTAAATACTCATTTTTTTTTTCAGGCCAGTTTGTCAAGGTTATTCATCTGGGTCCAGACAATTGAACAATTTTAGAATTTTGGCAAGAGTTGTTCTTTATTTACCCTTTAGATTGCTTATATAACGGTGCAGCCACTATCATATTTAACTTTCCTTATACTAGCATGAATATATTACTAGCATGAATATATTCTTGCTTTACTGTTGGGTGAAAATGCATTAAAATTGTTGAGTGGCACTCTAAGTGTGTAATCATGTCATTGTCAGATCAATTATATACTCGTATGATACAAAATATAATATTTATTTGTCCTCCAAGCACGTTAAAGAACCATAGGAATCTAATGGACAGTAAGCCTAGGGCATGGTTCCTGGATGCCTATGTATAGTTACCCTCTCTCTGTGCAGCTCGAAATAACATAAACAATGAGTTGATGAGCCGTTAAACAACAATTACATTAAACATGTCCCGTTCCCCTCAACCTGCCTCTCCACCTGGATCAAACTGAATACTCTGCTCGACTTATATAAAAAAAAAATATATGTCGTTTTTCAGACTGCAAGTCAGAGCCAATGTTGACGTTTATGTTCTCTCAATTGTTTATTTAATAAAGTACATGAAGTAAAATAGTGTCTTTATAATTAGGTCTTCAACCACAAGGTGGTAGGTCTTGTTGTAGGTGAGACAGATTGTATTTGGCCTTTCCGTCCACCCGTCACAACTATTGTCTGCGCTACTTGTTGGATTTTGACGAAATTTCGTACGAAGCATCGGTATGACGACTTGTTGTACATATCGAATTTTGAGGTCAGGGTCGCCGTGAACCAATAATGAAAAACATTTTCTGCACTGTAACTCCACTTCCACAGAAGCAAATCTCATAAAACTTCATGGGTGGACTGCCTGTTGCAAGATGATGACCTCTATTGATCATGAAGTCACACGGTCATCATGACCCAATAATGAAAAACCTTATGCGCTGTACCTTCTAATCTCCTGAGGCAAATCCCTTGCAGCTTAATGGATAAATTGCATGTGGCGCTGGCGAAAGGGTGACACTTTTGATTTTGAGTAGGTCAAAGGCGCATTATCCGCGGTGTTAGTCTTTTCCTGAAGGAAATCTTTTGAAACTTCATGGGTTTACTGTCAGTGACAAGACAAATACACCCTTTGATTATTTTTAGGTTAGTAGGTCAAAATTCAATGTCACCCTGAAACGATCGTGGAAGACCTTGGCCACAATGTGACTCCTTATTCCCTGAAGCAAATATCATGACTGCATTTGGTGAGAGAATGACCCCTATTTACTGTGAAGTCAAAGGTCAAGGTCACATACCCGATGAACACCATTGTCCGCACCGTAACTCTATTACCCATGAAGCAAACATATGCAAACGTCATGGGTCAGCCTTTGGTGAGAAGATTACCCATATTATTAAATGCTGAGGTCAGTTAATCTTAAGGTCAATGTCATCGTGACATGATCAAGAAAAACCGTGTCCGCATTGAAACTCTACTTTCTCTAAAGCTAATGCCATAAAACGTCATACTTTGACTGCCTTTGTTGACACGATAATCCCTATTTTATTTGAAGTCAGTAGGTGAACGGGCAAGGTCACCATGACCGGACAATGAAAAATATTGCCCACAGAGTTTGTTTTCCTCTTTACCTAAAGCAAATGTCATGAAGCTTCATTGATGGAATGCCAGTGGAACGAGGATGACCCTATTGATTTTTAGGGTAAAGGTCAAGGTCCCTGCTGATAAAAATGTACTCTATCCACTATCAAATATTTCTTAACAAGGTTGAGCTGTGGGGGTAGACATCGTCAGGGCATATTTTTTGAGAAAATCTGGAAAAGGCCTGTTGATTTTGGGGGGGAAAGCGCGAGATTGTTAAATTGGGGAAAAAATATCATGATTTTCGCTATTTAGGGAATGCTTTTTAAGGGGAAAATTTTCATTAAAAGTATGCTTTATGTATAATATCAATCATATATTGAATTTGGCAATACTTTTAACATACAGTGGAACATCTATGACTTCCTAAAAAAAAAAGATTGGGAATTTGTTTACCCAGAATTGGGGAAATACAGAGGATTTTGCAATTGGGAAGCATATATATCAATGTTATTATTAAAGAGAGAATCGCAGTCAGTATCTTGAGCATTTAGTCTTAGGGTGTCGTAATCCCCTTGGTTGTATTGTACATTTGTAAATGTGGTTTTGAAGCTTTAAGAATTCTATAATACAAAATATTGGAAAGTGATAACATATTTAGTTCAAGAAAAGGTTCTCCAACTCTGCTAACTATTATTGTTTCCGGCTTTGAAACTAAACATAGATCTATAAGTGACGACGAAGTTTCAGTGAAGTGAGTCGGATCGGAGATTGTCTGTGAGAGATTGAACAGCTGCATAAATACTTCCTATCTTCGCATGTTTGATAGGTTTAAGAATGTCTAGATTGAAATCCCCTGTTATAATTATGTCTTCAATTTTGGTTTCAATAGCAAGTTCTATAGAGTCTTCAATGGAGTTTTAAACGGCAGAAGTAGAATTTATGGTCTATAAAATGTACCAAATAGTATATTTTTTTATTTCTCACGCTATTTTCAAACCATATACATTCGGTACTGTTTGATTGCATATAATTTATTGCTAACATGACATGTTTTAATTTAATTGTTGTTTAACGGCTCATCCACACATTGTTTATGTTATTTCGAGATGCACAGAGAGAGGGTAACTATACATAGGCACCCAGGAACCTGCCCTAGGCTTACTTTCCATTCGATTCCTATGGTTCTTTAACGTGCTTGGAAGATAGACTCCGCCGGATACACAAGACCATCCGGTTTACATTCCCATCCAACGGACGAGGCTAGGGCGCCTTGCCTCAGGACGCAAAGAAGTAACCCAATGACACCAGTTTTCACCCAACAGTAAATCAAAAATATATTCATGCTAGTATAAGGAAAGTTAAATATGATAGATGCTGCACTGTTATATAAGCAATGTATTCACTAAAAGGGATATAAAGAACAACCCTTGCCAAAATTCTAACATTGTTAAATTGTACGAGTTTTCTTATTTTGCACACAACAATTTTAATGTATTTTCACACATCAGTAAAGCAAGAATATATTCATGCTAGTATAAGGAAAGTTAAATCTGATAGAGGCTGCACTGTTATATAAGCAATTTATTTACTAAAAGGGAAATAAAGAACAACTATTGCCAACATTCTAACATTGTTAAATTAACACGTTTCGTTCTTATTTTACTTAAAAAGAAGTTCTATTTTTGTACGGCTTAATTTTGTTTTTAACCACGAGCAATATTCCGAGTGTAAAAAACTCGAGCACAATTCCGCGTGTAAAGAAGAACTGAAAATGCAAACTTTACAGCTGACACTAAACGAATCACACAGTAAATGTATACGAGCCACAATGCAAACCAGTATCATTTTGTGTACGAACCGCACTGATTTCTAGCGTATCCGAACCGCACTGTGACATTTTCATGATGAGATACGAAAATGCATGTTTTGGTACATTTTACACGAAATAAACTATGTGGGCGTTTAGATATCAATATAAAAAATTATTGTATGAAAAAATGCCATAAAATACGAGAATTTCGTAAAACAAATGGCTTGTCTCGCTTCGATTTCAACTCAACAATTTGTTATGCATTTCGGTAACGATTGCAAGACAAATACGAGATCATTCGCTACAAACTGTACAGCCGTGCGAAAAATAAGTCATTCACCTGACTGCCAATACCAGTTGTTAGTTCTGTAATGCCAATTTTTAAGCCAAAAATAGAATAAAAATGTGACACACTTACCTCTCGCTGTGGCCCTGAGTGATATGCCAAAGTACAAACCTTTATTATACCGCAATATAATTCTGAGCATAATTTACTGTATATTTAAAACATTCAAGCCGAAAAATTGTTTTCTTTTATAATTTAAGCATTAATGATTTCATATAAAATTAATTCAGAAACATATTAGTGCAATCAAGACATTTTGCATTTCCATCGTTTTTCATCGTTTGCCAAGATTCTTGGTGTGTGTGTGTGTGTGTGTACTGCTAAGGATTATAGTCCGTCCGCCTACGACAGGCGTCCTACCCGACGATTATAGGCACAATGGAGTCTGGACTTTTATCTGTGTGTTTTTGTGTGTGATGTGATGATATGTCTACTTGAAGCAGCGAACTCAATGGTTTCTTTATAGTGCTGCCACACTGGAATACCACGCCGTAGTAGACATGATACCACACAGTCACATTATTCTGACACTGGTCAATCAGTCGTAGCACTACCCATTATTTGCTCGTCAGGCAAGGGTTACAAGTGACTACTCCATTTTTAGCTCTACTGATCAGAGATCAGCAGAGCTTATGCCGTGGTGCGGCGTCCGTCGTCCGTCCGTCCGTCCGTCTGTCTGTCCGTCTGTCCGTTAACTTTTATTTGTAGCGACTACTCCTCTGAAACTACTGGATGGATATTCATAAAACTTTACAGAAATGTTGCCCATGAAGTCTAGTTGATCCTAGCAAAAATTCATGTTGATGTGAAATCCAAGATGGCCGCCAAAGCTAAAAATAGATTTTTTAAATTCAAGTTTGTAGCGACTACTTCTTGGAAACTATAAGTGATATTGATATGGGACTTTTTTTAAAATGATCAGCATGACATGATGTTGATCCTTGTCGAAAATCGTTTTGATTTGACGTTAAACATGGCTGCCAGCGGCCATCTTTGTTTACATAGAGTTATATAATGAAAACTTGTAGCGACTACTCCTCTGAAACTACTTGACGGATTTTCATGAAACTTCACAGGAATGTTGCTCTTGATGTCTAAATGATCCTAGCAAAATTTCAGGTCGGCCGGAAATTCAAGATGGCCGTCACAGCTAAAAATAGATTTTTAAAAAATAAGTTTGTAGCGACTACTTCTTGAAAACTATAAGTGATATTGATATGGGACTTTTTCTAAAATGATCAGCATGACATGATGTAGATCCTTGTGGAAAATTATTTTGATTCGACGTTAAACATGGCTGCCAGTGGCCATCTTTGTTTACATAGAGTTATATAGTAAAAACTTGTAGCGACTACTCCTCTGAAACTACTTGACGGATTGTCATGAAACTTTACAGGAACGTTGCTCTTGATGTCTAATTGATCCTAGAAAAATTTCAGGTCGGCCGGAAATTCAAGATGGCCGTCACAGCTAAAAATAGATTTTTAAAAAATAAGTTTGTAGCGACTACTTCTTGAAAACTATTAGTGATATTGATATGGGACTTTTTCTAAAATGATCAGCATGACATGATGTAGATCCTTGTGGAAAATTATTTTGATTCGACGTTAAACATGGCTGCCAGTGGCCATCTTTGTTTACATAAAGTTATATAGTAAAAACTTGTAGCGACTACTCCTCTGAAACTACTTGGCGGATTGTCATGAAACCTCACAGGAATGGTGCTCTTGATGTCTAATTGATTCTAGAAAAATTTCAGGTCGGCCGGAAATTCAAGATGGCCGTCACAGCTAAAAATAGATTTGTAAAAAATAAGTTTGTAGAGACTACTTCTTGAAAACTATAAGTGATATTGATATGGGACTTTTTCTAAAATGATCAGCATGACATGATGTAGATCCTTGTGGAAAATTATTTTGATTCGACGTTAAACATGGCTGCCAGTGGCCATCTTTGGTTACATAAGAGTTATATAGTAAAAACTTGTAGCGACTACTTCTCTGAAACTACTTGACGGATGTTCATGAAACTTCACAGGAATGTTGCTCTTGATGTCTAGTTGATCCTAGAAAAATTTCAGGTCGGCCGGAAATTCAAGATGGCCGCCACAGCTAAAAATAGATTTAAAATAAATAAGTTTGTAGCGACTACTTCTTCAAAACAATAAGAGATATTGATATGGGACTTTTTCTAAAATGATCAGTATGACATGATGTTGGTCCTTGTCGAAAATCGTTTTGATTTGACGTTAAACATGGCTGCCAGCGGCCATTTTTGTTTACATAGAGTTATATAATGAAAACATGTAGCGACTACTTCTCTGAAACTACTTGACGGACTTTCATGAAACTTCACAGGAATGTTGCTCTTAATGTCTTATTGATCTTAGCAAAATTTCAGGTCGGCCGGAAATTCAAGATGGCCGCCACGGTTAAAAATAGATTTTCAAAAAACAAGTCTGTAGCGACTACTTCCTGAAATCAAAATCAATCAGTAGAGCTTCAAGGTCATTGACCTCTTGTTAAATCTTGGTATTTATATGTATGCAAGGAACGACAACTGTGGGTATAGATTGGCAACGTTTACAACTAATGTACACCGTTCCTATATATAGAGAATATTATGTCAGAGCCTTTTACTATCAAGTTTATTAGGAGAGGCTTAAAAAACGAAGAATGACGAGGCTGTGCCTAATAAAGCAAAATGTATTAGGTCACCCCTTTATTAGACAGAAAAGTGTATATCTGCATGATAAAGAATATTAATACATATTAATTTATAACCGATGCAAAGGAGAGTACAAGATGACGTGATTTACAAACTTCGTATGGTCCTTGATTATGATCACTTCCATACAATCTTTATTAAAAGGTTTCTCAAAAGAGGTTATGACCCTATACGTTTTAAACGCACTGCATGTTTCGTGGTTGACCTATTACAGTTCGCCACTATGCTTTCCTCTCATATCAGTGCGATGACCGGACAGAATATGGACCCTTTGATAGCGTCTACATAATTCCTGAAAGGACAGTTACGTTTGATGTTTAGTCTCAATATTGTCTAGTATTATTTTCGAATTGCTCTGGCTTCTGTCAAGTCGTGGATTTCTTGCTGTGTAGCTTTCTGGGCCTTTGTTGTTTTATACATTTATATATACATTATCATTTTTGTTTTTAGTATATTTCCTATTAATGCTGCCTGGTTTGTTTGTTAGAGAATTTAGCCCGGCGTGACTTTCCTTAAGTACACTGTCCCGTTGTATAGGGATGATAATAGGACACATGGGAGTTTGGTGCACCCTAGAACCTGATTTAAACCCACTGCGGTATTTTTGACCTTTCCAGTGTGGTATCCCTACTGTCAACCCTTTTATGTTTTTGGTGTCGTGCGTATGCATATTTTCGGCATGATCAATGTCAACCGTACAGTACATGACAATTATTCAACACCATTAATGTGAACATAATATCAGAAAGAATACTTATATGACAGAAAGTCATATGTCCGAAAAGTTTAATGCAGTTTTACTCGAAGTTGTTGTTTTTTTATGTGAAAATAATTGGTCCATAGAATAGATCTAGTCCGTTTATCCAGCGAGAGCAGACGAGATATCAATCCTAAATAAAATAAGTTATTTTATCACGAAGTACACCATTGTTAAAAAAAAAGAAGAGATTTTCTTCATATGCCATGTTGCCTTCAATACACACATGAAAACGTATTTACTTTGTAAACTGAAACTTGTGGTATGATGAAACATACAAATGAACATATCGGATGTATATCTTGTTATTTTGTTTGGACCGTGATTTTTTCGAATATAGACATGCCTTATGATCAGTTAGTTTTATTTTGCAATGTTTCTTTGCAAAATAGTTACTATATTTAAAACATCCACAAATATATTTGTCGGTTATACTCGTTTGACAGAGAAAGTCCGTCAATGTCACCTTACTATAGAATTGGGATTATTTTGAAACCATGTCAATGAAAGAAAATCTTTGCTTTTTTACAATGGTGTACTTCGAAATTTTGATGATGTGCTAAAATGGCTTTTTTAAAATTTAGAAATGATGTCTCATCTGCTCTTGCTGGATAATTGAACTGGATTTTAAGGCTCACCAACACATGAAAGGTTATATGACGCCTAACAGGAATGAATATGCCAGGCTCATCCTCCATTTACATCGAGATAAAATATGGAGAATGGGCCTAGAACATTCTCACCTGCAGAACTGCAGGGTTGCTGCACATTCTATTGTAGACACTCCATTTACGCTGTCCAGAGCGACGTTATAGTTTTTCTGCCACTGCTCTTAGTGATTTGAGCGAGATGGCACCTGAAACAATATAGGTGTCATGATGAAGACCTTTAATGACCATCAACAATGATAAAATGAACATGAATTTGAGGGGTGGGGGTGTTCTTCCCCTCTGCCTACCCCTCTGTCAGGAACTGCAATGGCCCTATGATAAATGCAATAGTCTGTGGACTAATTTGTTTCGCGTAAAAAACAAAACAACTTTGAGTAAAAGTGTATCAAACTTTTCGGATATAAAGCTAGGGCACAGATTGATAATATGTTCACATCCATATTGTTGATACCTGCCATGTACTATAATATCGCTGACATTGCTCATGCCTAAAATATGCAGTTGGTTGGGAACTTCACTTGACTATATCCCATCGATTTTAGATCATTTTTCAAAGATGTCAGACCAATAGTCCGTAATGCGTGTGGACTGAAGAACGTTATGAACATTTCTTCCAGTTGTATTTGGATCGGTACCAAATTACTCTTCCAAATCGCATCTAGTCCCTTTAAAACAATCTATAACTATGACTTGTTTGTAGGTCTATGTTGGATAACTACTATTGTTTTGCACAGTCCTATATACTTCATGAACTATAAAGAACATTCCTCACATACTGCATATATGTCACCTCTGACGTATTGAACCGCATAACCCATCAACATGTGAAACCATTCTGACACTACTATTAGTGATGTCCGGTATCAAATTCATTCACACCATTAACCTTCATCGACTTGACCATAGACTCTGTCAACTCAAATGTCTTTAGCCCGCTACACACAAGCAACCCTAGAGGTAACAACACCAACAACTCACACCGACATTCTACTTCGAGCAACCACAGGAGTCGTAGGATGTCGTCAGTGAAAGACCTCAGTGATTCTAAGCCTTACCGTGAGCTGCCAGATAAGCAGAACCTCAGAATCCTTAACATCAACTGCAGAAGTGTGAAAGAAAATAACCCTAAGTTCAAAATGGCTGTTAACTACATAAAACCAGACACAATTTGTTGAACAGAATCGTGGCTGAAAGAAATACAAGCAGGCAAACCAACATCTCCAAACGCTATTAACAATGCCTTCATAGCAGTTCAGTACAACTTGACAGTAATTGAGTGTGTTGATTTCATCACAGACTGTGAACTTGAATATGTAAACGTGACAGTTAAATCAAAGAAAGTCCTCTATATTGGATCATTTTACACGCCAAAAAGAAACATATCTGACATTAACAAACTTGCAGATTCACTGAAACTTTTGAACTCATCCAAACAAAAGCACCTCATCCTGTGCGGAAATTTTAACTGCCCCGATATTGACTGGAACACTTTGACTGTCTTTAGCGACCCTAAAGTCCAAGACAGATCAGTACAACAGAACCTTGTAGACACCATGATAGAATTCCACTTGACGCAAATCCATGAAGAACCAACCAGAGGTCATAACCTATTTGACCTGGTTTTTATAACAAATCTTTCCTTGATTAAATCCTCTGTCAACGCACCCGGTATATCTGACCACGTCATGGTTGTCACCGGCGGGGACATCAAGCCTTTGTACCATAACCAGTAACCAAGGAAGATCTTCAAATTTGCAAAGGCCAACTGGGAATACATAGATTCGTTGAAAGAATGTAATTGAATGTTGTTTAACGGCTCATCAACACAGTATAGGTTATTTAGAGCCGCCCCAGAGAGAGGGGAAGGATACATAGGAATCCGGGAACCTGCCCTACTCTTATTATCGAATAGATTCCTATGGTTCTTTAACGTGCTCGGAGGATAGACCGATACACGGGACCGCCCGGTTTACGTCCCCATCCGACGGACGAGGCTAAGGTAAAGTGTCTTGCCTAAGAACACACCGACGGAACTCAGTGGCACCACGGAGGATTGAACCCGGGGCCTCCTGTTACAAATCCGCCGCGCTACCGACTGCGCCACGCCAGCCCCTTCGTTGAAAGAAAGAAGTATGCCATCAAAAACATGCAGAAGTAAATCGCTATACCCTGGGTGGACAGGAAACTTCGGAAGTCACGAAAGAAAAAAGCAAGACTATATAAACAAGAACAGGCTATAGAACAACTGGGTAAAATACAGACAGTTCCAAAAAGAATGCAAAGGACAATTCCGCAGAGCCGAATGCCAGATTATTTTTTTTCGTCAACTTGAAAGTCAGATTTTTTTTTTTTTTTTATGTTTTACTAGTCGTAGAATAAGAACATCTGTTGTATATCTACTCATCGTTTGTGTCGACGTCAACATTGGTTTTCAGTTATTGGCCAAAATCCAATTATTTCAGCAACCACTGGTCAGTGAAGCTTGAATTATGTCATCAGTACCTTCAAGGTCACTGGTAGACACAGGTTCCATAACTCTGTATTGCACTTAAGCAAAAACATGGCCCTTTTACTACTTGGATTTCTGGTTTAAGTTCGTTTTTGACAAGTGTACTTTAACAACTGATAGTCGTACATCAACAAAACTTCAGTAAAGCTTAGTTCTGCTCAACCCGGGGCTAGAGGGCGTGAGCGGTAGCTAGCATATTTCAAACCGAGACTGCAATATTTCGTATGAGTCGTGCTCGGCCGTTTCCAAAGGTCCATTATCATACTCATTTTTGGAATACAAGGGCAATTCCATATTAACTCTGTATTACATTTATGTTCCTTTTTCGACTTCAAAATTCTGGTTAAAGTTTTTAGGCAAGTCCTTGTATTTTTAGTGATTGTTAATTATTAATACAACTTCAGTAAAGCGTGGATGCTAGTAGATACATGTTACATAACTCTGTATTGCATGTTAGCGAAATTATGGCCAAATATTTTCTGCATTGTATTTTAGAAAATCGTAGCCTATTTTCGACTTAGAATTTCTATTATTTTATTTGTTGGAAGTCCATTTATTTCAATACCCACTAGTAATATATCTCTATGAAAGGAGCTTGACAAATGGCATTAATCATCAAGGACACATGTTTCATAACTTTATTTCATTTTAGCCAGATGATAAAATGTTTTCAACTTGGAGTTTCAGTTAACGTGTTTTAAGCAGCTTCATATATTTCAATGAACCTCACTGCATACAAGCCTGTAAATGTCATTAGCCCCATAAACCCAACACCTTCCCCACTCCTACACCACCACCACCACCACCATCTTGTTCACTTCCACCCCCACCCCCGAACACACACACGCTCCACCGTAGACTCCCGCAATGAAAATATTTTATTATGTTTTTAGTAACACTTCACTTCCCCTCCACCGCCCTCTTCAAGTTCATATTCTTTCTGGGGTACTGAAGGTGTTGCTTCGATATTCGGCATATATGTTTACTGACCACTCCCTCCCCGCACCCCCTACACCCTCACCTCACCACCACCTAACCTCCACAATTAATACTTGACCATGTGAATGAACTGGCACCATGGTTGGTGAGAGACTTTGAATACTGGATCTTGTTTAATATGTATATTTCATATTTGGTGTATGGAACTCCATGTGCTGGTTTTATTCGTTAGTTATGCTTGTCCTTGTTTGATTTCTATGTGAGCCCCCTTTTGCTCTTCTGATTGATTGAAAGTTGTGTTTGTGGTGTAGGGGATTGTCTTGTGATGGGCAAAGACTACCATGTTCCATACCATTCTTATTAACACTGGCATATAGCGCATAGCTTTGTCTGTAACATGGCATTGCATGTGGCTGAAGCTGCTTCTTAAAAGCCAGCAATGAGTATAAAAACAAAAAATGGCACCAGATAATGTTTTCTGATCATTTTATGCATTATTCTTCTCAGAGAGGTTTTTAATCACAAATTTCAAAATAATAAAGCATTATTAAACCATAAAATTTGGCATGTAAATACACTAAACATTACTCTGTATGTTACTTTGATATATCAAAATAATTATATAATGCATTTATTTTCTATACTTTCTAGAACAAAACTTTTATTCCTGACTGTCAAATTTTGAATGTTGGTGCATCTATACCTGTAAAAATAAGAACAGTGATTGGTCAGAATGCTGAAATCCTTATCTTGAAGCACACGAAATACTAACTGGCTACGGTGTATACATAATGGTGGTAGGGCCTACCGAATGCTGGGGTTTAAGTCCACTTACTTGTCGATGATATTCACAAAGTCCATCGCACAAGTACCAGGACCCTTGTATTGTAATACTACCATGACCACTGCATATCACATTGATTACTAACATGTCCAAAGTACATCACTAAGTTCTACTACCATGACCACTGTATATCACAAGTATTACTATCATGACCACTGTATATCACATGTATTACTACCATGACCACTGAATACCCCATTCATTACGTAACCATGACCACTGAATGAATACCCCATGCATGACTACCATGAGCTATGCATACTAAATGTATTACTACCATGACCACTGATACCAATTTATTAATAATATACATCATGTCAAACATCCATGTTAAGTTTGCACAGACTGTTATTTTCCCATTTTTGTAATATCTCATCGCTTGTAATGTCTCCATGGAGAGGTCTATTTTGTAATGTCATCCCAGTATAATTTGTACTGTCTTATGATTGAAGAGTCAAAACAAGTTTATATGACTATTGGGGTGTCATAATAACTCCTATACTGAACAGTGCATGTATACATGCGCAAATGAAAATCAGTGAACATTTACTAAAATGGCGGACACAGTACAACTTTCTGAAGATGAGTTGAAAAGTTTACTCATGAGTTCACGGCTGAATATTCCGAAAGAACTGCACATTTATTTTCCAGGTGCTGAGAATAGTGATTTTGAACAGAGAGAAGTAACACTGTTTTCTCATGTTTTATTTCAAAGGAATATTTAGCTTTTTAAAGATATTTTTCAGTATAATAAAATAAATAGCCTTAGAAGGTTGACAAATATTCACGGTCACCCTCACAGGATTGCAATATTTACATACTACCATGACAAATGCCAATCACATTTAGGCCATTATTTTTTATTATTTGTTTTACGAACCATCAACACAGAGAATTGCTGTAGGAGGAAGGGAATTAAAAACACAAAATAAAAAATTGATAGAGCATAGTTTATTTTATTTGAAAGGATGAGAATGAAATGTTCTATTAAAATCTGGGAGGAGGTTAAAAACAATAAACTATCAAACTACGGAAAAAATAATAGCCTTATTACTGTCTTACGTGTACCACATTAAGTATAACCATGACTTTATATGAATATCACATTCATTACTACCATGACCAATGTATACCAAATTACTACCATGACCACTTTATAACACTTTATACAACACATTTACTACACCTTTGCCAGCGTATACCACATTTACCATATTTATAAATACTATGACTAATGTATACTACATTTATTACTACCATGATCTATATAGATCACATTTAGTACAACCATGAATACTATCAATGTCTTCTACTTCTGAGCAGAAGTTGTGGTTAAACATTTCTATGTTGAATCCATTGGCTGATTGAGTAGATGTACATCATTTTTCATAGACTAAAGAGGGAGCCAGATTATTGTTTTTCCTCTACTTGCTAACCAGTAGGCCTTATTGCCTTCTGACCGTTCCAAGTCGGTAAACCTGTCTTCACCACCCTTTCTGTTGTTTTTGTCTCCTTCATTGTATTTTCAAGTCCTTGTTCGCAGTACAGTGCGGACCTACGATGCCATTGCGTTCGGACGCTGTGGTTTCTATAGGACCCTATATCTCATTTTTGAACTTTAATTTTTTCCAAGAATGTGTGAGAAGGCCGGATTATTTTTTTTCAACAGTTTGAGGTACTGTTTATTTTTTTTCGCTCAAGTCAGAGCCAGAATAATTTTGTTCAGCAATTCAAGGGCCAGAATCAAAATGACCGGTACCTAAGGAAAACTATACCTACCATTCCACCGCGAAACATCGAAAGGAAAGACGTAATAAAAATCCTTAAAAACCTTAAAATATCTACCGCGTAGATGTCAGGCCAGGGGTATCAGATCATAACATAGTCTTTGCCGAGGCAGATGTCAGACCCATCAGGTACAAACAGTAACCAAGAGAAATTCCGCTGTACAAGAAGGCAAACTGGGAGAAGATTAAGGAAGAAGTTTTCATCCTTGCTGACACCATTAATAACATGTACAACAACAGTGCAACTAGTGTCAACAGCATGTGGGAAACATTTAGAGATCGACACTCTTGAAAGTATCATCAAGAAACACAAAGAAAAGAGATAGCTTTCCGTGGATCTCCCCCGAAATCAGAAAACTCATTAAAAAGAGAGACAGATGGTATAAACGAAAAAGAAAATCAGCCCATCCTGAAAAAACAGAAAAATACAAAAGAAATAAAATGCCTAGTTCAAAGAAATCAGACAAGACTACTGGAACTATATCGAAAACGTGGTAACACCTAAACAGAACGAATATGAGTACAGTGGTCTAAAGAGATTCTGGACCTACATCAAGCACAAAAGAAATGACAACTGTGGAGTATCAAAATTGAGGAGTGAAGGGAAGCTGCACACCGTCTCGAAAGAGAAAGCCGCAATACTTAATATGCAATTCCAGTCAACATTCTCAGATAGAGAGGACTTAACATCGAAAGAATTCAAACAAAGAACAAAGATGAATGATCCGCCCAACATCCCAAAACTGAATGACACAAATTTCACCAGTCCAGGCATAGAAAAGCTTTAAAAAAAAGTAAAACCCTAACAAAGCTGCAGGCCCCGACAATATCAGACCAAATGTCCTAAACGAACTACATAAGGAAGTCGCACCTATCTCAGGCTCATATTCAGGAAATCGATGGATACAGGCCAAGTCCCCAGAGACTGGCTTACCGCTCACGTTACACCTGCCTTTAAGAAGGGTAGAAAATATGATGCTGAGAACTATCGCCTAATCTCACTAACCTGCGTGTGTTGTAAAATCACGGAGCATATCGTAACAAGCGCCATCATGAACCATGCAGATAGAAATAACCTTTTCTATCCCTTACAACATGGCTTTAGAAAGGGGGGGACGTTCATGTGAGACCCAGCTGATAGAGTTTGTAGATGAAGTTTCATTCAACCTAGACAAAGGGCAGCAAGTAGATGTCTGCATAATGGACTTCAGTAAAGCTTTCGACAAAGTCGGTCCAGTCTACGTGTACACAAGCTACAACATTACGACATTGATGGAAAGGTGAACCGCTGAATCAACAGCTTCTTGACGGACAGAACGCAGGCAGTGATTGTTGACAGAGAGCGCTCAGAGTTTGTTGGCGTAGAGTCGGGAGTTCCACAAGGATAAGGATTAGGACCTAGCCTACTATTAGGACCTCTATTATATAAACGACCTACCAAAGTCAATTAGATCTAGAGTCCGACTCTTCGCCGACGACACCATAGTCTATCTCGTCATCAAATCACAGACAGACGCAAATACTCTTCAAGAAGACTTAAACATGCTTACCCAGTATATATTGTATATACTGCACACTTAATTCCATATATATTCCAAGGAAATCCCAAGATGTTTTGGAAAAAAAAGTTGCAGTTAGAAAGGACACAACTGTGATGTTGTAGACGTTTTAATCACAGTACACGTTGTAACAAGAAATTCATAAATGTTGAAGTTCTTCTTTGAAAAAATTGAGCCAGTTCAGTACTGTATTTAACGTAAAGAGTTTGCAAAATGTTGCATCCTAAGTTTGCGCCAAACGCGTACTCTGTCAATAATGAAACTTTGCAGGAATACTATTTGCTGTGTTACGTGTTGTTTTAGTATTTTTTCTGAAAGGAAAGAATTTACGTAGCCATGTACCATTCGAATAACAGCAGCATATCGTACATACAATATATAGAGGAAATTCCCGTGCCGCGTTTCTTTTCCCTTTCAGTATAGTTATGTAAGCTTTTCAAAACTGTTTTGGACTTGAGACCAGTGAAGAAATTTACATCCTCATATCACACTGTAGTATATTGTCCACATACATGCGAGTTAAGCTCTTTCATGCTTTTTAGTAAGTACATCAGAACCAGCACAATAACCAGTGGCCATGGGAAGAATGTGTTTGACGATTCAAGATTGTCCATGATTGGGTCTGGATAAAAAGGATAAGCTGTATATACTTCACCATGTCCATCTCATGATTGTTGAAAAGGTGAAAAGCCTGAACAGAAACGTGAGAACATACTTTTAGATATTGATTTTTAGCTCTACTGATCAGAGAATCAGCAGAGATTATGCAGTGGTGCGGTGTCCGTCGTCCGTCTGTCCGTAAACTTTTTTTTATACCGACTACTCCTCTGAAACTACTGGATGGATTTTCATGAAACTTTACAGAAATATTGCCCATGAAGTCTAGTTGATCCTAGCAAAAATTAATGTTGATGTGAAATCCAAGATGGCCGCCAAAGCTGAAAATAGATTTTTAAAAAACAAGTTTGTAACGACTACTTCTTGAAAACTGTAAGTGATATTGATATGAGACTTTTATAAAATTATCAGCATGGCATGATGTTGGTCCTTGGCGAAAATCATTTTGATTCGACATTAAACCTGGCTGCCAGTGGCCATATTTGTTTACATATAGTTATGTAGTAAAAACTTATAGCGACTACTCATCTGAAACTACTCTACGGGTTTTCATGAAACTTCACTGGAATATTGCTCTTGATATGTAGTTGATCCTAGCAAAAGTTCAGGTCGGCCGGAAATTCAAGATGGCCACCACAGCTAAAATAGATTAAAAAAACCACACGTTTTTAGCGACTACTTCTTGAAAACTATAAGTGATATTGATATGGGACTTTTTTCAAAAATGATCAGCATGACATGATGTTGGTCCTTGTCGAAAATCATTTTGGTTCGACATTAAACATGGCTGCCAGCGGCCATCTTTGTTTACATAGAATAACATGTATATAGTAAAAACGTGTATCGACTACTCCTCTGAAACTACTTGGTGGGGGATCACGTGGTTTCAAAATGACGTCACCGATGGAAAAACAACCCGCTTCGAAGTAAGATTTTCTTTATATTTTCCTTATTACTTCACGCATTTTCATGTAATATAGCCTAAAGTATCCGGAATTTTCCGCACTTTATTCCGTAACTTTGTAGATGAATGTTCCACAGATTTTTTGTTTAAGCCGCCACCAATTCCGAAATGTAGTTTTTCGAGTCGGTCTCGTACACTGGAATGAAGAGGTTTGCATGATATTCGTCATAAAATGTACTCATTTGCATCAGTTCTAGTCCCGCAACTTTGCCTTATAACCAAAAAAGTCATAACTACCACAATTTAAAAGTTACATGTGCTACAGTGAAAATAATTATGGAATTTCGAAAATGATCTCGAACACTGGCAGCGTGAAAAGAGATCTCGTGCACTTGTATGTTTATACTTATTAGATTCGCTCACGAGTTTTGTAATGCTAGGCGGTTTATTGTGTGTATGCGATGTACTTATGAATTTTGGTCATTTGTAGGTGCCAGTGAAGTTTCTATATAGCTACCAACACAATACGGGTAACATTTTGGGTAAGGTTTTCCTCAGTATTTTACTTATTACTGCAGATAGATATAAGGGATGATTATATGTAATGTAGGTCGGATGGCTTACATGTCACGAGAACGAACCCCGGGTGAGCCTCTAGATGGTATAACAAGCGAAATCATTGCGACATATGTTTTGTATCATGTTTTTGTTTTGCTTTGTCCCGTACTATGAACAAAACGAAATTATCATAACCAATCGAGGGGTGGGTGTGCCTAGGCAGCAGTGCGATAAGTAACCATGCGACAATTAAGCTGTGCATCATATCAGTTTTACTGTTTTTTCAAACCCGACAGGGAAATGTCTCCGCTATGATACGTCATTTGAAAGAATATAAAGAAAACAAAGTAATGTCTGCATATTTTCAAACTACAAGTATATTCAAAATTTTCCTTGACTTCATATTTGAAAATATATAAATACATTTGATTTGAAATGTACTTCGTCAATTCGGAAGTATCTTTTGGTGCAACAAGAAGTTTTACAATGTTGTATTGTATAACAGTTTCGTTGTATTTTCCGAGTTACTTGTATGTTTCTTTTCTATTTCATGTATTAAGAAGATTTTTCTTGAACGAGGCACTGTTTTCAAAACGGTAGAGACATTTCGGCAGCATGAGTCGAATATCCTCAGACACTCAGGGCAGTACCATTGCTTCAGAAAGCTCTTTGTGACGTGAAGAAGTAACTTGAAGCGTCACACACGCGTCATACCGACTTTAATAAACACATGAGACATGCATATTTACATGTTCAACATGAGAAATCAAAACAGAACTTGTAGAGCATGAATACAGCTGCAGAAAAGACTAACCAATCTAACATGTTTATGAAAAATCAGGTTTAAAACTATTGTGACAGGTGAAACTTAAATGGTGAATTGGTTGCATTCTTCATGTGCCATTTTAGAGAGCATGATTCCTCTATATAATATATCTAACGTTTTAGTTTTGCCACTTTTAACAATCGTTTACAAATGAAATCATGAAATGTCAAGACATGTGTTAGTGTGTATTCCATTCGTTTTCGAAAAAAACTGTTTTTCAAAATAATAATGCTATTATTATAGTTTGGGATGACGGTTGACTGTCCTCCTTGAATGCTACTTTCCCTGTCCGATCTTTTTACATTTCTTTACAAACATTAAGTGTTTGTTTATCGTTTTGAAAATTAGGTCAAGCGACTGAATGACTTTTATGACCGAAACTATGTTGTCTAATTACATGTTTATTTGATGTACTGCAAGGGCTGAAAAAATATGAAGCACGTTGTAAGCGTGTGATATATATGTTTTAATTTGTATATTTAATGATCTCAGTATTAGATCACTAGAAGCTGAGATGGGCTCTTATGATCGCGTTCACAACTTAATTTTGTATTGGATCTCAATGCTCAGAATGTTCGAAAGGCATTCAGATACGACCATTAGTAATGGAGTCATTGTCTATGGAAAGTCTCGGCTGCCTTCTGTTGGCCTTTTGCATTTTGTGCATTTTCTAAGTTCTGATGTGAATTTCGTAAGTTGTTATGTGCATTTCGTAAGTTGTTATGTGCATTTTCTAAGTTGTCCTGTGCATTTTCTAAGTTGTTATGTGCATTTTATATGTTGTCCTGTGCATTTTCTAAGTTGTTATGTGCATTTTATATGTTGTCATGTGCATTTTCTAAGTCGTCCTGTGCATTTTCTAAGTTGTTATGTGCATTTTGCAAGTCGTCTTGTGCATTTTCTAAGTTGTCCTGTGCATTTCGTAAGTTGTTATGTGCATTTTGTAAGTTGTTATGTGCATTTTCTAAGTTGTCCTGTGCAATTCGTAAGTTGTAATGTGCATTTTGTAAGTTGTTATGTGCATTTTCTAAGTTGTCCTGTGCATTTCTTAAGTTGTTATGTGCATTTTGTAAGTTGTTATGTGCATTTTCTAAGTTGTCCTGTGCATTTCGTAAGTTGTTATGTGCATTTCGTAAGTTGTGATGTGCATTTTCAAAGTTGTCCTGTGCATTTCGTAAGTTGTTATGTGCATTTTGTAAGTTGTTATGTGCATTTTGTAAGTTGTTATGTGCATTTTGTAAGTTGTCTTGTGCATTTCCTAAGTTGTTATGTGCATTTCGTAAGTTGTGATGTGCATTGTTTAAGTTGTTCTTTGCATTGTTTAAGTTGGCATGTGCATATTCTAAATTGTTATGTGCATTTTCTAAGTTGTTGTGTGCATTTTCTAAGTTGTCCTGTGCATTTCGTAAGTTGTTATGTGCATTTTGTAAGTTGTTATATGCATTGTTTAAGTTGTGATGTGCATTGTTTAAGTTGTTCTGTGCATTGTTTAAAGGTGAAATTTAGCGTGTTTTTTGAGCATATATTCTGAAATATATGTATATAATATACACTCTGTTCAAATATTACACTTATTGGTTGTCCCGTTTTCTCACAGTAGCCAATTTTATCTCATAGCGCACACGCTTCGAGTTTCGCCCTTTTTGAAGATAGGTAAGTGTCACATGATCCTGTGACGTCATTGGTACCGAACGATTAGCGGTGTCGCATTGAGTTGTATGGTATTGTCTATGTAGGATTACGTTTTATGGTACGTGTTAAAACTGCCGTGTGCTGTAGCTGGGTGTCAAAGTGTGCATAAAAAAGGACAATCTAATAACATCAGTTTCTTTTGTTTTCCTAATCAGGTTAATGATAGATTAAGATTTGAAGTGTGGGACGAAAATCGCCCGTCGCGTCAAAAAAATGGGAACCTTTGAAAGACGCGCGAGTTTGTAGTAAACACTTTGAGTTGGATTCGTGGGAAGTCCATCCTTTGGTTTCATTTTCATTGAATTTGGAGGACAGACGGCTATGCAGATTAAAAACAACAGCGATACGAACAATATTTTCTTACAAAATTGAGAAGGGCCTAACCCCGCCGTCTCCGAGCAAGTTTTATTCGCCGATTCGACCGGCGTTGAGGAAGACATTATTAAATGAGGTAAGATAGAAGTTTTTGTTCAGTTATCTTAGCAATTCCTCGGGTATGTGTATGATAAATTGTAGAAAGGTATATAGTCTTAGATCTGTACATCGTGACTGTTTAGATGTTGGATTAGATGCATGCGTCTTACGTGAACGGCGCTAATATAATGTAGCCGTCTTTTTCAAAAGATTGCTAAAAAGGTTTAGCATATAGATGTAAATGAATTCGGTGAAATAAACTCTGTGTCGTTGTTTCAATATATATTTTGTAGTATTTTTTTTTTGTTTGTTTTTTGTTTTAAATTATACACTTTCTTCAGCCAATAGTGTTATAGATGTATATAGAGTTATATACCGGTCTCTGGATTTGAAAATAATGACAAATTGTTTCATGGATAAGACATTAAAAGGCAGACAATTGATAATGTTACTAGCTATTATATTAGTTCAATAATGTTGTATGGCAAAACAACAACAATAACGGCTTTTACCTCATGCAGTAAGTAAAATAAGTGCTTTACAAGCATATATATATACCTTATATTCTAAATCAAAAATTTGATCTGTTAGGTCTGTTTTTTCGATCTCTACATGCACATAACACATAATGTTGTGCTCATAATACATTTGACTATATTATTTAGATCATAGTATTTTCGCTCTTCGTGCGCGATGAACTAGTTTCTCACGCATCATATATCCGTCTTGTGCAATACGCGGCTCGCCGCGGCGGTATTACACCGCTCACGGAATTGCAATATACAGGAAATGTAGACATATCATAAAACTACGTTTCCCTAAATGGTGCTTGATTTTGTCATATACCGACGTATGTACCTTGATTAGGCTGTACTTCAATAGGGCACCGCAATGGTTGATTAGTCGATGTGTGGTATATTGTTAGTTGGGGGCACGTGGAGAGCGTGTCATACTGCAAATCCGAATCACATGCATACACCACTATAGAGTGTTTGGAGGCGGCGGGGACTTATGGTATATAGAATACTATAGAAATTAGATGCTTCTTCATTTATTTATTTATTTATCAATTATACTTACTAGACTCTAAATATATTTTTCCAATGTCTACTTTTCGGCAAAAATAAAGTCGGTTGATGAATCCGAGGTATTTTCATCCTCAGACACGAATTCTGGCTCAAAATCGTAAGGTTGCATAGTGCAACCGTCTTATCATGGGCATTTCATCTGACTCCGCATCATACTCGCTTAATTCCGACATTTTCACACACACTGTACTGTTTTTGCGTGCTTTCCCTATGTACAAATGGTTTCATTTTGTTCCCAATGACGTCACTTCCGGTTTTACGAGGAAGAGTTTTCCCCCTTTGATTTTTTTTTCAATTTTTTAGCGAAGCCTGTTCGTCTTTTCGGTTTTTATCTTTAAAAACATATTTTCACTAAACACACATCAATAGCATAGTAAACGTCGTATTAATAATGATATTTAATAATTAAAAACATATCAACAACGGATTTGTTGATTTAGGACAAATTTCATCTTTAAGTTGTCGTGTGCATATTCTAAGTTGTTATGTGCATGTTATGTGCATTTTCTAAGTTGTTATGTGCATTTTCTAAGTTGTTATGTGCTTTTCGTAAGTTGTTATGTGCATATTCTAAGTTGTCTTGTGCATTTTCTAAGTTGTTAAGTGCATTTTCTAAGTTGTTACGTGCGTTTCGTAAGTTGTTATGTACATTTAGTAAGTTGTTATGTGCATTTCGTAAGTTGTCTTGTGCAAACTACAAGTCGTCGTTAAGTAGACTTTTCATCGGAATAGGTTTTGAAGGAAACACCGGTAGAAATGGCGGCTCCAGGAGCGACTGCTTACTTTAACAAAATTGGGCTAGGTACATTATACAATAAATTCTTAGAACACAAAATTGATTTCAAAACGTGTAAGGGATTGTCTGACGTGGAGTTAATAAATCTTGGTCTGAAAACAATAGATCGGGTCACAGGTGGCAGTATCAGGAGGTGTGGTACAGGTGTCCGTGGGTACGGAAGATAAGGGGCGGGCCGGGAGACAAGGGTGGGTGTCGGAAGACAGGAGGACGGGAGTCGGGAGAGAAAGGGGCGTGAGGTTTTGAAAATAGCAAGTTTGTAAAAAAAAAATGATGAAGAATTATCATAGTTTGAGAGTCGTTTTGGGTAAAACAGTCTATATCCTATCAAAATCCTTAATTGACCATTATCTTGTCTGCCGTACACGTTCGGTCTCCATGATAGATACGTTTTAGTACCGTCACGTGACGTAGAGTTATCGTTCGTGCCTTCCTCCACACAACAGTGTACAGTCAGTCGGAGATGTCAACTGTAACAACGTTCAAATGCTGAACTAGATACGTTTATGGATTTCGTCCCTTGTTTATCAGTACTCTGAGAGAGAAGAGAAAAAAGGGGGCGGAGAAGGGAGAAATGGGGGAGGGAGGAGGGAGAAGACGACCTCACGTAGCCCCTAACTAACAAATAATAATGATAATAAATTGAAAAATATATTTAAATAAAAGTCATATTAACGTGCTATTTGTTGAAAACAAACATATTTTAAGTTTTCCTGAAAAAAAGTCCCAGAGTATTTAAAATATGTTTGTTTTCATCAAATAACACGTGAAGTCCGGACTCTATTGAACCTATACCTTTAGGACGTCTTAGGACTACACACAAAGACAAACAAATAACACGTTATTTTTTATTTTATTTTTATTTATTTTTTATTTTTTTTCAGACCAAGATTTATCAACTCCACGTCAGACAATCCCTTACACATTTTGAAATCAGTTTTATGTTCTAAGAATTTATTGTATAATGTACCTAGCCCAATTTCTTTTATCTAGGCAGAGCATAGCGTCCGCTCCTGGAGCCGCCATTTCTACCGGTGTTTCCTTCAAACCCTATTCCGATAAAAAGTCTGCTTAACGACGACTTGTAGTTTGCACAAGACAACTTACGAAATGTACATAACAACTTATGAAATGCACATGACAACTTAGAAAATGCACATAACAACTTAGAAAATGCACATAACAACTTAGAAAATGCACAAGACAACTTAGAATATGCACATAACAACCTACGAAATACACATAACAACTTACGAAATGCACATAACAACTTAGAAAATGCACAAGACAACTTAAAATATGCACATAACAACCTACGAAATGCACATAACAACTTACTAAATGTACATAACAACTTACGAAATGCACATAACAACTTAGAAAATGCACATAACAACCTACGAAATGCACATAACAACTTACTAAGTGTACATAACAAATTGGAAAATGCACATAACAACTCACGAAATGCACATAACATAACAACCTACGAAATGCACATAACAACTTACTAAGTGTACATAACAAATTGGAAAATGCACATAACAACTCACGAAATGCACATAACAACTTAGAAAATGCACAAGACAACTTAGAATATGCACATAACAACCTACGAAATGCACATAACAACTTAGAAAATGCATATAACAACTTGGAAAATGCACATGACAACTTAGAAAATGCACAAGACAACTTAGAAAATGCACATGACAACCTAGAAAATGCACATAACAACTTACTAAATGCACATAACAACTTAGAAAATGCACAGGACAACTTAGGAAGCGTACTGCACAAAATGCAAAAGGACAACAGAAGGCAGCCGAGGCTTTCCATAATTGTCCCTGAGTGTGTATATTTGTGAACTGAATCACATCTCCATTTTTCATGAGAGGATTTAGAAATTTGTATGTCTAAATTTCTAAATAATTCATATATATCGTCTTATAAACACCTCCCCATTTTATCAAACCTTGATATTAATCGGGTCTTTAAAAGATCTACATTTTGAAAACCAGTGAGATCGTTCTTTTTTTAAATAATAAAAAATAGAGCCTTTGAATTTTTGACAGACCGTAGACAGACCCCAAATTACCCGAGGCAAATCCCTACCTAGCGGGGTCTGAGGACATGTACTCCGGAAAAAAACTGTTGATTTCCTACGTTTTAGTGCATTCCGTGCGAATTTTTCAATTTTATTTTGGACAAATATATTTTAGTGATTTTATTTAATTGATTTTCCATTTGAATGCCTACTTCAATGTTTGGTAACTTCCCAAAATTCTACCGAGCCCTCAGAGTAACTACGGGACTGTTTGAAGAAAAAATATATACATTTGATATTTGTGAAGCTTGGTCAAGAGTCAATGATAACTTTCAACCGAGATGAGTGCACATATAAACAAAAGAAAGTTAATGCCTTCCAATGTCATCGCTTTAGGTCCATTTGGGTCTCTTGGATGGGCTATTTTGCTTTGTTAAACATATATTCGATACTTATTTGCTTGCACTAAGCAAAGTGATTTTATTATGTATTTCGCTGTAAATAAGTTAATCGTTATATTTCGTTTCAAAAATGTTTCAACTACTTTTTATTGTTCATGTGTTGTATTACGCAGTTTATTATGATTGTATGATATACATATTGTTTAATACATCCAGTACTCCAAATTTTTTTTTTTTTTTTTCACTTTACATTAATTTTGTCGGATGCATTCAACGCTGCCTAATTACACAAATACGTTGAACTTCAAATATTTTTATTATAAGAACATTTAAGGTATACAATTCTTCACTGAAAGTCTAAATGACGTTTTTTTCTGATCTTTTCTGGTGACAAACACTGCACATGTACATACTGATAGGCATCCCTGGCACCTAACCGGCGTTTATGTAAGGTAAGCAACCTCTGATAAGAAGCCAAGGGGACATACCCACAACGACCACACCTAAACTATTGTCTAGAGGAGCAATTTATTTAAGGTTTTAGTAGACGGGCAACGGTCGTCAAATGGTTCGTTTTATGAGAAAACTTGCAGTAGGTCACACATTTCTGCTGTCAGTGGTTTCACCAAGGTGCTGTTTGGTGCCAGTAAATGGGCTAATGAGCAACTGGGATCCTCTCGACCAATTAAGGTTGCCGCCATGTATAGCTTATTAATCGTTAGGAATAACGTAAAACGGAAAAAAAATCAGTTGAGATAAAACGCTTGACAATTTCTTTTTATTCAGTGAGCGTATTTATTCTGCGATATTTATTTCTAACATATTGCATTGTGTCTTATGGGCATTGCTGTCATGGAAAAACCCCACATACATTCCGAGCAAACGCATCGTCATGAGTATCAGAACTCATGAAAAATGAATAAATATTAGAATATTTAGACAAATGCAAGTTGCAGTTTTGACTGCTTCAAAATGTCCAGCTTCTTACAAAGTCTTGTTAAAAACAATTTACTTTCATAACGTCTTTATCATTTAAAAACTAAGACATCGCATTGGAGTGGCATTTTATTACTACTAATAGTCTAAGTCTATTATTTTCTTTTAGATTTCATCCGGATCCTTTCTCTAGTATCCAATGTATGGTTACTGTAACATTTCAAAAAGCATGTTTAATTCTTCATGATATCGTTGCCATACATTGTATGTCTTTGACGTGTTGTTTATCTATACAATAGGAAATCACCTCCACAATCCTACCCGAATTCTCATGTTGGTACTCTATATGAACTACCACTGGCACCTGAAATGATCAGTAATGCATCAGTACATCGCATAAACAATATACACCGTGAAACAAAAGCACAAGTGTACGAGATCTCTTTTCAAGTAACCAGTGTTCGAGATCATTTTCGAAATTGCATAATTATTTTCACTGTAGCGCATTAACATTTAAAATTATGGTAGATATGACTTTTTTGTTTATAAAGCAAAGTTGCGGGACTAGAACTGATTCAAATGAGTCCATTTTAAGACGAAAATCATGAAAACTATGATAATTCTTCATCATTTTTTTCTACAAACTTGCTATTTTAAAACCTCACGCCCCTTTCTCTCCCGACTCCCGTCCTCCTGTCTTCCGACCCCCACCCTTGTCTCCCGGCCCGCCCCTTATCTTCCGTACCCACGGACACATGTACCACACCTCCTGATACTGCCACCTGTGACCCGATCTATTGTTTTCAGACCAAGATTTATTAACTCCACGTCAGACAATCCCGTACACGTTTTGAAATCAATTTTGTGTTCTAAGAATTTATTGTATAATGTACCTAGCCCAATTTTGTTAAAGTAAGCAGAGCATAGCGTTCGCTCCTGGAGCCGACATTTCTACCGGTGTTTCCTTCAAAACCTATTCCGATAAAAAGTCTATTTAACGACGACTTGTAGTTTGCACAAGACAACTTACGAAATGCACATAACAACTTACTAAATGTACATAACAACTTACGAAACGCACGTAACAACTTAGAATATGCACACGACAACTTAAACAATGCACAGAACAACTTAAACAATGCACATCACAACTTAAACAATGCATAAAACAACTTAGAAAATGCACATAACAACTTCAAAATGCACATAACAACTTACGAAATGCACAGGACAACTTAGAAAATGCACACAACAACTTAGAAAATGCACATAACAATTTAGAATATGCACATGCCAACTTAAACAATGCAAAGAACAATTAAACAATGCACATCACAACGTACGAAATGCACATAACAACTTAATTAGGAAATACACAAGACAACTTAGAAAATGCACATAACAACTTACAAAATGCACACAACTACTTACGACACATAACAACTTACAAAATGCACATAACAACTTACGAAATGCACAGGACAACTTTGAAAATGCACATCACAACTTACGAAATGCACATAACAACTTACTAAATGTACATAACAACTTACGAAATGCATAGGACAACTTAGAAAATGCACATAACAACTTACAAAATGCACATAACAACTTAAGAAATGCACATAACAACTTACAAAATGCACATAACAACTTACGAATTGCACAGGACAACTTAGAAAATGCACATAACAACTTACAAAATGCACATAACAACTTACGAAATGCACAGGACAACTTAGAAAATGCACATAACAACTTACAAAAGTCACAACTTAGAAAATGCACATAACAACTTAGAAAATGCACAAGACGACTTGCAAAATGCACATAACAACTTAGAAAATGCACAGGACAACTTAGAAAATGCACATGACAACATATAAAATGCACATAGCAACTTAGAGAATGCACAGGACAACTTAGAAAATGCACATAACAACTTACGAAATTCACATCACAACTTAGAAAATGCACAAAATGCAAAAGGCCAACAGAAGGCAGCCGAGACTTTCCATAGACAATGACTCCATTACTAATGGTCGTATCTGAATGCCTTTCGAACATTCTGAACATTGAGATCCAATACAAAATTAAGTTGTGAACGCGATCATAAGAGCACATCTCAGCTTCTAGTGATCTAATACTGAGATCATTAAATATATAAATTAAAACATATATATCACACGCTTACAACGTGCTTCATATTTTTTCAGCCCTTGCAGTACATCAAATAAACATGTAATTAGACAACATAGTTTCGGTCATAAAAGTCATTCAGTCGCTTGACCTAATTTTCAAAACGATAAACAAACACTTAATGTTTGTAAAGAAATATAAAAAGATCGGTCAGGGAAAGTAGCATTCAAGGAGGACAGTCAACCGTCATCCCAAAATATGATAATAGCATTATTATTTTGAAAAACAGTTTTTTTCGAAACGAATGGAATACACACTAACACATGTCTTGACATTTTATGATTTCATTTGTAAACGATTGTTAAAAGTGGCAAAACTAAAACGTTAGATATATTATATAGAGGAATCATGCTCTCTAAAATGGCACATGAAGAATGCAACCAATTCACCATTTAAGTTTCACCTGTCACAATAGTTTTAAACCTGATTTTTCATAAACATGTTAGATTGGTTAGTCTTTTCTGCAGCTGTATTCATGCTCTACAAGTTCTGTTTTGATTTCTCATGTTGAACATGTAAATATGCATGTCTCATGTGTTTATTAAAGTCGGTATGACGCGTGTGTGACGCTTCAAGTTACTTCTTCACGTCACAAAGAGCTTTCTGAAGCAATGGTACTGCCCTGAGTGTCTGAGGATATTCGACTTATGCTGCCGAAATGTCTCTACCGTTTTGAAAACAGTGCCTCGTTCAAGAAAAATCTTCTTAATACCTGACATAGAAAAGAAACATACAAGTAACTCGGAAAATACAACGAAACTGTTATACAATACAACATTGTAAAACTTCTTGTTGCACCAAAAGATACTTCCAAATTGACGAAGTACATTTCAAATCAAATGTATTTATATATTTTCAAATATGAAGTCAAGGAAATTTTGAATATACTTGTAGTTTAAAATGTGCAGACATTACTTTGTTTTCTTTATATTCTTTCAAATGACGTATCATAGCGGAGACATTTCCCTGTCGGGTTTGAAAAAACAGTAAAACTGATATGATGCACAGCTTAATTGTCGCATGGTTACTTATCGCACTGCTGCCTAGGCACACCCACCCCTCGATTGGTTATGATAATTTCGTTTTGTTCATAGTACGGGACAAAGCAAAACAAAAACATGATACAAAACATATGTCGCAATGATTTCGCTTGTTATACCATTTAGAGGCTCACCCGGGGTTCGTTCTCGTGACATGTAAGCCATCCGACCTACATTACATATAATCATCCCTTATATCTATCTGCAGTAATAAGTAAAATACTGAGGAAAACCTTACCCAAAATGTTACCCGTATTGTGTTGATAGCTATATAGAAACTTCACTGGCACCTACAAATGACCAAAATTCATAAGTACATCGCATACACACAATAAACCGCCTAGCATTACAAAACTAGTGAGCGAATCTAATAAGTATAAACATACAAGTGCACGAGATCTCTTTTCACGCTGCCAGTGTTCGAGATCATTTTCGAAATTCCATAATTATTTTCACTGTAGCACATGTAACTTTTAAATTGTGTGGTAGTTATGACTTTTTTGGTTATAAGGCAAAGTTGCGGGACTAGAACTGATGCAAATGAGTACATTTTCTGACGAATATCATGCAAACCTCTTCATTCCAGTGAACGAGACCGACTCAAAAAATTACATTTCGGAATTGGTGGCGGCTTAAACAAAAAATCTGTAAAACATTCATCTACAATCAAAGTTACGAAATAAAGTGCAGAAAATTCCGGATACTTTAGGCTATATTACATGAAAATGCGTGAATTAATAAGGAAAATATAAAGAAAATCTTACTACGAAGCGTGTTGTTTTTCCATCGTTGACGTCATTTTGAAACCACGTGATCCCCCACCTTGTTGACGGATTTTCATGAATGTTGCTCTTGGTGTCTAGTTGATCCTAGCAAAATTTCAGGTCGGCCAGAAAAACGTTTAAGGAAGTAGGGCGAACAGTTAGGTCACGTGATAATTAAAAAAAGTTATGACGATGTTTATAATAAATCCTTTTGCGTGATCTACAAAGATAAAATATTGACTTATATATCAAATAATTTCGATTTTTTTTCTATGAGTTAATATTTTTTAGTAATTTTCTGCTATCGAGCTTCGGTTTGAAATGTTTACATATGCGTATCGATTGAAAAAAAATAAGTACGTATTATTTTTGTAGTAAAATAGTCCCGATTAAAACTAAATTGTTTTCGAGCATTATTTCAAATCTTGCAACATCTAATCTGCAGATATTCTGAAAATTATATTTACTCAAGAAATAAATAAGTTTCAGGCAAACATTTTCCAATTTAACAGGTTTTACCAAAAGCTTGTAATCACAGATCTAATCTATTAATATGTCTGTGTTGTAATTTAGTAGTTAGCAGAGATATATGTGAGTGCAAGGAACGATAACTCTGCGTGGAGATTGAGATACACCATGCAGAGGTACAGAAATCGCTCGAGTGTGGGAGACATGTTGGAACAACTAAACTGGAGGTCGCTCCAAGATCAAAGGAGAGATGCAAGACTGACAATGTTCTTCACAATCGAAAATGAAATGGTTGCTATCAGTAAAGAAGGTCGGCTTATACTACCGGCAAGAAGAACAAGGCACCATCATGATCTGATATATGCGACACAAACAGCAGAGAAAATTCGCGTTCTTCCACAGAACCACATAGGAATGGAACGCATTACCCCCAGATCTATGACAAATTATCGTTCAATTCTCGAGTGTCCAAAATCTGTCTCTAAAGCTAACCTTTTGTGTTTATCTTTTAAATTACTTTTCTATATTCACCTATTCTTATACTTTATCCTGCATCTTTTCTTTCGCGCACACCTCAAACTGACAGTATCTTCAATACAATGAAGTTGGTCAGCCGGTGCTGAAGAGCTAGCCCAAGGAATCCGTGATGTTTTCCAGTTCTCGCCTGACACTGGCGCACTGCCACAAGATTGGAGGAATGCATCTTCAAAAAAGGCGATAGACACTTGCCCGAAAATTACAGATCCGTTTCAACAATTAGCCAATAAGGACCAGTTTTACATTTGCTGTAGTGTAGACACACTGTTGTATTTCAAAAAGAAGTTGGTGGCTTTGTTTCTACGTTAATTAATGTGTCGATAATACTAAATAGGCAGTGTTGCTCTATATATACCAGGTATGATCGATATGTAGTATATAATATGTATTTATATATTTATTTTTTTTGTTCAGAAATCAAGTAATTAATATCACTAAGTCCCTTTTACCTTTTACTATCCTAGCTCTGTGACGGCTGCCTGTTGTAGTTTACAAATAATAATAAAATAATACTAATACATACTTACAGACATACATGTGAATATAAGGAACGATAACTCTGCGTGGAGATACTAACAAAGTTTCAACGTTTCAAAGTTTATTCAAGTCATGGCCCCATAAGGGCATCTGACAAAACAAAAATAACAAACAGTTTATAACATCATGGCAAAATAAAAACAAAAAAATGCTGTACATCAAACAATCTAACAATATCTTTCTTGAGATCAATTGAACAAAAAGAAATAAAAAAAAGAAATAAATAAAGACGTAAAAAGGGAGAATGGGAATGTTGCATATTGTGAAATTTAAGAAGAAAATGGAAAATTGAAAGTTTTGAATGCTTAACATGACCTAATGATAATAACTATCAAAAAGACAACAACAACAATAACAAGTTAATTATTTACATTTTATCATAACTTTTTTGCAGAAAAGTGCAAGTTTTAATAAAATATTTCTATCTGTGCTATTCATCAGTGTAGAAAACTTAACAGAGTTAGGATGTAAAACAAGATTCCTAGGAATGTATTTTCTTCTATCCTCATCAAAAGATTTACATTGAAACAAATAATGGAATTCGTCACCTATCAAATTTTCATGGCATATATGACAGGTTCTCAGTTCTCTAGGAATGTTTTGAAATCTACCTTTTTCTATAGGTAATTTGTGACTCATACAGCGGAATTGGATAAGGCACTTTGCTAAATGTGATGGTAATAAATCTAGATAGTTCTCAAAAACTTGAGTTTGTTTATACATTCTATAATTCAAACATTTACTAGAATTGCTTATGAAACTCTGCCAGGACTGCAGAAATTGATCTTTAATTCTTGTTTTAATAGTGTTTTTAAAGATATATGGTGAAATAGCACAGTTATTAATCCAGTAATTTGACAATCCAAGTGAATTCAGTGAATTGAACACAAAATTAGTCCAAGGTAGTTTGTATTAATAGAACTAAATAACTTGTATGAGGTTTGGCACAAAATATTGCATATTTTCTCTTGTTTACAGTTCAATATTATATTCCAAAAATTAAGAACTCGTCCCTTTATTTGTAGGGATAAAGGCATTACTCCAAGGTCGCCATACACCATATATGATTGGGGTACTTTGCTTCAGGCCCAAAATAAGCTTATAATATTTAAGCTGAAATCTATCAATCACATCAACATTTTCAATTCCCCAGACCTCACAACCATACATCAATATAGGTGCTACCATGGTATCGAACAAGTGTAATTGCAGGCAATTACTGGCAGGGCTAACTTTCTAGCTTTAACAATTACAGAGAACATAGCTTTTCGAGCTTGGTCTATCAAGTAACTTCTGGTTTTATCAAATTTACCATTATAAGAAAATTTAACACCTAAGTATGAAAAACTATCAACAACCTCTAAAACATTGTTATCAAATCTGAAAATAGGTAAATTATTGGGGGCAATGCCTCTTTTATTTTTCCAGAACACAACAATTTTGGATTCACATGTAGATCACATAGTTTACAATAACTAGACATGGCATCAAGCGCTGTTTGAAGTTCATTGGCTGATTCCGAAAAAATGACAGTGTCATCAGCATATAACAGAATAAAGAGTTTAAAGAACACTTCTATGTCAGCATCACTGAGAGTCTCATTAACAATTTCTGACAAGAGATCTAAACCTCTATATTTCTGAGACAAGAACTGGTTCAAGTCATTAAGGAACAATGAAAACAGCACAGGTGATAGGTTTTCACCTTGTCTAACTCCCGTATGACTTGTAAAGAAATCAGACACAACACTGAAGGAATTACCCTTAACACATGACTTGGCTTTAAGATACATATTATGTATAATTTTTAAACATTTCCCATCAATATTACAACTTAGTAATTTGTGCCATAAAGCAGTCCTATTTATGCTATCGAAAGCTTTACGATAGTCAATAAAAGAACAATAAAGCTTTTTGTTCCTTGATAAGTAAAGATCTATCAACATTTTCAATGAAAAAATGTGATCAACAGTGCTATATGATTTTCTAAATCTAGTTTGTTTTTCACATAATATACTGTGACTTTCTAGAAATCTATTCAATCTATTGTTAAGTACATTTGTAAAGAGTTTACCAAAGCAACTGAGAATAGTTATTCCTCTATTCTTATCAGGATCCCCAACATCGCCTTTGTTTTTGTAGATTGGAAGAATAATCCCCTTACTCAATATATCAGGAAAAATACCAGATTCAAGAATAATGTTGAATAAGCTGCAAAATATTTCTTTCATACTTTCAGGAGCATTTTTCAGGTATTCGTTCAATATATTGTCAAAAGAGGAAGGTGTCTTGTTATTTTTCAATGATTTGATGGATTTATCAACCTCTCCTATAGTAAATGGTTCATTTAACTCACCATTCGCATCACTAATTCCTGAAATATCAAAGTTTTCATCATCATCATCACCATCTCTGACAATATTTTCATTAAGTTTAATGAAATGTTCATAAAAAGCTTCAGTTGAAACTTTATTCAAAACTTCTTTCTTTTCATTGGAGTATTTATTCAGTAGGCTCCAATATGCCTTTGGTTCAGAGTGTTTTAATCCTTTCAACTTTTTAATGAGACAGTCTTGATAATTCTTTAACTTTTTATTAAGTTCCTTTTTATATTTCTTACTGTTTTGGATAAGAAGATTTTTATTCTCATTAGTCTGGTTTCTACTATAAACATTTTTGCTATTTAAATATTCTTTTCTCGAAGAGCTACACTCCTTATCAAACTATGGCTTTGTTGTTTTTTGTTTCTTTTTTGATGTGTATCTATTTTGAAACATGCCATTTTCTTTGGCTGCATCAGTAAGAATGTTAGCAACTTTCTGAGTGTAAACATTTACAGTTTCATCAGTATATAAATGGTTATCAAGAACATTTCTAAGCTCCTTGGCTGTATCAAGAATAACACTAGGATCAAAGTTTGCCTTAAAACTTTCAAGTGCATTTGGGTTCCAGGCAGGCTTGCTATGTACTTCATTTGCAGAATGATCATGTCATCTTTTACATGAATAAGGTTCAAGTTACAACCAAATACCAAAGCACAATGCACATCTGACAATATAGGGTGAAATTGTAAAACATCAAAGTGTGTAATCTTTGGAAAAAGTATACCAGATAATAACAAATAGTCAATTAAACTACCACTTCCCTTGATACAAGTGTTTTTCCCAATGTATGCATCATATCCGCACCTTCCATTACATATGAAGATATCAGCAGCTTTACACATTTGAATCAGACGATGACCATAATTATTAGGATTATTGTTATCTTCTGAAAAACGATTAGTGGGAAAGCCAAGATCATACAAGTTATAGACACTTCTTGTTGTTTGAATTAGAGTTACTTCCCCTGATTAAAGCAACGCCATTTGCAAGATTGGAACGAAATAAGGCGGCAGCCTAATAAATAAAAGCTATTTTGATCTATATAAGACGTAAGTTACTGCTAGTTAGTATATCACATACATGATAATAACATCACGTGAAATGTTTAAAGATGGTTCTTAAATGTGCAGCAGAAAAAATGCGCTAGATCTAACTTGAATTTGTAAAACTTATGGACGGCACGTGACTTGATGCAGAGACATTTCGTCTTAAAATCAGTTCGCCCTAGATTCCGATAATTCCAATGGTTAGGGTAAGGTTATGGATGGTACTGTTGCAGGGTTTACACCAGATTTTACTTTTGAGGTCCTTGGGACATATACATGATATAAGGCCAAAAGAAAAATAGATGTGTTTCCGCAATATACACCAGAGTTATCATTGCTTTAGAGTGGAGATCTCTCGAGCAAAGACGAGCTGACTCTAGACTATGTATGCTTTACAAGATTCGTAATAATTTAGTAGCCATAAACGAGGATGAATACCTCACCAGAGGCTCAGGTAGACGCCAACACCAGTATCATCAGCTAAGGGCTGACAAGGACTACACACGATTTTCTTTCTTCCCGCGAACCGTTGTGCAATGGAACCAGCTACCCGTTAACACCTGCCTGGCAGAGTCGTTGGATTCCTTGAAGACCCAGGTCTTGAAGACCCAACACTCGCGCCTCATTTAATTTTTAAACACTCTTCTATCTTCTTTACTCTTTCCCTCTCTGTACTTCCTTCTATCTTTACTAATCCTTCTACTCTATCTCACCTTTTTCGTTTTCCACTAAAAATTTCCTCTAGCACTCACTGGTGATAATACTCATGACAGAGGGTAAACCAGTATATTGGCAAAAGCAAAAGCCTAATAAATTGGCTCCTATGCAGATTTTTTATTATTCTATGTAACTGCGTTGATGCTCGCCAATACTAAAAATTTCAAAAGAGCATTAAACGTGTATTTTAACACACTATCATTGCTTATATCACAGACCTAATAACAAAATTTTTATTAATATGTCTGTGCTTATATTCACATATATATACTAGCTTCCTATGATATCAAGGGTTCTATAGTATCACGGTAGTGTCCAATCTATAAAACAATATGCATCTCTGCTAAAATATGATACTTATCTTATAGATGTGATAATTTTAGGTACATATAATAAAATAATTGAAAAATATAAGATCCTTATGATCTTTAAAATTCATCACCCCTAGTCTCCATAAATGCAGTTTACACTACCTTGACGGTTACAAAATTCATTAATTTTTAATCCGATGAGTCTGTTGTACATTATTGTTTCTAGAAATGGTCACTCATTGAATCTTATACCAGTTACTAACAAATACAGGATACACAATAAGTGCATACCGTGATACCATAGAACTTTTCAAATAATAAGCTCAGTGAGGGTACTCCTCTTTTCAAATCTAATTCTGACATTTTGACGTAAAATTGATAACATTTAATTTTTATATCGTAACATTTAGTAGAAGGGTCACAGAAAGCAGGGCTCCAAGAATATTTTTTTAGGGGACTAGCCCAGGGCTAGTGATCCCGGTCCTGAAAATCCACTAGCCCTGTTTTTTCCCCCACTAGCCCTGTGTTTTTCGTCACAAGCCCTGTCTTTTTTACTTGCCTTAAACATAATATTTCTGTTTGTTTTTGTCTTTGTCAGTTATCATTTATCTTCAGTGATAAATGTTTTATTAAAGGTGCCTGACTGGCGTGTGTTTGTTATACACAGATCATGTAATTTAGGCATTGGGATTTTTTTTTTGAACTAGCCCGACAGGCTACCTGCATAGAATTTGTTACAAGCCCGACTTCAATTTTGACAAGCCCCGGGCGTCGGGCTATCCAATTTCTGGAGCCCTGGAAAGCATTTGAGTTTCCTTTTTCTTTAAATAGTGTATACAGTTTAATTTTTTTGTCAACGGACAACTCGTCGTCCCTTAAGCTCTGCTGGCCGTCAAAAAAACGTCAAAAAATTCTGTCTCAGCCATTAGGCCAAATAAAATTATACCTGAGTTTACTGTAACCCGACCGACCCTCTGAAAACACCCCCGACTCCTTTTTATTTTATTGAAAAAATAATAATGTTCATGTGATCACGGTGCAATTTTCAATTTCGCGGTGCGGTTTTGAAAGCGTGTGAATTTCACGGTATACTGTGCACAGGACTGGTATAAAACAGTCAAAATGGGGTCTCCCAGTGCTGTTTTGGCTGTACAGTTTCAAAAATGTCAGCACATGGCAACGCTAATGTTATGGCGTGCACTCTCCATAAAGAATCAATTGTTGAATTGTTTGACAAGTACCACAAACAGGTCGGTAAATGCCCCGAGTTCCAGGCCACCGGTCGTAAGTTTGTTTCTAAAACAGTAATATTAATGTGCATATGTTTACTTGCTTTTCTCTCAGCACTAAGCATTGGCATCGACTACTACTGCATTATAACTTCTTGAAGAAGTATGCCGTTCCATAATCATTTTCTGAACTCAACCTCAATATAGGCTCATAATAACTAACATGAGAAATTTATAAATATTTATTACTTTCTGATGTTAGAGAAGTAATATTCATGTAAGTCAACACTTTTACAAAACTATTCAAATGGTCAATTAACATTTGACATTAAAACTTTGAATATTTTTTCAGCTGTCTGGGAGGCAAGAACTGCTCTTGGTTACATGTATGTCAACCGCAGAATTTGACTACACCTGTGGGTCCCCCATCCTTCCTGACGGTCATATACCGGTATTCAGGAAGAGCATGGAAGTCAAGTCACTCATAACATGTCAGGCCCCACTGGAGATCACACTGTGTGGAGCTGGACTGATCCCAGCTGACTGATGTACTCATTGCTGTTGGAGCTGACCCTCTTTCGGACTTGCGGAAAACATTTAAAACTGTTTTACCCCTTTGTAATAATTGCAAGTGTTTGGGAAAAGAGCCAGTTGTTACCAGGCCTTTTGGGAAACAATAAAACATACACAGTTTCATATTGTTATCTATTTACCGCATTTTCCCATTCATCAAAGCTCATCGCCACCTTAAATGTAACTTCGCCATAAAATGAAATGCCTACCTACGGTACCTACCCTATTTTTTTCAGCAATGTTACAGTAAACACAGGTAAAATTTTATTTGGCCTTACTTGGATAGCACTGAAGGGAGTTGCGTCAAACTTTACACAAATGTTTATCACATTGAGAAGGTGTGTCACACGCAAGAATCATGTCCGTGCCTCAACGGTCAAGGTCACACTTCAGTGACTTGAAGGTCAAAGGTAAAAAATCTTGAAAAAATTCACGTCTCAGCCATTACTTGGAAACTACTGAAGTGGGTTCTGTCAAACTTCACACAAATGTTCATCACAATGAGGTGTGTCACGTGCAAGAATCATGTCAGTGCCTCAAAGGTCAAGGTCACAGTTTGAGGTCAAAGGTCAAACAATCTTATTCATGTCTCGGCCATTACTTGAAAACTACTGAGAATGGAGTTGCGTCAAACTTCACACAAATGTTTATCAAATTGAGAAAGTGTGTCGCGCAAGAATCATGTCAGTGCCTCAAAGGTCAAGGTGACAGTTGGAGATCAAAGGTCATTTTTTTCATATCAGCCATTAGTCCAAAACTACTGATGGGAATTAATGCGTCAAACTTCACACAAATGTTCATCTCAATGAGAAGCAGTGTATTAGCCAGCCAACCATGCAGCCGTCTTTTGCACGGCCGTTTTTGAAAAATCGCGGCCAATATTTGAATGAGTGGGTGGGGTAAAAAAAAATAAACAATTTTTTTTTTGCTCAACAACACTTCCAAACTATTACTTTCTCAATATTGTTATGTTTTGTATACATTCATAGAAGAAATATGACCTAAAATGTATTTTTTCCCCCTTTATCTGCAAAAATAAATTACCCCAGAGACACCCACTTGTCGCGAATTGACGTGTAACGCTATTAGCAACTTATTTTGCACACCCTGTTTGCATATTTGCACACCCAGTTCTTGAATTTCTGCCTAATACACTGATGAGAAGGTTGTCTTGTGCAAGAATCATATCAGTGCCTCAAAGGTCAAGGTCACAGTTAGGCAGATGGTTTGCAGTGGGGGTATCCGTGGGCACATTTCTTGTTAGCACTACTGGCCAAGGGCCAGCAGACAAGGGCCAGCAGAGCTTATGGGATGGTGAGCTGTCCGTCTGTCGTCCGTTAACTTTTACCTCGTTAAGATGATAGGGCCTTCATTTTTCATCCGATCTTTACCAAACTTTACCAGATTGTTAATATCGACGAAAGCACAGACAAGTACAAAAACCAGCCAGATCGGACTAGTAACAGCAGAGTTGTGGCCATTGATTTAGTTAAACATTCTATATTTTGCTTCGTTAATACGATAGGGCCTTCATTTTTCATCCGATCTTTACCAAAAATTTAACAGATTGTTAATGTAAATGAAAGCTCAAACAAGTTCGAAAACCATCCAGATCGGACCAGTAACAGTGGAGTTGTGGTCCTTGATTTAGATAAAAATGCTATATTTTGTCTCGTTAAGACGATAGGGCCTTCGTTTTTCATCCGATCTTTACCAAACTTTAAAAACAGATTGTTAATGTCAATACAAGTTCGACAACCAGCCAGATCGGACCAGTAACAGCGGAGTTCTGGCCCTTGATTTAGTTTAAAATGCTATATTTTGTCTCGTTTTGTATTCGATCTTTCCCAAACTTGGCCAGATTGTTGATATCAATGTAAGCTCGGACAGTTTTAAAAACCAGCCAGATCGAAACCAGTAACACCGGAGTTATGGCCCTTTTTTCAATATTTGGTAATGTTCACTGGAATCCCCAGGGGTCGTGGGTTCAAACAAAAAAACCTTGGTTGATGGGTTCATTTCTTTAAAAAACAAACATTTTTATTTCTTTTAAAAAAACATTATTATTTTTTCTTTTTTTTTTATATTTTTATTTTTTTTTTAAAAGAAACCTTCAAAACTCACTGGTTCATGGCTTCAATTTTTAGCTCACCTGAGCACGAAGTGCTCAAGTGTGAGCTATTGTGACCACTTTTCGTCCGTCTGTAGTCTTGTCTGTCGTCAACTTTTAGCTTGTTTACTTCCCTTAGCCCCGTCCGTCGGATGGGGACGTAAACCGGGCGGTCCCGTGTATCAGTCTATCCTCCGAGCACGTTAAAGAACCATAGGAATCTATTCGATAATAAGAATAGGGCAGGTTCCCGGATTCCTATGTATCCTGCCCCTCTCTCTGGGGCGGCTCTAAATAACCTATACTGTGTTGATGAGCCGTTAAACAACATTCAGTTCAGTTAGCTTGTTTACACGATAGAGGCCAAATTACTTGAGCAATCTTAACCAAACTTGCACAGATTGTATATGACCATAAGATCTCGGACGAGTTCGATAATGGACAAGATCGGACTAGTAACACCAGAGTTATGGCCCCTGAATTAGAAAAAAATGCAGTTTTTTATCTTGTTTACAGGATAAAGGCAACATTTCTTGAGCAATCTTAACCAGACTTGCACAGATTGTTGGCCCCTGAATTAGCGAAAATGCAGTTTTACATGTTAACACGATACAGGCCACATTTCTTGAGCAATCTTAACCAAAATTACAAATTTTTGGGGAGGGGTGGTTTTTTTTTCACTTTTTTTTTTTTAACTTATAATTTTTGATTATTTTTTTAACATTTTTTTTTTGATTTGACGAAACTTAGCAGGAAGCATTGGTATGATGTCTAGTTGTGCATATTGCGTGTTTTTTTCGGGTTTGTAGAATTTTGACGGAATTACGGCCCCTTGACATTTTTATTTTTACTTTAAATTTCTTGTCGGCGCTACTCCTCCTAAACACCTTGTTGGATTTCGACGAAACTTGGCAGGAAGCATTGGTAAGATGTCTAGTTGTGCAAAGCGCTGTATATCAATGAAATCTTGGACAAGTTCGAAAAACAGCTAGATCTTGTTAGTAACGACAGTTATGGCCCTTGTTTCATTGAAAAATGCTATATTGTATTTTCTTTTGTTAAAACTGTAGCTACTTCATTTTTTATCTAATCTTTACCAGATTTGTTTAGAATGTTAGTATCTATAAAAGCTTAAACAAGTTGCCTGATTCATATCCATCCATATACTCCCCCACCTCCCCACACCCCCAACCCAACATCACAGTTCTAAATGACCATATATGGAATATTGATAAATATGCATATTTACTCATTTAAGGGGGACAAATTAAAGTAACTGCATAAGAATATGCATAACTAATGGCAATAATGTTTATATGACCAGTTAAGGAGTTTACATTCATTTGCAGTGATTTGCTTTGCTTTAAATGATATTTAACAGTATTCCATAAACTATGACCTAGTTTTCAAAGTGGCGGCTCCCATATCCATTTTAGAACAACCTTCAAATGGTCATATGTTTTTTGTTTATCATCTGATTTTGAGAATTCTTTCATTTTTGTGCAAGTCTTTCAAAATAAATAAAAGAAGTTGTTTGGCTGTGTCGCTACATTCCCCTTAAATTATTATTATTTTATTTTTTTTTATCACATAACATGGCGTCTGGGACTTATTTCTCATAATACACTAGGGTATGACAGATGCAAATAAGGACCGAATCATTGTGCTTGTATACGTTAAAACTTTTAATACCAATTGTTTTTATGGTATATCATACGGTACGTTCAGATGCCTTAATTATTTATCATTATTTGAAATCTTACTTCATAAAATGAATGTTAGTAACGTTAAATTTGGTTTAGGGTGTCGCATTATTTGTAAGGCGAACTCATTTACAACCGCGTAACGTAGCGAAGTCGTGTAAACCACAACGTGTAAACAACAAAACGACGTCATGATTTGCCTTACAAATTGCCGCCGTATATAAGGAAAATTGACAACATTAAAGTGAAACTATCACATCGTAGTAGGGTTATGGGATAAACAGATTCTTACATTCGTGACTGTGTGTTGACTTTGATCGTTGGATAAAAAGATAGAATAATTGGCAAAAGCCTCGTATCCTATCATTTTATCCAACTCGTTTATTAAAATCAATAATACACAGTCACTCATGTAAGATCCTCTACAATTTTTTTTTTTTTTAAATGGTTATTTTTATTTTTATAAATACATTATATATATGTGTTTTTTTTATATATATATTTTATTAATATATATATTTTTTTTTTTTCTCATAAGAAACCTTTTTCTTTTTCTTCCATAAGAAACCTTTTTTTTCTTCAATTGGGAGCTAAGGTGCCCTTGTTGGATCAGTTACATATTATGAGTTTTACATAACATATTATGGAAAGAACTTCTTTTTATGTATTATCAGCTTATGGATCCTCTACCAACTTTATTCAAATGGTGACTCTGGGGTAAGAGTTTGTTAAAATGGGAGGGCTGGCGTGGCGCAGTCAGTAGCGCGGCGGATTTGTAACCGGAGGCCCCGGGTTCAATCCTCCATGGTGCCATTGAGTTCCGTCGGTGTGTTCTTGGGCAAGACACTTTCCCTCAGCCTCGTCCGTCGGATGGGGACGTAAACCGGGCGGTCCCGTGTATCGGTCTATCCTCCAAGCACGTAAAAGAACCATAGGAATCTATTCGATAATAAGAGTAGGGCAGGCTCCCGGATTCCTATGTATCCTTCCCCTCTCTCTGGGTCGACTCTAAATAACCTATACTGTGTTGATGAGCCGTTAAACAACATTCAATTCAATTCAATTGTTAAAATGGTGTCACTGTGGTGTAATTTGACCCCGCCCCAGTGGTCACAGTTTTACATAGACTTATATATAGGGAAAAACTTCAAAACTTTTTCTGAAACTACAGCAGTCAAAAGTTTAATATTTTGTATTTACACTCAGCTTATGGTCCTCTACCAAGTTTGTTTGAATGGTGACCCTGGGGTCAAATTTGGCCCCACCCCAGTTTTTTTAATCGAGTTATGACCCTTTAAAATGTTTACTACAAAAAAATTGTCCGGACTAGTTCTCCTCAACCCCTGGCCAGATTTCAGGGAAACATTGCAGGGATGATCAGTACCAAGCCTAGTTATGCATATCATCATCGTGTTCTAAAATATTTTTGGTGGAGTTATGGCCCTTTAAAGGTTTTACTACAAGTCATACACTTTTTCCAGACTAGTTCTCCTGAAACTATGGCCGGATTTCAAAGAAACGTTGCAGGGATGATCAGTACCAAGCCTAGTTGTGCATATCATCACTAGGGCTGAAACGGGTACAAAATTCGTACCCGTGTACCCGTCTGACAATTACCCGCGGGTACCCGCATATTAAACCTTTTCAAGCTGTTTCAAAAGGTTGTCCCCCTTTCTTCTACCAAAATGGCTACTGCAGACTTATTAAAGGACCATTATTAAAGGTATCGTCTAAAAAGATAGTCTAACTTTTGTGCTGTTTTTGTCTGTTATTTATAAAGTTCTTGCATCAGGTATGTAGAAGAAACAATGCATTAAAATAAAATGTATGTATGTATATATTTTGGGCATACAAGCCAACATAAACTGTTGGAATGTGCCTTCTTTTTCCCGTTGATATTCTGTTCAATACTTACTTGATTGCATATGGCCGACATATAGTACTACGCATGCACATTCTATTCTGTTCTGTTATATTTTCTGCCTCCAAAACCTTACCAAGAACAGGGACCGTTGATCTGATCGCAATTCACTTTACTGATGCAAAAAAGTGTCTGTTGTTGAGAAATACGATTTTACATTGGCAAGATGGCACATTGGCAAGATGGCAATTTTTAATTTGTAAATATGGTTTTAAATAAGATTTTGTTGCTTTGTTGCTTTGCTGATTGTTTTCTGGTTCAATGAGCAATAGGTTTTGTGTACACTCAAGATCTTTCCAGTCAGTGAAGTCTCTTCTTACTTCACTGTTCCAGTGCAATGCTTATAAAACATTGCAATACAAATTTATGTACAAAATAACAATGCATTGTGATCGTTTTGCAATTTTAACCTTTACAATAAATATAATACCCCCACATGAACACACATGCTGCCCACTTTGGTAAAAATCACGTGAAAAATGAAGACAGACCCCTTCGTTTGAACAAGGCAAAATATAGCCTATTTAAGAAAGTCTAGGGCCATAATTGCAGTGTTACTGGTCTGATTTGACGGGTTTTTGAATGTCCATGCTTTCACTGATATAAATGATCTGGCGATGTTTGCTAAAGATTAGATGGAAAAAATGCGAAATTCTGGCCAGGAAAAGATCAGATGAAAAACAAAGGCCCTATCCTGTTAAAGAGACGAAACATAGCATATTTAACTAAATCAGGCACCATATAACTTCTGTGTTACTGGTCCAATTTGGCTATCTCTCAAACCAGGAACAAAATAAACCAGAGATGCAGTATCCATAGATAGAGATAGATAGAGATTTGCACTGAGGCTTTCAGATAAAAAAATACTCAAAATGTCATGTTAAAATACACTTTCATTGGTAATTATATAGAAATTGTCAGATTTCTACTGATGCTTTCAGATAGAAAATACACTCACATTTTCATGTACAGGTATGCACTTCCGTTGGTAATTCTATAGAAATTTACATTTCTTAAAGCAACAGTCTGCAAATGGTCTCAAATGAAAGACAATTATGTTTAGAATGTACTGGTATTTTCAGAATATTCCTGTTTTCTAAAAATGTCAATCAATGTTATTTGAAATGTCTGACGATGGCCTATTTTATGCTACTTCCTGATGTTGTAGTTTTGCTCAAATCTGAACCTGCACCATTTTTCACAGCAGTCTGCGAGTAGTCTCAAATTAAAGAGAATTATATCCTGTGTGTAGGGATATCATTATATTCTTTCTGCCCTAAATATAAGAAGAGAAACTGAAGAACGAGATTTGGAAGTTTAACAATAAACCGCAAAAAGCAATTTTGTACAAATTTATAACAACGCCCGGTGTGTTACATTTATTTCGAGCAGTACAATAGTATAGAGTTGGAACGAAAGACATGAAATAAATCAAACGTGTTATCAGTATAAACGTCCCTCTTGTAAAATAAACTCCTTCACGGCCACTGTTGCCGAACGGTGACTTGCAATTGACTGTCAATGTCCAGGATTAGGGACCGCATATAGTATCTTGGAATCCGCACAATAAACTTTTATTTTATAACCATTGTAAGGGAGATAACTTTATCAATACTACATCTGGTGGTAAACAAATCCAGAAATGTTTATATGTAAGTTTGACCAAAATAAACTTGGCAAACACAGAAACATTACCCAGAAAATCGGCAGTGAAAGAGTAACATCGGGTAAGGGGTAATAAATTTGTACCCGGGTACCCGAGAGATCGGACCCGACCCGCGGGTACCCGGGTACTCGTTTCAGCCCTAATCATCACCCTGTTCTGGTTGAAAGAGTTATTGCCCTTTGAAGGTTTTAATACACAAACTTTGTCCGGACTAGTTCTGCTGAACCCCTCGCCGGACGAAACTTTGCAAAGCTGATCTGTATCAAGCTTAGTTGTGCATATCGTCATCGTGCTGCTGTTGAATGATTTTGAGTTATGGCCCTTTAAAGGTTTTAATACACAAGTTTTGTCCTGACTACTTCTCCTGATCCCCCCTGTTTTAGCCAGTAGAGAATCCACAGGCTCTCTTGGGCCTCTTGTTTTTGCATATCATTTACAAACTGCGCCTTTATGTTGACAACTACTAACATTTTTCATGTTTATTTACACAATGATGTAATGCAACTGTCATTGTTGATATTAGCGCGTGATTTTTATTTTCCCCCATGTGTAAGATCAGGCTTTCCATCACCCATGTAAAACGTGGATAACCGTATCCATTATGCAAGAATCATAATTCTCCCAGATCACCAACTGTCCAACTAAAGTCAGTTTAGTTGTTACTTCTGACCAAACCCTTGTTACTTTTGGAGAAAAAAAAACACATGGGTCGTACAGTAAAGTTTCATAAACATAGGTACTATAAACCTGAGATATTGAGCCAAACACACTCAAGCATTATTATATGCCAATTATAAAAATCTTTATACCTGACATTATATGATACAAAAATTGGTATGTTTCAGGCAAAAGTCTTCCTAACATAAAAGCATGTTGCATAGGTTATGTTAAGTTGTTGTTAGGTAACTTAGGTTTATACTTATAGTCTCAACTATGATGTACACTCAACGATTTACAATATATCCAGAAAGAAAACTCGCTGCCTGATATCATAGAGAAAAATTAGATAATGTAGTTAAAGCTTATACACTTTCTTTTTTATCAATTTTATTATTTTTGAATGAACATAACTTAAAATGGTAAGTATTGTATCACAATTAGTTTTCAAAATGCCCTTGTTAAGCTCATACATGCAGGTTTATTTATAGTCAATAGGTTGCACTGTGCAGGGTTCTCAATAAGAACCGGCCACCGGCCGAAATTACCGCTTCAAATGGCATTTGGGCCGGTTCAAAATCGTTCAAAAAAAAAAAAAGATGAGGACAGTGACATGGATAGTATGTGTTATTGAACTTTGTAGACATAATGGAAAGTATTTGTTGTTGAATTTTGTAGTTATGTGGATATGTCGTGTTCAGAATACAATTTTCAAATATGTATTGTTGAAGTTTGGTAAATAAATATAATTGTCAACATACTGCACTACCTCTAAATACAGATGTTGTACAACTACTGCACTGCAGTACTTGTATCTGCATATAGGGGAATATTGCTTATAAAATTGCACTTTAAAGTGTGATTTAAAAGGCATTCAAAATAGCCCAAAATGCAGGAAATGACGCGATCAATTTCAAAAAAATTCGGGAGAGGACCCCCGTCTAGGCCTGTTACTTTTTCAAAAAGGCCTGTTCAACCAAAAGTTATTGAGAACCCTGACTGTGCCCTTGTTTATTTCTGTCATATCTTGTAGAATTCTGTCCAGAAGAAAAGTTGTAGTTTACTGGACTGATCCGCTATTGCAATATTCTTCAATAGGTTTCATGTTGTTTCCTGTTGGAAATATAGCCTATTTAAAAAAAAGTGCTGCATATAAAACAGAAAATGCAGTCAAATCGAGATCACCAAGAGAACTTCACCATTTAGAGCTTATTCTGTCCGTCAACATGTAATATATCATGAATACAAGCCCACTTACAAGTATACATGTATACACGGTTGACAGCAGGTACATGCAATAGTTATGTGTACTTATGCCAAAGTTTGTTTGTTTGTATGTGTTTGTTTGTATTTTTAACACATGTAAGGTTATATATGACGATCGATTGTTTGTGGTGGAGACAGACTACCAACTTAGGGATGTGTATGGTTTAGTTGTTGTGTGTAGCCAAGTTACTGCTTTGGGTAGATTTGGGCAAGGATTGGGTAAGGATTTGGGTTTCAAAAGTTACAATATGCACATATACTTTCGTGCCACATTATATATGTGTAACTTCTGAAGCTAAATTTGGTATAGTTAGGCATAGATTTGGGTAGATTTGGGCAAGGATTTGAGTTTCTGAAGTTACAATATAAGCATAATTTCTTGCCACATAATGTGTAAAGTCCATCTTCTGAAGCAAACAATGCTAGATCTGGGCAAGGATTTGGGTGAATATTTCTTGTTTCAGAAGTTACACTAATAGTCTATACACAAATACTTTTGTGCCACGTTATATGTGTACTGTATAGTGGTAGATTCTGTCAAGGATTTCGTGCCATCATGTTACATGTGTAAAGTGGTACATTTGGGCAAGGATTTGGGTAAATATTTCTTGTTTCAGAAGTTACACTATACACATATACTTTCGTGCCACGTTATATGTGTATAGTGGTGGATTTGGGCAAGGATTTTGGTAGATTTGGGTAGATTTGGGCATGGATTTGGGTAGATGGTAAATTTGGGTATTTCTTGCCACCCCTTAAAGAAACATGCTATCGTAGGAATTTAACTCTTAAGTTATCAAACAGCATTACAATAAATTGCGATTAATAATTATAGTAAGTTATGCGTAATTTACCAATAATAACACTTAAATAAATCCTTGTGTGAACCAGGTAGTAAATGACGTAAGAACGACAACTCTCCTTAGATACGTTTTTGTCATGAACGGCAACTCTTCATAGCAACGCAACGAGAAAATTACCGCTTTCTTAAACACTGAATCATCTGCAGCGAAATAAAGCAAAATGGCATCCCAGAGATATTAATAGGCTTTGTTTCAACATTATGCACGAATTCTGGAAATATCTCTGGGATTCCGTTTTGGTTTATTTCAAAGTTGGCGTTTATAATGGTTGTTTTCCACGTTTTTGGTTCCAAACGAACTACCTGACGGCATTCAAGGTGCAAGATAACGTTTTGAGTATTCTTTTGCATTTTAAAAAAATTAAACATCTACATTTTTTTCTTTAAATTATTAAGTTTTCTATCTGTTCTGTACATATCAACACCTACAGCGATACATATCAACACATATAGACCGCATGTTTTGGCATCCAACGCGATTTTTATCTGCCAGAAACACGAACAGATAAACTTTAAACTAACAAGTACTATGAAAACCATTGATCCTGACCCCCATATGAACAGTTTCAAAAAAAAAAAGGTGTCCTGTTCTTGAATATATTAGATTTATCACAATAAAGGGTCGCGCAAAAGAGCGCAAGGTGGTTAAAGGACCTTAGGGATGGGAAGATTTTTTTTTATTATTATTATTATTTTTACATATTTTTTTTTACTGAATATCTTATGAAAACAATGTAGCTTTCTAATGACATAAATTTTACCTTGATATTTTTAAAATATGAACATGCAGCCTCCCTAACACATATCAATATAATTATATTTACATACGGTAGTTTTAGGTGTTAAGAGCATAACAGTAAAAACACAAACAAAAATACAAATATAAAATAAAATATTTTTAAAAGTTAAATATTTTCGCTAATTAGACGTTATTACCTACTCTAATTTAAAAGGAACCACATATATACTTTTATATGGCCTTACTAATAAGTGTTACAACCTGGAGGTTACCTTTCAATTCATGGAACAAAGTAATGCACTCTGAGGACATTAATTAAAACATTTGAATATTTTTAAAAATGTATTTGTGTAAAAAAATACTAGAAATATTAGCTTCAACAGTTTTATTCTTTCAGATATTCCAAAAAGGAAATATGGCTCCCAGAAAGAAAAAAGCAGGAACCACTACACAGACTGGAAGCTCTCCTAAAAAACCAAGAAATGAGTTCAGTGATAAAACTTGGACGAGTGACCTTGCGTTAGTTGTAGAAGATAAAAAGCTGTATGTGTCTAGGTCTGTGCTGGCCCTTGTGTCACCGGTGTTCACCAGAATGTTTGAATCCGATTTCAAAGAGAAAAATCAAGAAGAAATCAGTCTAAATGAGAAAAAGTATGATGATGTGCTTCAGCTTCTGCGCTGTGTTTATCCAAATATTCTGGAACCCATTTCTTTAAAGAATGTATTTACTATTCTGCCTTTAGCTGATGAGTATCAAGTTGAACGTTTGAAGGTTGGCTGTGAAAAAGTTCTTCTGTCTGCAGCTTCAACTGCACACACCTCAGCTGTAACTCTGTGCCAGTTTATATCTCTGGCTTGCTTGTATAATTTAATCGGTTTGGAGAAAAAGTGCGTGGTGTTAGCCAGTCAACTGACTCAGGAATACTTGAAGTCGGGAGAGAAAAAACACCCCATACCACTCGGTGCAAAGTGCAAAATCCAGGAAGAAACGATAAAGTTGTTAGAAGATCAAAAGACAGGTCTACGAGATGAAATGATAGACCTGCAAGGATCAATTGCACACATCGAAGAGGAGAAGGTAGGCCTTCAAGATGAAATGAAAAAAATACTCAAGGCTACTGCATCAAGAATTGATTTCTACAAAGGAGGGTGTGATGTACCAGAGGGTATAATTGAATTAGCTATCAACAATGTTAGAAATCTTTCAGATTCATTCACATTGAACAGCCCAATGGTTAGGTTAAGGGGTGTCCACTGGTATTTAGTTGTATACCTGTCCACTGACAGGAAACAACTTGCATTCCAGCTTGTTTTGTATGAAAAACCAACCAGCGATTACGAAGTACAAGGACGGTTGATGTATGTGAGCAAAACAAATGACGAGACATATCTTGCAGAAATGGCGGAATCATTTCCTAAAATAAATCCTCCAGGACAGTTGCAAGCATTTAACATGGCTCTAAGAATGGCATTTGTCGAAAAACCTGGAAATATTTTGGGTGAAACACTTCATGTGAAGGCACATATTTTGGTGAAGAAAATGAACTAGAAAAAAATAAAGAGGTATTAAATGGACACAATCGTTTAATCTTGAACTGTTAGAGTAGTTATAGGAAATCAAAATGATCACCTGGATTTATTAATCCAATATCATTTTGACTTTAAATTCGCTTGCATATAATAAAATAAAAAAAATAATTGGAATTTTAAATTTTTAGCTTATGTCATGGTCTGTTGTCCATTGTCCGTACGTCCATTAATTTTTTGTTGTTCACGATCAAGCACTTTTATTTTCAATTTGCATCTGATCTTTATCAAACTGTTAATATCGAAAGCATGGATGATTTCAAAAACCACCAATATCAAACAATAAAAAGAGTTATAACCCTTGATTAATGAAAAATGCTATATTTTGCCTTGTCAACACTCTTAGCACCTTCATGTTGCATCAGATCTTTACCAAATTTTGTCAAAATATAGATATAAACAAGAAATATCTTTAAAGATAGTCGGTGCGTTTGGGGAAGCACAATGTATAAGTGATTGATGGTCATGAAGTGAAATAATTTTAATAGCGAAATGTAAGGTAGATAGTAGAGCAATATAACGTTTTCTATCGGTATTCCGATACAGTGCCAATGTGGGGAATTTGAACAAAACAAGTTATTATTCAAAGGGCCATAACCCTGAAAACAAGAGGTCCACAAGGGCCTAAATCGATCTGCTGGCAAAGTGTACTCTGTTAGATGATGCTACATGCAAAATATCAAAGCTCTAACATTGTGGTTTCAAAAAGAAGGTTTTTAAATGTATTTCCTAATATTTCTATGTAAAACTTTTGACCCCCCCACCCCACTGGGTGGGTGGGGCTAATTCTGACCCCAGTGTCACCATTTGTACAACTTGGTAAAGGACCACTATATGATGCTACATGCAAAAAAATATCAAAGCTGTAGCCCTTGTGGTTTCAGAGAAGAATATTTTGGTCACCATTTGTACAAATGTGGTATAGGACCACTAGGTGATGATATATACATAATACAGAATATCGAACCTTTAGCCCTTGTGGTTTTGGAGAAGAACACACACGAGCACCTTAGAAAATCACGTGACTAGGAAATCACGACGATGTGTAATTTTTAATAGGGTTTCGTCACCAGTTATCATGTAAAATTTACGCACTTTGCAAGAAAACAGAATAATTTATTTGCGATTTCAGCATTTCTATTCCTTTCTTCATCTTTTCCTGTCGCGACTGAAGTACAGCATAACAAATCACCTAACGATATACCATTTATCAACAACTACACTGTAGAAACAAATCTACTAGTTTCCTTTGGCCTTGTCAGACACATTTAGCCAATCAGCATACAGTTTAATAAACACTGAAGGCTACCATAATTTATATATCGCTTTCAACTCAAGTTTTGATAGGCTTACACAGACACACCCCCTGCGAGGCCAAAAGCCAGCTACTGCTTAAACGGCTGGCGCCGACAAAAAACACTAGCAAGTTCGAAAAAGACCAATATCGAATAATAAACACCAGAGTTATAGCCCTTGATTTAATGAAATATGCTATATCTTGCCTTGTCAACACTTTAGCATGTTCATTTTGCATCGAGTCTTACTATTTATGAAAGCTCTAACAAGTTTGAAAACCACCTTTGTCGGAAAATAAACACCAGAGTCATGGCCCTTGATTTATTGCAAAATGTCATATTTTGCTTTGTTAATCTGCAGCTACTTAATTTTTCATCTGATCTCTTTACCCAACTATTTCAGAAAGTTAATGTCAATAAAAGCTTGTACAATTTTGAAGACCAGCCATATCTGACTCACACCCATCCACCACGCTCTCGCCCCCATCTCCACTCATTTTTTAGCTCTATTGATCAGAGATCAACAGAGCTTATGCCGTGGTGCGATGTCCGTCCGTCCGTCCGTCCGTCTGTCCGTAAACATTTTTTAGTAGCGACTACTCCTCTGAAACTACTGAATGGATTTTCATGAAACTTTGTAGAAATGTTGCCCATGAAATCTAGTTGATCGTAGCAAATATTCATGTTGATGTGAAATCCAAGATGGCCACCAAATCTAAAAATAGATTTTTAAAAAACAAGTTTGTAGCGACTACTTCTTGAAAACTCTAAGTGATATTGATATGGGACTTTTTCTAAAATGATCAGCATGACATGATGTTGGTCCTTGTCGAAAATTGTTTTGATTCAACGTTAAACATGGCTGCCAGCGGCCATCTTTGTTTACATACATTTATTTATTAAAAACTTGTAGCGACTACTCCTCTGAAACTACTGAATGGATTTCCATGAAACTGCACAGGAATGTTGCTCTTGATGTCTAAATGATCCTAGCAACATTTCAGGTTGGTCGGAAATTCAAGATGGCCACCACAGCTAAAAATAGATTTTCAAAAAACAAGTTTGTAGCGAGTACTTCCTGAAAACTATAAGTGATATTGATATGGGACTTTTTCTTAAATGATCAGTATGGAATGATGTTGATCCTTGTCGAAAATTATTTTGATGCGACGTTAAACATGGACGCCAGCGGCCATCTTTGTTTACATATAGTTATATAATGAAAACTTGTAGCGAGGAGTATTGTAGCGACTACTCCTCTGAAACTACTTGACGGATTTTCATGAAACTTCACAGGAATGTTGCTCTTGATGTCTAATTGATCCTAGCAAAACTTCAGGTCAGCCGGAAATTCAATATGACCGCCACAGCTAAATTTAGATTTTCAAAAAACAAGTTTGTAGCGACTCAATATCAGCCTTTTAATAAGTGCCCCATCAAACACGGAACTCTTGTGTTTCAGAAAGGACAACCATTAAACTATATAGTTTGAAGACGGATGTACGCAATCCTTCATGAATTATGGAGCAGATTTTTTTTAGTGTTAACGTTTTTGAAAAGGGGCATAAATCTGCGCTGGATAGTTCATGAAGAACTGTATATACAGTTTCATGACCATAGGTCAATATTTTTGCCAGGTTATGAGCTAGGTTAGGTTGCAGGTTAATGTTTTATGAAAATGGGCATAACTCTGCCAATATGAAAGTCAGAGTTATTGAACATGTGTAATGACATTCATTTGGTTCAGATGAAGATGTGTGTGAAATTTCATGAACATAGGTCAAATACTTTTCAAGTTATGGCCAGTTATATGAAGCTTATATAAAGTTTTACATTTTGTTAATATTGTCCCAGATCAGTATCTGGTGGGCGGGTCTTAAATATCGATACCAACAGTCACAGGTCTGTGGTTGACCTGTGGTTCCAATGTGTTTCAAGTCTCAAACATCAAGTTGTGATCTCGCACAATATAAACCCGCTCGAAATATGGCTCATTCTGCTGTTTTTTTTATTCCCATGTAAATAGTGGGTCAGCCTGCAATCTTTTATTCCCATGTAAAATAGAGGGTGAGCCTGCACTCTTTTATTCCCATGTAAAATAGAGGGTGAGCCTGCAATCTTTTATTCCCATGTAAAATAGAGGGTGAGCCTGCACTCTTTTATTCCCATGTAAAATAGAGGGTGAGCCTGCAATCTTTTATTCCCATGTAAATAGAGGGTGAGCCTGCACTCTTTTATTCCCATGTAAAATAGAGGGTGAGCCTGCAATCTTTTATTCCCATGTAAAATAGAGGGTGAGCCTGCAATCTTTTATTCCCATGTAAAATAAAGGGTGAGCCTGCAATCTTTTATTCCCATGTAAAATAGAGGGTGAGCCTGCAATCTTTTATTCCCATGTAAAATAGAGGGTGAGCTTGCAATCTTTTATTCCCATGTAAAATAGAGGGTGAGCCTGCAATCTTTTATTCCCATGTAAAATAGAGGGTGAGCCTGCAATCTTTTATTCCCATGTAAATAGAGGGTGAGCCTGCAATCTTTTATTCCCATGTAAAATAGAGGGTGAGTCTGCAATCTTTTATTCCCATGTAAAATAGAGGGTGAGCCTGCAATCTTTTATTCCCATGTAAAATAGAGGATGAGCCTGCAATCTTTTATTCCCATGTAAAATAGAGGGTGAGCCTGCAATCTTTTATTCCCATGTAAATAGAGGGTGAGCCTGCAATCAGTTATTCCCATGTAAAATAGAGGGTGAGCCTGCAATCTTTTATTCCCATGTAAATAGAGGCTGAGCCTGCAATCTTTTATTCCCATGCAAAATAGAGGGTGAGCCTGCAATCTTTTATTCCCATGTAAATAGAGGGTGAGCCTGCAATCAGTTATTCCCATGTAAAATAGAGGGTGAGCCTGCAATCTTTTATTCCCATGTAAATAGAGGGTGAGCCTGCAATCTTTTATTCCCATGTAAAATAGAGGGTGAGCCTGCAATCAGTTATTCCCATGTAAAATAGAGGGTGAGCCTGCAATCTTTTATTCCCATGTAAATAGAGGGTGCGCCTGCAATCTTTTATTCCCATGTAAAATAGAGGGTGAGCCTGCAATCTTTTATTCCCATGTAAAATAGATGGTGAGCCTGCAATCTTTTATTCCCATGTAAAATAGAGGGTGAGCCTGCAATCTTTTATTCCCATGTAAATAGAGGGTGAGCCTGCAATCTTTTATTCCCATGCAAAATAGAGGGTGAGCCTGCAATCTTTTATTCCCATGTAAATAGAGGGTGAGCCTGCAATCTTTTATTCCCATGCAAAATAGAGGGTGAGCCTGCAATCTTTTATTCCCATGTAAATAGAGGGTGAGCCTGCAATCAGTTATTCCCATGTAAAATAGAGGGTGAGCCTGCAATCTTTTATTCCCATGTAAATAGAGGGTGAGCCTGCAATCTTTTATTCCCATGCAAAATAGAGGGTGAGCCTGCAATCTTTTATTCCCAATCAAACTATTATTCAATTGCAAGTACTTAAAACTAGAATCTTCATTGTTTAGAAGCATATACTATATAAGTCTAAACACTTTTGAATAAATAATTTGAACTAAACTGCCATATTTAACTCTCAATTAAATCCTGAACATTTTCACACAGAATCTTGGTGCGGTTGAACCATAACTGTTAAAATAGATTTTCATTGTCGCACAGAGTGCTGATAAAAAACTACTACATTGCATTCAAATTGCAAATCTTTAAATTCACTGATATAAAATGACAAAAAAACAATGTTTCCATCCAAGTGTCTACATTATGATATAAAACATCTTGGAACAGCTATAACATATGTCACATCTAATTTTCAAGTAATGCTATATACATCAGATTAGCTTGAAAGCTAGATAAGTTTTTAATTGTCAAGTGAGAGGGTAGTATTTGTGGGGCATTTAAATAAACAACAAAATTGTTTTGACAGTAACATTATTTATTTCAAGCAAACGAATAGGAAGATAAATAAAATATTGCAAAATTACATGTAAAACCTATAAAGCACAGTTTGAAATTGAGGTTGCACTGTTTAGAAATAATAAAATTTAGTTATTTTAAAACATGTATAATAATTATTATAAACTTGTAAATTTAACAATAAATTATAATAATGGAAAATTAAAAACAATAGAGAAAAAGGTGAACTGATAAACAAACATATATGTTAAAATTGGAGTAAACATTTCGTTCTTAAAAAACACAGGATGGCTACAACGGCATTTCAATCCATCGGAGAGTTGGGGTGCAAATCGAACAACAACATCACAGAAGGATGAATAATGGAATTGAATTGGGTTTTATGGTGCACCAACATATGAAAGGTTATATATGGCGCCTAACAGGAATGAATATGCCAGGCTCATCCTCCATTTACATAAAGATAAAATATGGAGAATGAGCCTAGAACTTTCTGACCTGCAAACCTGCTGAGTAGCTGCAAATTCTATAGTAGACTCCATTTACGATTGAGCCATTTCCACGTTTGCATACGTGGTGTCATTTGCAGTGATCCCGGCAACCATGAAGGATGACTTGAATTGAATTGGGGTTTAAAGGCGCACCAACACATGAAAGGTTATATGGTGCCCAACAGGAATGAACATGCCAGGCTCATCCTTCATGTACATCGAGATAAAATATGGAGAATGGGCCTAGAACCTTCTCACCTGCAGAACTGCAGAGTAGCTGCAAATTCTATTGTAGACACTCCATTTAGGCTGGAGCCACGTTTATTGTTTTTCTGCCACTGCTCTAGTGATGTGAGCGAGATGGCACCTGAATCAATGCAGTGGTCATTATGCCCTTTAATGAGCATGAACAAAATATGATAAAATGAACATGGATTTGGGGGGATTCTACCCCTCTGCCTTCCTCTCCAACGGGATCTGCAGTGGTCCTATTCTTTGCCCCGGAACCAAACGGGGCCCATGGAGGATGAATAAACTCATCTGTGTGAAAACTAAATTGATTTATTGTTGAATGGCTCATTGACACAGCATAGGTTATTATATTACTCACAGTTCAAGGTCAGTCTTGGTGAATTTTTCTCACAGTTCAAGGTCAGTCTTGGTGAATTTTTCTCACAGTTCAAGGTCAGTCTTGGTGAATTTTTCTCACAGTTCAAGGTCAGTCTTGGTGACATTCTTCTCACACTGAAGTGTATTACTCATCAAAGAGTTTCCATGTAGAAAGTTTGAAGACTCTGCCTGTGGAATTTACCATAATAATGTCTTAATTAAGCTTAACACAGCTGTTATGTCCTTTTTAAGAGTTATGTCCTTTAAGAAGGTCAAGGTCAGGGATGACAATATGTTTCGTATTTCGTGTCATACTGTTTCTAGGCATGACTCAGAAGACTTGTCTAAAAGTGTGTGTTCATTTGGTTGTTGTAGTGCCATATTCTGTGAGCTTAACACCTTAAAGAAACTAACCCGCCAAATAACGGGAAAATTACACTACAAAACCGTGTATCAAAACTCTATCTAGGTGTTCAGGTCATATAATAATGTGTATGTGCCAATTAAAAGTATAAGTTTACAGTTTCTTAAAATACCAGTGATTGAATATGAAAATGAATTATGAGTTGGTAACTCTTAATTCGATGCACTTGTTTCCCTCTGATAACAAAAATGCACAAACCAATGGATGGATGGCCAGCCATCCTTATGCGCAGCCATCATTATGCGAACCATATCAAGGTTTTCGCTCAAGCAGCTCGACAATAATAAAAGAGAATAAAAAAAGTAGCTAGCAGTAAATAATACAGTGCAGACACATTTCAGAGAGAAAAATAATCATTTTCTGAATATAATATAAAAGTACAAAACAAAATTTATGTTAAATTTTAATACAGGTGCAGATCCAGGTTGTTTATTTGGCTTGTTCATTTCTGATTCAAATTACCACCCCACCCCATCTGAAATCATAGATATGCAAATGTAATTGCAACCTCAAACTAAAGAGTAAATTAAGTGTTTCCTCTCAGTTTATAACTGTACTGCACACGGTATATTGCACCTATCATTACAGTGCCAGTGAATAAAAACAACAAATTTTAAAATTGTTCAAATCCTGCAAGAAATGCCAGACTCAATCTTCTTCCCCCATGGGGGCGCAAAACGAGGATATATGCTGACAAACGCAATGACTAGTAACTGGTTTTGACTGGTTGGACACCAACATGTATTTCTATTAGTTCACATTACATGACAGCCAGTACATTAACTGAATTGAACAGAATTGAATTTTGGACGATCCTGCACTTGCTATCAAATATATCGCCCTAGTTTTAAACGTTCATTGATAGATAAGTATTAGGGATCACCCAGTTTACATTACAACTTAATGGATTAAATGGACAGCCAAACTTGCAGAGCAGTCCTTCACGACCTCCCAGGTGCAAGGAAAAAATATCAATAAATAGTGGGTATAATGATTAACTGCTTATCACACAATTACATATTATATATAGTTAATTTACATTTATCACATGACTTGCGGTGTTGGAGTGTAAAAAAATAATATATATTTTGATCATTTTACACTAGTGTAATAAATATGCAAATGAAGGCCGAATCGTCGTTTTGTCTTTTCCGCTCGGCTCCATTTCCGTAACCGTTCAAAATACAGGATTACAGAAATCGACGATGAGTAGTTGTTCGGTGTTGTAAGGAGAAGGCCGAGGTAACATACAAAATCATCTTACAGACAAACGACGTCATTATACGGCGAAGTTATATGTCGGAAGCTACTATAATAAATGTTCGGTATGAGGTGGGTTTTTTCAGTTGAGTGATAAACAAAATCTCACATTCGTACCATACTATTTAATATTGAATTTATGTAAGATTCTATATATATCTAGTATTCTTAAACAATTTTAATTTCTGCCTCGTAAACATTATTTTAAGTTTTTTATTTTTTATGAAATAATATTTGAAACCCTTCATTCTGTTTTATTTACCATGAAATTTATATCCTTACAATAAAATGTTAATTTTGTTTGTTATCTTCATCTATGGTACAATGTATTTTCTTTCAAATAACCTTGTAAACAAATTACTTTAGCAACAATACCTATAGAGTATTTTAGTTTATTGTTAACATTCTCTCACAAATGAAAGCTTTGAAATGAAAATAGTGCTGATGTTGTGATAGATTTGCACACAACAATGAGAGTGTAACTTGGATAATTACATGGTGTGGGACTCATTACTGTACATTTGGGGCATTAACCGACCATTTTGGAACATAAACAACTGAAATCAATGATATCAAGTGTCCCCATTGGAAATTTGTTAACTACGGTCACCTTGAATTCCAAATCTAACCAGTCACAAGTATAAATGAGTGGTAAAAGGGAGATAAACGAAGTCACAAATATGAAAGTGGTCAAAGGAAGATAAATGTAGTCACAAGTACGAAAGAGTGGTCAAAGGGAGATAATCTATGAAATTCATATAATAAATGCAGCAACAGGAAACATATACAAAAAAAAACAATGCTTTATTAAAGGGACACATGGCTATCATGATTTTTTAAAAAGTCACAGCGTCCTGTTAGTTTTCTACATAACTTTAATTTGTTCAATCATTAATATTACTTCTACGAATATAAAGCACATTGTTTTTGCATATTACTAACAATAAAATTCTAGAACTAAGATGAAAAAATGAAAACTCAAAATTTTATTTAATTATATGCAAGCAGGATAAAAGTCAACAATTGATACTTATTGCCATGTGTCCTTTTCAGCAAAACTGTACTGTTTTATTTCATTCTACTTGTAATCCAGATTTATATTTACTGTTCCAACACAAATTTGAGTTTAGTTTTCTTAATTTGAATAGGGTTTTAAGGCACACCAACACATGAAAGGTTATATGGCGCCTAACAAGAATGAACATGCCAGGCTCATCCTCCATTTACATCAAGATAAAATATGGAGAATGGGCCTAGAAACGTCTTACCTGCAGAACTGCAGATTTGCTGCAAATTCTATAGTAGACATTCCATTCATTTATGATGGAGCCACGTTTCCATGTTTGCATACGCAGTCATGATAAAGACCTTGAAGGATCATGATAAAAAACGACAAAATGAATACGAATGGGGTGTCCTACCCCTCTGCATGTGACAGTGTGTTTGTGAGATTGCAGTAGTTTTATTCTACCCCGGCAACCACATGGGCTCTTAATTTGGAATATAATTCCCTTCAAATGTAAATTCATATACATGTATACTGAGTCATGACCGAACCTCTTACTAGACCAAATAATGCATCTTCATGACAGTTGAGTATTAAATGGTTATTATAAACTCAATTTTGGAAAACTATCTTGACTTCTAATTGATAATTCAGCATTGTAAAATTATAAAATTGGAATAAAAATAATTTAGGGAAGGTTATAAAGCATACTCCTTATAAAAGTAGTATAACTTAACCTAGGTAAGATAATAACTGAATTGGGGTTTTACAGTGCACCAACATAAAAAAGGTGCCAAACAGGGGTCAACATGCCAGCTCATCCTCCATTTACATCTAAATAAAATATGGAGAATGGGCCTAGAACCTTCTAACCTGCAGAACTGCGGAGTTGCTGTAAATTCTATAGTAGACACTCCATTTACGATGGAGGCACGTTTCCAAATTTGCATATGCGGCGTCATAAAGAAGACCTTGAATGAGCACGATAAAAAAATGACAAAATGAACATAAAGGTGGGGTCCTACCCCTCTGCCTCTAGCGGAATTTGCAGTGGTTGTATTCTACCCCGGCAACCACAAGGGGAAGGTAAGATAATAAATAATGTGTATAAAACATAACTGCCAACATAAACAAATTAAAATAATCCATCTGATTGTGTATAGTCGCATACAAATTAAAGTGAAAAAACATAACTTTTTTTTTTTTTTTTCATAAACCATTGTCAAAAAATTTAACTACCGTTCCTACCTGTGCCGGAACGTCAACATTCCCTGTGATACTGAACTCATACATTCACAACTATTGTGAACTTCAATTTTTAATTTCACAAATACTGTGACCATGAAGTTTTACATTCACAACTACTGTGACCTTGAACATCAACATACATATTTATTGTGACCTTGAACTTTTACTTTCACAACTATTGTGACCTGAACTTTTACATTCACAACTACTATAATTTTGAACTTCCAACATTCACAAATATTGTGTTAATATTGTAACCTTGAACATCAACATACAGTTGAACTTTGATAACTGGAAATCACGGGGACCATAGGAATATGTTCGAGAAATGTGGAGGTTCGAGAAATCAAAGTTGGCAACAACAAAAAATTCATCTCTCCGAAATTGTGTACCGTCGAAAACCGTGCTTATGCACACACTTAATCTTATGCACACACTTAATCTTTCTCAATATGTTCTTATTTGCTTGCAAGTTTGTTTAAACTGAATAACAGATGTATTTAAAAAGCCTTCGAGTTTGGGGTGGTATTCCAGAAATAGTATTCGAATGACCAAGGGTAAATTACACTGAATTTTACAGGAGTTGTGCCGGGACCGGAGTATGTGTTTAAGTTACCGATGGTATTCGAGGAATTAACGTTCGAGTTACCGACGTTCGACTGTACATATCTAATGTGACCGTGAACTTCAACATTCACAGTACCTATGAACTTTAACTGCAACATGCAATAAATACAATTTTACACCTTAAATTTTGAAATACTCATTTACTGTGATAACTTTTTTTTTTAGTGGAATGTATTTTAATTAATATGGTTTGCCCTTGACATTGACTTAAGACCCTTAAATTTACAACTCAAAGAATAAAATGTTAAAATTCATAATTTTGATAGAGCATCATAAAACAAGAGGCCCAAGAGGGCCTGTGAACGCTCTACTGGCTGTTATACCATTGATGAATCGAGTCGTACTACATGGTGTCTAGAGTGTACACAAGGTTTTTCAAGTATTTGACCTAGTGACCTAGTTTTTGACCCCATGGGACCCATTTTCGAACTTGACCAAAATATAATTAAGACAACATTTCGACAAAGTTTCATCAAGATCGGGTCAGAAATATGGCCTCTAGTGTACACAAGGTTTTTCAAGTATTTGACCTAGTGACCTAGTTTTTGACCCTGTGTGACCCATTTTCGAACTTTAGCAAGCTATAATTGAGACAAATATTCTGACAAAATTGCATCAAGATCGGGTCAAAAATATGGCCTCTAGAGTGTACACACGGTTTTTCCAAAGTTTGACCTAGTGACCTAGTTTTTAACACCATGTGACCCATTTTTGAACTTGACCAAGATATAATTAAGACAAACATTTTGACAAAGTTTCATCAAGATTGGGTCAGAAATACGGCTTCTAGAGTGTACACAAGGTTTTTCAAGTATTTGACCTAGTGACCTAGTTTTTAACCCCATGTGATCCATTTTCAAACTTGACCAAGATATAATTAAGACAAACATTCTGACAAAGTTGCATCAAGCTCGGGTCAAAAATATGGCCTCTAGAGTGTACACAAGGTTTTTCCAATATTTGACCTAGTGACCTAGTTTTTAACTTCATGTGACCCATTTCCGAACTTGATCAAGATATAATTAAGATAAACAATTTGACAAAGTTTCATCGAGATTGGGTAACAAATATGACCTCTAGAGTGTACACAAGTTTTTTCAAGTATTTGACCTAGTGACCTAATTTTTGACCCCACATGACCCATTTTTGAACTTGACCGAAATTTCATTGAGACAAACATTCTGACAAAGTTTCATCAAGATCGGGTCAAAAATATGGCCTCTAGAGTGTACACACGGTTTTTCCAAAGTTTGACCTAGTGACCTAGTTTTTAACACCATGTGACCCATTTTTGAACTTGACCAAGATAAAATTAAGACAAACATTTTGACAAAGTTTCATCATGATTGGGTCAGAAATACGGCTTCTAGAGTGTACACAAGGTTTTTCAAGTATTTGACCTAGTGACCTAGTTTTAAACCCCATGTGACCCATTTTCAAACTTGACCAAGATATAATTAAGACAAACATTCTGACAAAGTTGCATCAAGTTCGGGTCTAAAATATGGCCTCTATAGTGTACACAAGGTTTTTCCAATATTTGACCTAGTGACCTAGTTTTTGAACCCACATGACCCATTTTCGAACTTGACCGAGATTTCATTGAGACAAACAATTAAGATAAACATTCTGACAAAGTTGCATCAAGCTCGGGTCAAAAATATGGCCTCTAGAGTGTACACAAGGTTTTTCCAATATTTGACCTAGTGACCTAGTTTTTAACTTCATGTGACCCATTTCCGAACTTGATCAAGATATAATTAAGATAAACAATTTGACAAAGTTTCATCAAGATTGGTTAACAAATATGACCTCTAGAGTGTACACAAGTTTTTTCAAGTATTTGACCTAGTGACCTAGTTTTTGACCCCACATGACCCATTTTTGAACTTGACCGAGATTTTATTGAGACAAACATTTTGACAAAGTTTCATCAAGATTGGGTCAGAAATACGGCTTCTAGAGTGTACACAAGGTTTTTCAAGTATTTGACCTAGTGACCTAGTTTTTAACCCCATGTGACCCATTTTCAAACTTGACCAAGATATAATTAAGACAAACATTCTGACAAAGTTGCATCAAGCTCGGGTCAAAAATATGGCCTCTAGAGTGTACACAAGGTTTTTCCAATATTTGACCTAGTGACCTAGTTTTTGACCCCACATGACCCATTTTCGAACTTGACCGAGATTTCATTGAGACAAACATTCTGACAAAGTTTCATGATGATTGCATCAGAAATGTGGCCTCTAGAGTGTACACAAGCAAAAGTTAACGGACGGACGGACAACACACCATCCCATAAGCTCTGCTGGCCCTTGGCCAGTAGAGCTAAAAACCCTGACCAATCAGTGTCCAGAAATAAAACATACCAATACATTCTGGTAGGTGATAAACTCGGTCTTTATCCTTGATGTTCAACCAAGTTTACTGTTAACATTAAGGTATCTACAGTATGATTCTTTTAAAACCCTGCATATTTCATGCACATTCATGCTGACTGATTCAATATATGTATCTTTCAAAATCAAAATCTTGAAAATTATCGTCTTTTTACTCTGCCAAAGATTTTTATTTTACTATAGAACCTAAGGATAAAAACCGAGTAACACACATTTTATCACCTACTGAAAAAAAGTTAAAATCTCAACATCTCTGCAATAGAAAATTATGAATTATTTTAGCACTAATTATGACAACATTGATAACATTAACTTTTCAAGTAATCGGCCCATAGAGCCGAGTAGCCGGGTATTTGATAGATACTTGTATACAACATTAGTAAAAGTATTTATATAAGCTGTGTAGACCAGTCAAAGTAGCAAGGGAAAATTCCCGCCTATCGCCTCTTAATGACACCCCTGAGTTACAATAAATAAGCCTCCAAAATATCACATAATTTATGTCCTTGAACTTTGACCTTCCCAACTCTGTATAATGTGTCCTTGAACCTTAATGTTTGCACTTCACAACTCTTGTTCTTTTCTAACAAGGACATTAGCTCTCCTGTGATATTTGATGGTTATCTCTGCTGGGTGCTGCTCCCAGGGTTCCCCATCGACCTGCATCGGTGCATTGCTTCCACTCAGGGTTATCTGGAATGTATAATTGGAACTATTTTTTCAATGGTGTTATACATACATAGATATTTATGTATAAAATAATGTCAGACTCAATTCATGAAATTTCCACTGAGGCATCTTTTTATGCCCCCACCACTGACTGGTGAGGGGGCGTATAGCGTTAGCCATGTCCATCCGTCCTTCCGTCCGTCTTTCCGTCTGGAAAAGTTTCTGTGTCTATCTCCTCCCAAACTTTTCAACCGATTGCTTCGAAACTTTACAGGATGCTTAACTATGATGTCAAGATGTGCATATCGTTTCGGCGTCACATTCAACCACGTATTACCATAGTTATGCCCCCTTTTTCGTCAAAATATCTTGTGCTTCTATCTCCTCCAACATTTTTCAGCCGATTGCTTCGAAATTTTACAGGATGCCTACCTATGATGTCAACATGCGCATATTGTTTCGGCGTCAAAATCGACCCAGTATTACCATAGTTATGCCCCCTTTTTCGTCAAATTTTACGGTTTACACTGTTTTCAGTGGGGGCATCCGTGTCTTATGGACACATTCCTAGTTATTTATGTGATACCGTAAATAGAATCTCACCTTTGTTCTTATTTAATATTGAATTTAAATGATACTCAGTACAGCCACGCATGATACAATTTTCTGCAACCTTTTTTAAAAATAAATTCATTATGAAACAGGCATTCTGTAAGATCCTCTATAACATTTTCTTTCAGCCAATTATCCAGATTTTTACCTATGGAAATGTAATTAAAGTGTGTGCGTGTGTGCATACATGCGTGTAGTGATAAGGTTGCTTTTAATAATCTTTCAGTCATATCGTATATGTATAGCAGTGAGCTCAATGCTCAACTTTATAGTGCTGTCACACCTGGAATACCATGCCACAGACACGACATGATACCCTACTCAGTCGCATACGGACACCGGGCCAAACAGTCCTAGAACTATCCTTTATATGCTGAACGAGAATCAAGGGAGCTATAGTACCAGTTTTATGAAGGCTTTGGTATGACCCGGCCGGGGATTGAACAAATGACCTCCCGCATGCGAGAAGGCAACTCTTATAAACAAGAAAATCGGTAGAACGGATGGATGCTCCGCGAAATGTATCTTCATCTTATCGTATGGCCGTGTATCCCCCAGCGGTATTCAATTTGAAACAAATCAATACAGAGAAAACAATACGAAACATGATACGTAAGTAATGTACATAATATCGTTACGCAAGTAATGTACTTAATATCGTTTGTCTATTTCTGAGTCATATTTTGATGTACAAGTGAAAAATATATGCCGCTGAAACATTTAATGGCCCTATAGACGTGATCCAACATTATGAACAGTATTATAAAGCTTTAACAAAAACAATTATTGTTTCTAATGATTCACTGGTGCTGAACCTTTAAATAAGGCCAGGTTTGAAGAAAAAGTTTCATTGCAACCCCATTAGTAGTTTCTAAAGCTCTAGAAAAGATTTAACGTATAAGTATAAAATTACGAAGTGCTATAACACTAATTTGAATGAAGACAAGAGTTATGGATCTTGTGCTCAGATCACTTCCTCCCATTGCCCTCTATCGTTTTGTGAAGTTTCATTACAGGGCCATTAGTAGTTTTTGAATAAGTGCCAAACCAGAATTATAAGTATAACATTATGAAGGGCAATAACTTTAATTTCAGTGAAGATAGAGTTATGGTTATTCCTATCATTGCCCTCTATATTGTGTGAAGTGTCATTGAAGAGCCAATGGTAGTTTTTGAGTTAAGTTCTGAACCAGAATTATAATATTACAAAAGGCAATAACTCCAATTTGAATGAAGATAGTTGTGGTTATTGTGCTCTGCACTTCATTTCATTGCTCCCTATTATTGTGTGAAGTTTCATTGCAGTCCCATAAATAGATTTTGAGTTATGCTCCGGACAAGAATGAAAAGTATAAAATTACAAAGGGCAATAACTGTAATTCGAAATAAGACAGAGTTATGGTTCTTGCACTCTGCACTTCCTCTCATTGCCCTCTATCCTTGCTCGTCTGCACACCCGTAAATTTCGGGAAGAATAAAAATTGCAATCAAAAGGGTGTGTAACTCTGGGATTACAATGATTGTATACCTTAACTGTCCTTGCCTGACCAATCGTGATGGGCGAGGCCATGCCAACCTGTAACTGGGCAATATGGAATGACGAGTATAAAGCCATTACCTCCAGCAAGCCATCATCATACCTGAAAATACAGCAACATTACAGGTAAATAAACAACAGCAACACTGCAGATGAGTAATTTTGACAAGAAAATACAGTAACATTACAAATGAGTATAAAGAACAGTTTAGAAAGAATATATTTTGCCCCATGATACCATTAGGGGAAATATGATAAATGTAAACACACAGGTGAGTATTTGTAACAAGAAGATACAGCAACATTATAAAAGAATATCTGATACACCAAAATACTGCAAGTAATGTTTTTGATTGATTTGACATTAGAAGGTGTAGTAACAATGATCAAATCCTGTACAGAATGATGTATCGCTTTATTTCATAATTATGTATTGTTCACCTTTTTGCACCTAACATTTTAATAATGCCATTGGTCTTCCAAAAATAAATGGCAATAGTTTGTAGATACCCCAATAGACTAAACATTTAACATAATTAGCTTATGCTTTTAATTATGAACTTTCAACATTAAGTAAAACTATCTTGATTTTGACTGACATGTTTATTAATATTATATTTCACCTTTATTTATTTTCTACCAACTTGATGTCATGGCTAGGATACTTGTACAAATATGATTTTTTTTTTTAAATGGTTACCAGCCTTGATCTGACTTGCGACCAGCTGTTTGCTATACCTAGTTAGTCCAATTCAATATTGACATTAGGAGCATCCCCATACAGTTTTCATGTAAACTTATTTCAGCTTCTAGATTTTAATTGGAAACACATATTTTCAAGTTTTATAACAAATGGAATGTTTTGAAATTTGAGGACGACTGCATGAGAAAAACATACAGAGGTGTCAGAGTATTTGTAATGCACAACAACAAAAAAAAAAGATCTGAAAAATTCATAGCAGCTGGCAATGTATTAGACATACTAATGGAGATTTTTATTTTTTTTGGTCTTAGCCATTGTTTGGGGTAGTCAATATGTGTCTGCGTTTCCAGCAAGTTGAGAAGGTACCTAAAGGGAATACATCAGGATTGGTATTGAATTTAAAATTGTTCAAATACATTATTTTTGTAGTAAATTGATATAAAGAAACTGAATGAGCCATAAACACCCCATATGAACTAGGTCAATATGTAAAAAGCGTCTCCACGAAAACCGACTATATAACTCTTATTGCATCATTGAGACACCGTGACCGATTATCGATGTCACAGTGTCTCACCGAGTTATATAGTCGGTTTTCGTGGAGATGCATTTTACGTATTGACCGAGTTCATACGGGGTGATAAACCACCAATAGAAATTACACCAAACATAAAATAAAAGACATTTACGGTATCAGCCATTTCCTAACTGGTTACACGCAAAGGGTAGTTATTTTAAACTTGGCGGTAAAATAACCGCAATGCAATGCATCGTGATCGAGTGTCCTTTGCAGATATCGCTGAGGTGATCCCCGTGTCAGCTATTTATAACTTGGAGATTCCTTTATAGCCTGATAAGACTGAATAATTACTAATTACCTTATTGCACAGAAAACAGATAATGTTCCATCTACATCTTTGAACTATTTAAAATTTTAAATTGTTCATTTCATAAATTTTTTATTGTTATAAACAATTTTAGCCCCAAACCCTGATTAAGTAAATATCGGATGAATGAAATTTTGGCTCTTGCGAAAGTTGATGGAGGGTAGAGTATTAAAAGAGGACATTAAGAAAAACAAAATAAGTCCAGCTAGTTGTTTCTATACATGTGATTAGAACTAGGAGAAACAATAATAATGTACAATAATTCATCAATCAGAAACTCACATTTGCATATTGAAACTTTATCACAAATATTTAAGCATGCATACTATAACAAATTAAGGTCGTTTAAAACTAATTTTAATATTTTCATATTAAATACAATTTTGATAAAATTCAATTTTTTGGCCAATTCTAAAGCACTGACCGAACCATATGTCCACTCTGCATAAAACATGCATTTAAATCTAGATTCGCCTGGGATAGCAGAAATTTGGCGATTAACAGATTGGGCATATACAATTAACTTGACCACTAAAAAATGCCAGTCTGTCTCGGAAACATTATCTATGTTCTTTTGAACAGATTGATAATCTCAAAAACGTTAATGTTTATTTCTTATTGAATTATATTTTCAATATACTGCCCATTTATGCAAAACGTAATTCACGGGGAGGTGTTAATACATATCGCACCATCTTTATGTATAATATTCAGAAACTGGTCGCTTATTTTAACCTGTACGCCTTAATGTCCTTATTATGGATGCAGGTGAAAATTGATTGAAACTATTGATAACATCATGTTAACTCGAGGCACATTTCATAAAATCAAAACAAACTATTCTTTCTGTTCAGGATTTTTTTTTGTCAAAATGTTATCAATTCTATTTGCCTTAAGTCAGTTGTTAATACCTTTATGGTTCATAGATGTAATCTAAGCTTAGAAATTAGATTTTGTATTTCAACAAAGATGCAATATGCTTTGAACTATGGAAGTAGGTAAGTTAATCTCTGAATGAAAATGTAAATAGGTTTTAATTGATGAATTCAGTTTCAAATAAAGGGATGGCTGTTAAAGAGTAATTGTTTTGAAATATATTAAAAAATATACAATCAACCAAAAAACAACACTTGTGTCACATGCCGTGTGCTTATTTCAGCAAAGAAATCTATGAAGTTTGAAGACAAGGGGATGCAATCTTTCAGAGCAGATTTTTTCAAATTGTTTAAAGTAGCTATTCCACCAACATCGGCCTAATTTTACCATATATGTACACTGTTATGACGAGGTATATAATATATAACTTACATTTGGAGAATCCGAACTCTATAGTCACAATATAAATGGCTTAAAGGGACACTGTCTGTAAGTAAACAGATACTGACCATAGCCAAATAACTGTCTGATTTTTATTCAGTGAAATGCCTACATGAAAACATTAGCATAGACCTAGATAAGCCTGTAGTAATGCATTTGTGAGTTTGAAAAAAAAAGAGTTTTATTTATTTGTTAATAATGTGGGACCCACTTTATTTATATTTTCGTTTGATCACATGACATCCATTAGCGTATAAGCTTTTATATATTGTATCTCTTGCGCAACTACATCTGGCCCGGTTAGCTCAGTCGGTAGCGACGCTCCACTATTATTACCTCTGAGTGTAATTTTAGTGTGGGTTACGAGTTCAATCCCACGAAACGGTTATTCTTTTTTTGTACCGCTATTGAATTCCGTAAAACAATCTTGGTTTTATTTAGTAAATATTCAATAATGGTTGGTGTATTATGTTTGTCAATTTAATTATTTTGTGTTTTATAGGCTAAAAGTTACCGACATTGTCCCTTTAACCAGCCAGGCCAAACCCCAAAACTGGAGTGTCAAATTACGAGTTACCAACTCATAATTCATTTAACACATATTTAATCATGGGTATTTTAAGAACTCGTGAATAAATTTATACTTTTAATTGGCACACATATTATTACAATGATCTGAACACCTGGACAGAGTTTTGATAAATGGTTTTGTAGTGTAATTTTGCCGTTATTTGGCAGGTTAGTTTCTTTAAGTTTTATGATCAAAGGGCCGTAATTCTGTATGAAAAAATGATAAGGAAGAACTGTATAGAGTTTCATGACCATAGGTCAGCATTTTGCCAAGGTGTCAGGTTAAAGTTTATGAAAATGTGCATAACTCTGCCAAAATGGAAGTCAGAGTTATTGGAGATGTCAACGGCATTGAATAATTGATAAGGAAAAACTGTACAAAGTTTCATGACCATATGCCAATATTATGCAAAGTTATGAGCTTGGTTAGGTTGCAGGCTCAAGTTTTATGAAAAGGGACATAACTCTGCTGAAATGAAAGTCAGCCAAAATGAAAGTCAGTATTAATGGGCATTCCTTGAGGTAAGATGAAGATGTGTGTGAAGTTTCATGAACATAGGTCAAATACTTTTAAAGTTACAGACAGTTATGAGCTTGGTTAGGCTGCAGCCGGTTAAAGCTCTATGAAAAGGGGCATAACTCTGCCAAAATAAAAGTCAGCGTTACTGGACATGTGTAACGACAGTCCTTGAGGTAAGATGAAGATGTGTGTGTGAAGTTTTAGGAACATAGGTCAAATACTTTTCAAGTTAAGGCAAGAGGTTAGGTTGCAGTTAAAGTGTGACTGATGATGGCGGACGACGACTGACGATGGACAAAGTGATCTCTAATTGTCTGTCATACTATACAGGCGACATAATAAATCAGTACAAATAAAGGACAAGGTATGATAAGATGCAAGCATTCATTTCATTCCATCATAAATATAAAACATTACAAGATTTTTTTTCCCTTAAGTTTTTCTATTTTCTGCAATATACTAGTATATGTCTGAACACAAAATATTAATTAACAATCAAATTATACAAGCACCTGCCTTAAATGTCAACATCAAACCCCCCCTCAGAACCTGATATATGCAGAGTATGTTTTATGGTATCATTACTTAGTCTGACATAAACAAGATCTCTAACAACTTAATTGCTGAATAATAAGCTTGGAAGGTGGTCTACTTGCGATGTGACAAGACCCAGGTGTATGCTTCAGGGGTGTAACACATCCAACCGTCCAGGTGTCAATTGAGAATCCTTCTCTTGTTGGAATGTTACTCCTGCTTAAATTTTTCATGCCGATTAATTCCAACAATATATGTATACTTATTAAAAAAAGTAGTTTTGTGTAGGTTTATAATATGGACCATGCGTCACATATTCATAGTGTACCGGTATGCATCCATATTAAATACAGATCTAGCGCTATATACTGATATGGTATACATCTATAAATATGGACCCAGCACCATATCCTGATACTGATACGGTATACATCTATAATATGGACCTACCACCATATACTGATACGGTATACATCTATAATATGGGCCTATCACCATATACTGATACGGTATACATCTATAATATGGACCTACCACCATATACTGATACGGTATTGTATACATCTATAAATATGGACCTAGCGCCATTATTAGTTATTGGGTTTGTTACTGACCCCCTACAGAAATATGTGTGGTCAGTAAGATTTATAGGGGGCGAGGCGATAGTCGAGTCCCCCTATACATCTGACTGACCCCACATATTTCTGTAGGGGGTCAGTGACAAACCCAATAACTGATTAAGTGCATCGAGCACCTTTTTTAAGGCAAACGGCGATATTTAACCCATTCTACTGGAGCGTCAACTTCATTGAGATGTTCGCGCAAATCGATGTCATGACGTTGACGTCACGACCAGTACAGTTTAAAAACATTATTAAATTTACATATTATGTGTGTTACTAACGCCTTAAAGAACTATTTGCGATTGATTTAAACTTTGAGTCGGAATTGTAGTCCATATTGTTTTAGTGACTCTCTATGAAATCTACTGACCCACTATAGAATAATAGAGGGTCACCATGTGACCGCTCTAATCCAATGCAATTCCTAGGATTTTGTGCGAGGTGCAATAAATACTGATAGTGTATGCTTCTATAAATATGGACCTAGCACCATATTCTGATATTGCATACATCTATAAATATGGACCTAGCACCATATCCTGATACTGTATACATCTATAAAATAAATATGGACCTAGCACCATCTACTGATATTGTATACATCTATAAATATGGACCTTGCACCATATACTGATATTGCATACATCTATAAATATGGACCTAGCACCATATCCTGATACTGTATACATCTATAAAATAAATATGGACCTAGTACCATATACTGATACTGATACAGTATACATCTATAATATGGACCTACCACCATATACTGATATTGTATAAATCTATAAATATGGACCTAGCACCATATACTAATAGAGTATACATCTATAATATGGACCTACCACCATATACTGATATTGTATACATCTATAAATATGGACCTAGCACCATATACTAATAGTGTATACATCTATAATATGGACCTACCACCTTATACTGATATTGTATACATTTATAAATATGGACCTAGCCCCATATACTAATAGTGTATACATCTATAATATGGACCTACCACCATATACTGATATTGCATACATCTATAATATGGACCTAGCCCAATATACTAATAGTGTATACATCTATAATATGGACCTATCACCATATACTGATATTGTATACATCTATAAATATGGACCTAGTACCATATACTGATACTGATATGGTATACATCTATAATATGGACCTACCACCATATACTGATATTGTATACATCTATAAATATGGACCTACCACCATATCATGATACTGTATACATCTATAAAATAAATATGGACCTAGTACCATATACTGATACTGATACGGTATACATCTATAATATGGACCTACCACCATATACTGATATTGTATACATCTATAAATATGGACCTAGTACCATATACTGATATTGTATACATCTATAAAATAAATATGGACCTAGAACCATATACTGATATTGTATACATCTATAAATATTGACCTACCACCGTATACTGATATTGTATACATCTATAAATATGGACCTAGCACCATATACTGATATTGTATACATTTATAAATATGGACCTAGCACCATCGATTGTGAAACAAGTTGTTGCAACTTAGATTAATCACTCTCGATGGCCTCCTGGGTAGAACCAGTACTAAGCAATGTGGATTAATTATCTTGCTCAAGGATAAATAACGTGGCCGTGGTGAGGATCGAACCCACGACCTCTCGATCTGGAGTTCGGCGCTTTACCACTGGACCATGCACTCCACTCCAATATCTTCTATTAAAACTCTTATAGCACTTAAAATTTATTTTACCAACGCAAGTTCATATTTATCTTCAAATGCAAGTGCTCTCTATTTTTGCTGCCTGCAGGCAAAAGAGCACTATTATATATATATATATGTATATAATGTATGGTTATTCTTTATTTTGTATACTGTATCTTGCTTTAAAAGATCTACAAATAAAAAATGACATGTTTACAAAATGAGAGAACTTCTAAAAAATGACAACTTCATGAAATCAGAAATCTTCTACTACCAATGATTAATGATTGGGGATCAAAAGACCAGTGAGTCTTATCATATTTCTGCTTCTATGTCTCCCGTTTGAAAACCCGAACAATTGAAACGTTCAGGATTTAAAAAAATTAAATTAAATTCACTGAGATATGTGAACCTTATGACAGTCGAATTGTAGAGGTGATTGATGGGGTATACAGTGGGAAGTCTGGCAGTGATGTTTTACAACTTATATGTAAAGGCTGTAAACAACTCAAATCTTTTGCATTTGAAATGTAAACACATTCTATAAAAAGTATCAGATTTGAAATTTATAAATCTTAATGATAAATGAACCTGTAGATAACAATCACTAAAGAGTCAAGTTAAGATGATGAGGGTGGTTGTCGTACCAGGTACTCCAGTACAGGTACCTTGGGTACATTTTGCATTTATGTATGTACCGTATGTACTGTATGGTGCTTAACGTCCATTTTAACAATCTTCCAGTCATATCACACCAGTGTCTTCTTGTTGCAGTGAGCTCAATGCTCAACTGTATGTTGCTGCCATTTTGGAATATCACACCATAGACACGTGACAGGATACCCCACCCAGTCACATCATACTGACACCGGGCCGACCATTCCTACAACTACCCTTTATATGCATTTATATACAACATTACGATTCTGCTATATATCACTTGAATTGTTGTTTAACAGCAAATAAACACATGTTGTTGTTTTTTTAGCCACTTCAGACAGATGGCGAGAAAAGATAGGAACCCGAGAACCTTGCTCTACTCTTTCTATAAAAAAGATTTCTACGGTTCTTTAACATTCTCCGAGAATAGACTCCAATACATGGGACAGCCCAGTTTATGTACCCACCAGACAGGTGAGGCTACGGCAAGTGTCTTCCCACAATGAAGTAATGACTCTAGTGGTGTCACTGAGGCTCAAAACTGTAACCTCCCGATTCACAGTCAAACATGCCATCAACTGGGCCACCACAGCATTCTATCCACTGGGCCACCACAGTACCCTATCCACTGGACCACCACAGCATCCTATACACTGGGCCACCAGAGCACCCTATCCACTGGACCACCACAGCACCCTATACACTGGGCCACCACAGCACCCTATCCACTGGGCCACCACAGCACCCTATCCACTGGGCCACCACAGCACCCTATCCACTGGGCCACCACAGCACCCTATACACTTGGCTACCACAGCACCCTATCCACTGGGCCACCACAGCACACTATCCACTGGGCCACCAAAGCACCTTATTCACTGGGCCACCACAGCACCTTATTCACTGGGCCACCACTGCACCTTATTGACTTGGCCACCACTGCACCTTATTGACTTGGCCACCACTGCACCGTATTCAATGGGCCACCACAGCACCTTATTCAATGGGCCACCACAGCACATTATTCACTGGGCCACCACATCACCTTATTCACTGGGCCACCACTGCACCTTATTCAATGGGACAACAAAGCACCTTATTCACTGGGCCACCATAGCACCCTATCCACTGGGCCACCAGAACACCTTATTCACTGGGCCACCACAGCACCTTATCCCCTGAGCCACCACATCACCTTATTCACTGGACCACCACTGCACCTTTTTCACTGGGCCACCACTGCACCTTATTCAATGGGCCACCACAGCAACTTATTCACTGGGCCACCACAGAACCTTATCCCCTGAGCCACCACATCAACTTATTCACTGGGCCACCACTGCACCTTTTTCACTGGGCCACCAGAGCACCTTATTCAATGGGCCACCACAGCAACTTATTCACTGGGCCACCACAGAACCTTATCCCCTGAGCCACCATATCACCTTATTCACTGGGCCACCATTGCACCTTTTTCACTGGGCCACCAGAGCACCTTATTCAATGGGTCACCACAGCAACTTATTCACTGGGCCACCACAGCACCTTATCCACAGGGCCACCACAGCACCTTATCCACAGGGACACCACAGCACCTTATGCAATGGGCCACCACAGCACCTTATTCACTGGGCCACCACAGCACCTTATCCACTGGGTCACCACTGCACCTTATTCACTGGGCCACCACATCACCTTATTCACTGGGCCACCACTGCACCCTATCCACTGGGCCACATACTGATAAATCATCTGTATTCTTGTCAGACATTGTGCTGATGTATACAGAAGTACCAAATATATCCACTTGTCTGTTGCAATAGAATACATTTATGTGACTTTCTGCTTATTATATTCAGTAACTGAATAAAAACATTTCGATAATTTTGTGATACAAAATTATTTTAAATATCTTCACAAAATTATTATTTTTAAATCAAGCTACTCATTTGGATACAAATTAAAATAGGTCCCCACATTGAATTTCAATCAAACTGTATTGTCACTTAACGGGCAACTGGACTGTAAATTTTATGAATACACATGCACAGTTAAGATGGGCATGTATTACCTCTTCTCCAAAGTCCCCACCTGTCTCAATATAACATCAATACATCAATGGTATATAGATAACCCCAACTCTCCATCAAACAAGACCTTGTCATTGCTTCAATCCTCTTATACCAACAATAGAAGCATAATATACTAGGCACTTGATACTGAAGTGGTGATTTGCAAGACAGGGTACTCTGACAAAGGCTGTAATACAGGTAAATGTCTCCCTCATCACCTGGTCTTATTCTTGTATCTGCCCATCTAGGTGGTCAGTTTCTGCTTAATTGATACAGGAGTGGACACACATGGATATGAGAGGACATGAGAGGACAGATGGTAGATATGCTTTATGTCTCTGGTCTGCTTGTGTGACTGTAATTTGATGAAGGATGTTATCAGTCTCTCAGTGGTTTATCATTGAAGTAGTATTTTAAGAACACCTATTATAAACTTGTACTCTGTTATAAGTCCTAATGTCTCCAAAGAAATAATAGAAGTATCAAAGCTTCAAAAAAAAAAAGTGAAAAAATAGAGAGAAAATAGGATATAACACTGATTAAAGTATGGTGACATTTTAAGTTTACTTGAAACTTTTTTAGAAAGAATAACTCAGATACTCCCCGGGGAATGGTGTCGAAGGCAAGGGGTCTCTCCCCGCTTGAGGATACCAGAATGAAAACAGAGAAATAAAAGTGTGCGTTTTGAGTAATTTTTCGAATTTTAAAAATCTTCTGCACATTGTGAGACAACTAATTACTACTTTTAAACAGGGTTATTGGATTTTTACCTCAAAAAAGAAACTTTTCAAAATTATGTTAATATGGGCATACAGAATATGGGCATTCAGAAAATGGGCATACAGAATATGGGCATACAGAATATGGGCGTAGAGAATATGGGCATACAGAAAATATGGGCACAGAATATGAGCATACAGAATATGGGCATACAGAATATGGGCATACAGAAAATATGGGAATACAGAATATGGGCATAAAGAATATGGGATATGGGCATACAGAATATATGCATATATTTAAATAAAATTTTGGGTTTTCCAATTTGTCTTTTTTTTCATTCTACCATAGATTTTAATATATTAATCATTAATGATGCATTATAATAATCAGTTAGTTCTATGCCAACACAGTTTGGTTTGAACTATTCTAATAATTATTATTAATGATTTTAAAATTGCAAATTACGAAGGAATACTTACTCAATCGAAAACAAAGAGTATCAGTCAACAATACTATGTCTGAATATGAAATTATTACAAATGGAGTTCCACAAGGCTCAATCCTGGGCCCTATACTCTTTTTATTGTTCATAAATGACCTACCGCTTTATACTGATAAAATAAAGACTGATCTGTATGCAGATGATACTACCCTTTTTGATATTGGAGTTTCACGCTCTACAATTGAGAGTAACTTACAAATAGCATTAGACAATTTAGCAAATTGGTGCAAATGCAATGGTATGCTAATAAATACTTCAAAGACAAAAGTAATGCTTATAACTACTCACCAAATTAGAGCTTGTATGAATACTGACAACTTATATTTGAATTTAAACAATGATAGTCTGAATACAATAGCTAAAGACAAAATACTTGGTGTTTTTATAGACAATAACTTGACATGGACTTCTCCTACACATAAAATTTGCAAAAAAATGACATCCAATTTATGGCTATTGTCGCGAATAAAGGAATATCTTTCTATTGAGCATAGAACTCAATTTTATAAAACTTACATTCAACCCCATATAGATTATTGTAATATTGTATGGGGAGGTGCATCACAAATACACCTAGATAGAATTTACCGTCTACAAAAACGTGCATGTAAGATAATATTGGACTATAATGTTGAGGATGTAGAAGAAAACATGCAAGAATTAAAAATATTAACAGTATTTGACCGATTATATCTGCGAAAAGCAAAGTTTATGTTTAAAGTATACAGATCTGAAACTCCTCAGTATGTAAATGAAATGTTCAGATGTCGGATAGCAAATGAAAAATTACCTGTTTTGAGATCAGAAACAGTCCATAATTTTATCCCCCCACACCCAAAGAAAGAAATATTCAAGCAAAGTGTTACATATTCTGGTCCAATCATTTGGAATGGCTTGCCAGACAGCTTTAAAAGCTTGAAAACAGTTGATTCTTTTCACAGTGACTTCGTAAAATGGTTGAAACAAACCTCATAAAGTTATTAATATATTACTACAAACATCTAGACTGATGGAAAGTGTTAGCGTTGGAAAGTGTTAGCGTTTAGCTTTGTTTGATTGTTTGTGTGTTTTGTTATTATTGTTTTTTGCAAAAAATTAATATCCTTTTTTGTTCGTCTATGTTTTCAGGTATCTACATATATGTTATAATTTTTTTTTTGATATTTTTTTTTTTTTTGTGCATGTTTTATGTTTCTTTATTATTATTATTATTATTTGTGAGTTTGAGTATTTGAAATCTAATGATCAGGCCTGTGGACAGAAGCTGAATGGGAGGTGGCTGCGTACACAAGGGGGTGTGAGCTTGGCTGCTGATATCTTATTCTTTTATTCATTATGTTTAACCAATTTGCCAATAAGTATTGTAAATGTGTAAATAATAGAGGGCCACATGGAAGATTAGTTTTGTAACTAAATGTGTATTACCCCTCTGTAAATAAAGTCTATTATTATTATTATTATTATATTATTATTATTATTATTATTGAAAACGAAGAAAAATGGATGGGACACCCTGAGTCATAAACAAATCAAAAGATTGCTGTGTGTCCCTTTTACAATGTGCTGGGTATGAAAACCTAAGATATTCAAACCAGAAAAAACATGAGTTTTTGTTAGGTGTGTTTCAATCATGTGAACTCATTTTCTTCATTTATTCCAAACAAAAAATAAATGACATGTCAAGAGTCTTGGGTTATAGAAAACAGACAAGCAAAATAATAACAGCCACAATTACTATTTGTATCTTTTTCAACTCCTGTTGATAATTCCAAAGAACTGACTGCAATAATGAATTAACTCTCTTCTAACATCCACACACATCAGCCGTTTGCTCCAGAGCACGTGCCATGTACTTGGGCTGCCTATAAAAATAAAGTTTTACACTACCCAGAGACAGAGTCATCTCAAAAGGATCAGAGAAAACTGGGAGAGAAGCACTTATCAGGCCTTTACATCATAAGACAATAAAATTGGAGAGTCAAACAGAAAAAACATCTTCTGAAACAAAATCAGCACCAGAATTTGGTTAATTAGCTCTGAACAGGTGCTTGCTAACATCTTCCATGAAATATAAAGGGTTGAAAATGGTCCTTATCCCTGCTTACCTAATTACATGGTTAGTGAAAACACAACAAGCCAGTTCTGGTAATTAACAGCACAGTCAGTGCTTCAGGACAACACTGAGTAACAGGGGCAGATTTAATATAGGGATTATCTGAGTATCACAACAAGGCTGAGTAACAGGTACCAGGTGCATACTGAGTACCAGAGGCAGACAGAATACCAGGTGCAGATTCAAGATCAGGAACATCTGAGTACCAAGACAATTCAGAATATTAAGACAAGACTGAGTACCAGGGGCAGATTTAAGGAACATCTGAGAACTATGCAAAACTGAGTATCAATGGAAGACTGAGTATTGGAGCAGATTCAAGATTGGGAACATCTGAGTATTAAGATGAGACTGAGCATCAGGGAAAGATTTAAGGAACATCTGAGAACTATGCAAAACTGAGTATCAATGGAAGACTGAGTATTGGGGTAGATTCAAGATAGGGAACATCTGAGTGTTAAGACAAGACTGAGCATCAGGGGAAGACCTGAGGCAGATTCAAGATAGGGAACGTCTGAGTATTAAGATAAGACTGAGCATCAGGGGAAGACTGGGTATTGGGGCAGATTCAAGATAGGGAACATCTAAGTATTGAGACAAAACTGAGCATAAGGGGAAGACTGAGTATTTGGGCAGATTCAAGATAGGGAACATCTGAGTTTTAAGACAAGACTAAGCATCAGGGGAAGATTGAGTATTGGGGCAGATTCAAGATAGGGAGGAACATCTGAGTATTAAGACAAGACTGAGCATCAGGGGAAGACTGAATATTGGGGCAGATTCAAGATAGGGAACATCAAAGTATTAAGACAAGACTGAGCATAAGGGGAAGACTGAGTATTGAGGCAGATTCAAGATAGGGACCATCTAAGTATTGAGACAAAACTGAGCATAAGGGGAAGACTGAGTATTTGGGCAGATTCAAGATAGGGAACATCTGAGTATTAAGACAAGACTGAGCATAAGGGGAAGACTGAGTATTGGGGTAGATTCAAGATAGGGAACATCTGAGCACTAAGACAAGACTGAGCATAAGGGGAAGACTGAGTATTGGGGCAGATTCAAAATAGGGAGGAACATCTGAGTATTAAGACAAGACTGAGCATCAGGGGAAGACTGAATATTGGGGCAGATTCAAGATAGGGAACATCAAAGTATTAAGACAAGACTGAGCATAAGGGGAAGACTGAGTATTGGGGCAGATTCAAGATAGGGAACATCTGAGTATCAAGACAAGACTGAGCATCAGGGGAAGACTGAGTATTGGGGCAGATTCAAGATAGGGAACATCAAAGTATTAAGACAAGACTGAGCATCAGGGGAAGACTGAGTATTGAGGCAGATTCAAGATAGGGAACATCTGAGTATTAAGACAAGACTAAGGATCAGGGGTAGATTGAGTATTGGGGCAGATTCAAGATAGGGAGGAACATCTGAGTATTAAGACAAGATTGAGCATCAGCGGAAGACTGAATATTGGGGCAGATTCAAGATAGGGAACATCAAAGTATTAAGACAAGACTGAGCATAAGGGGAAGACTGAGTATTGAGGCAGATTCAAGATAGGGAACATCTGAGTACTAAGACAAGACTGAGCATAAGGGGAAGACTGAGTATTGGGGTAGATTCAAGATAGGGAACATCTGAGTACTAAGACAAGACGGAGCATAAGGGGAAGACTGAGTATTGGGGCAGATTCAAGATAGGGAACATCTGAGTATTAAGACAAGACTGAGTATTGAGGCAGATTCAAGATAGGGAACATCTGAGTACTAAGACAAGACTGAGCATAAGGGGAAGACTGAGTATTGGGGTAGATTCAAGATAGGGAACATCCGAGTACTAAGACAAAACTGAGCATAAGGGGAAGACTGAGTATTTGGGCAGATTCAAGATAGAGAACATCTGAGTACTAAGACAAGACTGAGCATAAGGGGAAGACTGAGTATTTGGGCAGATTCAAGGTAGGGAACATCTGAGTACTAAGACAAGACTGAGCATAAAGGGAAGACTGAGTATTGGGGCAGATTCAAAATAGGGAACATCTGAGTACTAAGAGAAGACTGAGCATCAGGGGACGACTGAGAATTGGGGCAGATTCAAGATAAGGAACATCTGAATATTAAGACAAGACTGAGCAACAGGGGAAGATTGAGTATTGTGCAGATTCAAGATAGGGAACGTCTGAGTATTAAGACAAGACTGAGCATCAGGGGAATATTGGGGCAGATTCAAGAATGGGATTATCTGAGTATTAAGACAAGACTGAGCATCGGGAGAGGACTGCGTATTGGAGCAGATTCAAGATAGGGAACATCTAAATATTAAGAAAAGACAGAGCATTACATACTATGTAGAAAACCTAAGGCGCTAATGGAAGTCACGTGATCAGCCGAAAAGATTAATAATGTGGGTCCCACATTATTTACAAATAATAATTAAAACCTTTGTTTTGTTCAAATTCACAAAATGTATTACTTCAGACTTCTTTGGGTCTACGCTCAAGTTTTCATGTATACATTTCACTGAATAAAAGCCAGACAGTTATTTGGTTATGCTTAATCTTACTTATGGACTGTGTTCCTAAAACCTTTCTTAAAAATGTATTTGCCACAAATGAACGATTATCATTCTCATAAAATATAGGAATAATTCCCTTTTAAAATCTGAAATTAATATATACCAGTCCAAACACAGCAGTCTTCATATAGCCAGTATTGCATTTAACTTACTTTTTAGCTCTACTGATCAGAGATCAGCAGAGCTTATGCCGTGGTGCGGCGTCCGTCGTCCGTCCGTCTGTCCGTCTGTCCGTCAACTTTTATTTGTAGCGACTTCACAGCTGAAACTACTGGATGGATATTCATGAAACTTTACAGAAATGTTGCCCATAAAGTCTAGTTGATCCTAGCAAAAATTCATGTTGATGTGAAATCCAAGATGGCCGCCAAAGCTAAAAATAGAGTTTTAAAATACAAGTTTGTAGCGACTTCTTCTTGAAAACTATAAGTGATATTGATATGGGACTTTTTCTAAAATGATCAGCATGACATGATGTTGATCCTAGTCAAAAATCGTTTTGATTCAACGTTAAACATGGCTGCCAGCGGCCATCTTTGTTTACATAGAGTTATATAGTAAAAACTTGTAGCGACTACTTCTCTGAAACTACTTGGCGGATTGTCATGAAACTTTACAGGAATGTTGCTCTTGATGTCTAATTGATCCTAGAAAAATTTCAGGTCAGCCGGAAATTCAAGATGGCCGTCACAGCTAAAAATAGATTTTTAAAAAATAAGTTTGTAGCGACTACTTCTTGAAAACTATAAGTGATATTGATATGGGACTTTTTCTAAAATGATCAGCATTACATGATGTTGATCCTAGTCAAAAATCGTTTTGATTCAACGTTAAACATGGCTGCCAGCGGCCATCTTTGTTTACATAGAGTTATATAGTAAAAACTTGTAGCGACTACTCCATTGAAACTACTTGGCGGATTGTCATGAAACTTTACAGGAATGTTGCTTTTGATGTCTAATTGATCCTATCAAAATTTCAGGTCGGCCGGAAATTCAAGATGGCCGTCACAGCTAAAAATAGATTTTTAAAAAATAAGTTTGTAGCGACTACTTCTTGAAAACTATAAGTGATATTGATATGGGACTTTTTCTAAAATGATCAGCATGACATGATGTAGATCCTTGTGGAAAATTATTTTGATTCGACGTTAAACATGGCTGCCAGTGGCCATCTTTGGTTACATAGAGTTATATAGTAAAAACTTGTAGCAACTACTCCTCTGAAACTACTTGACGGATGTTCATGAAACTTCACAGGAATGTTGCTCTTGATGTCTAGTTGATCCTAGAAAAATTTCAGGTCGGCCGGAAATTCAAGATGGCCGCCACAGCTAAAAATAGATTTAAAATAAATAAGTTTGTAATGACTACTTCTTCAAAACAATAAGAGATATTGATATGGGACTTTTTCTAAAATGATCAGTATGACATGATGTTGGTCCTTGTCGAAAATCGTTTTGATTTGACCTTAAACATGGCTGCTTTGTTTACATACGAGTTATATAATGAAAACTTGTAGCGACTACTTCTTTGAAACTACCTGACGGATTTTCATGAAACTTCACAGGAATGTTGCTCTTAATGTCTTATTGATCTTAGCAAAATTTCAGGTCGGCCGGAAATTCAAGATGGCCGCCACGGTTAAAAATAGATTTTCAAAAAACAAGTCTGTAGCGACTACTTCCTGAAATCAAAATCAATCAGTAGAGCTTCAAGGTCATTGACCTCTTGTTTTTGTAATTTTGACAAACACCTGTGGCTGAACAAACATTCTTTGATTATTTTATTTTTATTTATTTATGATAACAAGTTCCCATGTTGAGAATAACACCTGTTGCTGTGGAGCCGAACACCGGACACCATACCTATAAAGTACAAGACCACAGTTATGTGGCCTTCATGTTTTTCTTTATATCCACTTATCACAGGTCCTTCCATTTGTAAACAAACATGATTTTTTGAGGGGAAATAACATATTGTTTTAATAAGATTTTTTATGATAACAAAAGCAGGCATATTTTAGAGGGTTATTTTTAAAAATAATGGTCAAAGGGACATAATTCAGAAATATAATCTACAGAATTTCCTGAATGATCTAGGTATCAATCAAAGTCAAAATGTGTTATATGTGATTATTCACCATGTCTGTGAGAATGGCAGTTAATGGCCTCATGTGTGTGTTGATGAGTTGTAAGAAAACAACTCGAAACTTAAGATGAAAAATACCTCCTTAACCCATATACTGGCTAAAGCTAAAGTTTTTGTATAAGGAACCATAACTTTGTCAAAAATCATTCAACCGGAATTGGTGATGACATGCGTAACAAGGTTTGGTACTGATCATCCCTGCCAAGAGGTTCAGGAGAACTAGTCCAGACAAAGTTAGTGTATTAAAACCTTTAAAAGGTAATAACTCTGCCAAATTCATTTAACTGGAACCGGCGATGATACGTGCAACTAAGCTTGGTACTCATCCACCCCGCCAAGATTCGTTTAAATCTGGCCAGGGGATCAGGAGAACTAGTCGGAATAAAGTTTGTGTATTAAAATGTTTAAAGAGCCATAACTCTGCCAAAAAATATTCGACCGGAACAAGGCAATGATACTGATACTGATCTTCCTTGCCAAGATTCACTGAAATCCGGTCAGGGGTTCAGGAGAACTAGTCCAGACAAAGGTTGTGTATTAAAACCTTTAAAGGGCCATAACTCTGCCAAAAAATCTTTCAATGGCAATACAGTGATGATATGCACAACTAAGCTTGGTACCGATCATCCCTGAAAAGTTTCGCTGATATCCAGCCAAATCAGTCAACCGGAACACAGTGACGATATGTACAACTAGGCTTGGTACTGATAATCCCTGCAAAGTTTCACTGAAATCCAGCCAAATGAAGGTCCTATCGTATGCACGAGGTAAAATACAGCATCTTTGAATTAATTCAAGGGTCATAACTCCGATGTTACTTATCCAATTTGATTGGTTTTCAAGCTTGTCCAAGATTTCATTGATATTAACAATCTGGTAAATTTTCGTAAAGATCAGATGAAAATTGAAGGCCCTATCGTCTTTAACAAGGCAAAATACTGCATTTTTTAAAACTAAATCAAGGGCCATAACTCTGGTGGTACTGATCCAATCTGGCTGGTTTTAATATATGTCTGAGCTTTCATAGATATCAACAATTGTGCAAAATTTGAAAAAGATTGGATGAAAAATGAAGGCCCAATCGTGTAAATGAGGCCAAATTATAGCATATTTCAGAAAATCACGGGCCATAACTCCAGTGCAAAAGGTCCGATCTGCCCAAGCTTTATAAACAATCTGGTAAAGTTTGAAAAAGATTGGATGAAAAATGAACGCCCTATCGCGTTAACAAGCCAAAATATAGCAATAAGTTTGGAAAAGATCAGTTGAAAAATGAAAGCACTATCGTGTTAATGAGGCCAAATTATAACATATTTCAGAAAATCAAGGGCCATAGCTCCAGAGGAAATGGTCCGATCTAGTCATTGATATCAACAATCTGGTAAAATTTGAAAAAGATCGGATGAAAAATGAAGGCCCTATCGCGTTAACGAGGCATAATATAGCAATTTCAACTAAATCAAGGGCCATAACTCCGGTGTTACTGATCTGAACTGGCTGGTTTTCGAACTCATGCAAGCTTTCATTGATATCAACAATCTGGTAAAGTTTGAAAAAGATCGAATGAAAAATGAAGGCCATATCGTGTTAGCGCGGCAAAAGTTAACAGACAGACGACGGACAACTCACAATCTCATCAGCTGTGCTGGCAGCTAAAAATTGTTACATTCCTTGCATACCTACTTAAAAATGTTTTGACTATAGAATACACTTCCCTAAGCCTGTACCATACCGCCTGTGGTTTGACTATAGAATACACTTCCCTAAGCCTGTACCATACCGCCTGTGGATTGACTATAGAATACATTCGTCTAAGCCTGTACCATATAACCTGTGGTTTGACTATGCATTCCTCTAAGCCTGTACCATACCATCTGTGACTAGAGAATACAATCCTCTAAGCCTGTATCATACCAACTGTGGGTTTGACTATAGAATACATTCCTCTAAGCCTGTATCATACCACCTGTGGTTTGACTATAGAATACATTCCTCTAAGTCTGTACCATACCACCTGTGGTTTGACTATAGAATACATTCCTTTAAAGCAGAAATTTGTCCTAAATCAACAAATCCGTTGTTGATATGTTTTTAATTATCAAATATCATTATAAATACGATGGTAACTATGCTATTGATGTATTTTTAGTGAAAATATGTTTTTAAAGATAAAAACAGAAAAGACGAACAGGCTACGCTAAAAAATTGAAAAAAAATCAAAGGGGGAAAACTCTTCCTCGTAAAACCGAAAGTGACATCATTGGGAACAAAACGAAACCATTTGTACATAGGGAAAGCACGCAAAAACAGTATAGTGTGTGTGAAAATGTCGGAATTAAGCGACTATGATGCTGAGTCAGATGAAATGCACGTGATAAGGTTGCACAATGTGCAACCTTACGATTTTGAGCCAGAATTCGTGTCTGAGGATGAAAATACCTCGGATTCATCAACCGATGGCGATGAGGAAGTTGAACGCGGTGCAGGTCATCGAAATTCTGAAAGTCACCAGCAACGCTGCAATATCTCGGTACATTTACACTAAGCGCGAAATGCAGTATATTCCGAATGAATGGACATGGTCTAATACTTGTACATTAATACGAGCGTCAGATTATAAGGACTTTATTTTTGCCGAAAAATAGACATTGAAAAAATATATTTAGAGTCTAGTAAGTATAATTGATAAATAAATAAATGTAACAGCATCTAATTTCTATAGTATTCTATATACCATAAGTCCCCGCCGCCTCCAAAAGAGTCTATAGTGGTGTATGAGATTCGGATTTGCAGTATGACACGCTCTCCACGTGCCGCCAAATAACAATATACCACACAGCGACTAATCAACTATTGCGGTGCCCTATTGAAGTACAGCCTAATCATGGTACAAACGTCGGTATATGACAAATTCACGCACCATTTAGGGAAACGTAGTTTTATGATATGCCTACATTTCCTGTATATTGCAATTCCGTGAGCGGTGCAATACCGCCGCGGCGAGCCGCGTATTGCACAAGACGGATATATGATGCGTGAGAAACTAGTTAGTTCATCGCGCACGAAGATGATCTAAATAATATAGTCAAATGTATTATGAGCACGACATATTGTATTATGTACATGTAGAGATCGAAAAAACAGACCTAACAATTTTTTTATTTAGAATATAAAGTATATATATGCTTGTAAAGCACTTATTTTTACTTACTGCATGAGGTAAAAGCCGTTATTGTTGTTGTTTTGCCATACAACATTACTGAACTAAAATAATAGCTAGTAACATTATCAATTTTCTGCGTTTTAATAGACATCCATGAAACATTTTGTCATTATTTTCAAATCCAGAGACCGATATATAACTCTATATAAATCTATAACACTATTGGCAGAAGAAGGTGTATAATTTAAAACAAAACAAAAAAAAAATACTACAAAATATATATTGAAACAACGACAGTGTTTATTTCACCGAATTCATTTACATTCATATGCTAAACCTTTTTAGCGATCTTTTGAAAAAGACGGCTACATTATATTAGCGCCGTTCACGTAAGACGCATGCATCTAATTCAACAGCTAAACAATCACGATGTACAGATCTAAGACTATATACCTTTATACAATTTATCATACACATACCCGAGGAATTGCTAAGATAACTGAACAAAAACTTCTATCTTACCTCATTTAATAATTTCTTCCTCAACGCCGGTCGAATCGGCGAATAAAACTTGCACGGAGACGGCGGGGTTAGGCACTTCTCATTTTTGTAGGAAAATATTGTTGGTATCGCTGTTGTTTTTAATCTGCATGGCCGTCTGTCCTTCAAATTCAATGAAAATGAAACCAAAGGATGGATTTCCCACGAATCCAACTCAAAGTGTTTACTACAAACTCGCGCGTCTTTCGAAGGTTCCCATTTTTTTGACGCGACGGGCGATTTTCGTCGACAGCGGTCCACCCACAATTCAAATCTTAATCTATCATTAACCTAATTAGGAAAACGAAAAAAACTGATGTTATTAGATTGTCCTTTTTTATGCACACTTTGACACCCAGCTACAGCACACGGCATTTTTAACACGTACCATAAAACTTAATCCTACATAGACAATACTATACAACTCAATGCGACACCGCTGATCGTTTGGTACCAATGACGTCACAGGATCACGTGACACTTACCTGTATTCAAAAAGGGCGAAACTCAAGCGTGTGCGCTATGAGATAAAATTGGCTACTGTAAGAAAACGGGACAACCAATAAGTGTAATATTTGAACAGATTGTATATTATATACATATATTTCAGAATATATGCTAAAAAAACACGCTAAATTTCACCTTTAAGTCAAGTCTGTACCATACCACAGAGTTTCATCCCCAATCTGACTGACATGCTATGAGTTTAAACTACAACCTCATTGTCAGAGCAGAGGGCAGCACTGATCTAGTTACATCATTTTTAACTATTTTTAGACAGTTTTTTTAGTGCTAGTACATCTAACAAAACGTTCCTCTTGTTTCCAGCTAAACAAGGCTAATATGATGTCTGTGCACACAACTATTAGACCAACATGTTTTCCAATTTTAAGTCTGACTGTGGATATAATTTCATTTACACTACCGAACATGCATTTACGATCTCTGATACACATTTTGTTGCCCTATTAAAATTGTAACCAATTTAAAAAAAAACAACATGTTTACACAAAACAAAAGTTTTTTAAGGCCTCCATGTCTGCCCTGTCACTTGCAGACATCAACAGCATATAAATCGTGAATGCTGTTTTATCTTGCTATGTGTCTCCTGCCGCAGCATGATAGATGTAGTCAGCAGCCAGTCTCCCCAATCTTTCCAGACTGGCCTAGCTGGAACACAGGCCTTTTGTATCATCTCTCAGACTAAACAACATCTAGGCCAGGCCAATGATAAACTGTTGTAATGATAGTGTAATTTTAACAGAATTTTCACAGCTCATTAAATTTTATACTCATTTCAACATATTTGCTTGCAGCAGCATTTTATTGTTTTTTCTTCACAATTTGAAATATTTACAAACAGGCTAAACTGCAATCTATGATAAACCTTTTGTACTCAATGTTTGAAGGGAGGCAGACTTATTTAAAGGATTTTATCATGCAGATATGCACTTTTCTGCCTAATAAAGGGGTGACCTATTAAATTTTGCTTTATTGGGCACTGACCAATAGAGCAAATAAATGCGGAATCCCTCGGCGCTTATTGTACGTAACGTTATCTGACGTCTTGCACGTAAAGTTGTCTGACGTCATAAAACAAACAAAAAACAACAACATGGAGGCGTCCTCGATAAGCTTAACATTCTGAGAAATAGGTAATAAGAGTAATTCATACAAAAAATGTGGATAATCTACATGATAAATAGACTATTATGTCAGTGCCTTTTACTATCAAGTTTATTAGGCTCGGCACCAAAACGAAAAATGGCTCGCCAGAGCCTCGCCATTCTTCGTTTTCTAAGCCTCGCCTAATAAACTTGATAGTGAAAGGCACTGACATAATATTCTCTATATATTTGAAGGGAAGCAGTCTAAAGAAGGGAAGCAGTCAAAATAATTATTTAACTGGATGGAAAGCAGTCTAAAGATACATTTAAGTGGAAGGGAAGCGGTCTACAGATTTACTTTATTGGAAGAGCATAGTCTTAATACAGGGCTTTTTTCAGAAATAGGGAAAAGGCCCAGGCCCTTCAACTGGGGGGTAAAGCCAGATTTTCAGAATAAAGGGGAAAATAATTTCGAGTAGGGAGAATAGTGTATTATGCAGAAATTGAAGAATTGGGTGTGCAAATATGAAAAAAAAAGTACATTTTAGATAAACTGTCGAAACATAACAATGTTGAAAGTGATGTTTATCATTAGTTTGGGGGAACTTTCTCAGCCTAAGAGAGGGAAAAAGTAGGCTGTTTTGCCAGGGGAAGGGGTCGGATATTGGCCCCTTTCTATGAGAGAAAAAAAAAGCCCTGTAATAGTTAAACCTTTTTTTTTATTAAATTTAAGTATCTGTTAGTTTCGGTATTTTATGATAAAGTGAAACATTAATTTTACTTTATCATTTTTGCTAGTTATCACGGCGACTGTAATTATGATTTTCCTGCTTAAATGACCAAAATGCTGGTTAAAATCCCCAGAAACTAAAGGGGTGACCTTGGATATCCTTGCTCTTATGCTTGACATCAACTAAATAAAACAAGTCGGAAAGCAACACATGCTATACATGGTTGTGCTATACATGGTTGTGCTATACATGGTTGGCTGGATTAGCAGGTGTTTTGCCAAAATGGGCCCAATCATTGCAACTGACAATTTAGTTTCTGAGAAGTCGACCCTATAGCCTATATCAGCAGAAAATCTGACGCTCCAGGATCAAGTCTAGGACATCCATTTGCAACATATATTACTGCATGAACCTTTTGGCAGTAGAAAAAATAGTTTTAGAGAAGAAGATTTCTGATATATTCACCATATATCAACCTATGTTAAACCATTTTCGTCAAGGAACTGACTGGACACACTTTAACCCTTTTGGTGCCAACATTATCAGGAAAAAGTGTTCTTAGCCTTGAATAAAGTAAATTTTTATAAGTAGAGTGCATAACATAGAATTAAAGCAAGATACCAACAAAATAGATAATATATATATTTACTGACAGACGAACATATTTTTATACAATATATGTGTTATGCTGAGTTTCATTCATTTTATGTGTCACGACCAAAAGTCTCCTTTGGCCAGTGTTTGTGCGTGTCGACAAAAGTTGCCAATGGTGCTGAAAGGGTTAGTAAGATAATCCATGCCAAACATTATAGCCATAGCCACTTAGTAGTCTTCAAAAAGAAGATTATTAAAGTCGTCAATAAATAAGCCAAGATAAAACTGTACGACTCGTGGCAGAGCCATTTTATCCCAGGAACTTTAATTAAACAATATACAGCTCCACACTAAAAATATTTCACAGCTAAAAATATATAAATTACACATGCCTTGCCTAATGAGTGTTGCAGACATTTGATGTAATAGGCATATGTGGTAACTGTAAATGTCGTTATCTTTTTGTTGGCATTAACCCAGTCCTCCCATAGTATGTAGGCAATACATCAACCACCCTGACACATAAATCCCCCAATATGCCATAGACAGAAATGCGTGGCAGCTATACACCTTTTTTTTTAATCAATTAACTCTGGTAATTGAAATTAACTACTGAAAATAAAATATCTCAGTTTTTTGCATGGGAGGACTAGATTAGGCAAGCCAAGGCAAAGAAATTTTAATTTATAATTTTCGGAATTAATTTAAAACTAATTTAATCAACAGTTTCTTTTTTGGGGGGAGTTGCAGGTCTAAGTAAAAAAAAAACTGCATTCACTGTGAATTTACATTCATTAAATATGAAATCGTGACCAAAAATGAATGATTATGTTTTTAGATATTTGATTTTTTGTGTGCAAGTGTTGGAGGCCGTCTTATGCATTAGTTTCCAAATGTTTCAAAATATACTGAATTTTCCACATTTAATTTCCCGATTTATGTTGATGCTAACATTTTGTCTGAATTCTTTAAAACAAAAAATACGCAGTTTAAAACGTCTCGTCTACAGTTAATTTTTGAATTACAAAAAACAACTTAGTTTACATTTTGCTGATATATGACATTTAAGTCCATTTGTTTAAAAAAAAAATGACAGTGTACAATTTCTTTTTAAAAAATTGTTGCTTCGTCCAAAAGAAGTAAGTCAAGTTCATAAATGAAACCCATGTGTCCAAAAAGATGAACTACCCAAGACGTAACTATATCAAAATATAATTTTTTGTTTTCCAAAGATTAAATTATAAGCTAAGTTAGTTATCTGCCTGGAGGGTCAAGGTCACACCTGCAACTGTTATGTTGGAAGTAAGATACAAATTTTGGAAGATGTAGTGCATACAGTTTGAAGATGTAGTGCATACAGTTTCAGAAGAAAGTGACCTAAAAGCAAAACTTTTAGGTACAATTTATCTGCCCTTTGAATGTGGGGTGAAGGTCACATCCGCAATTCCTATGTCACGTTGGGATGTACTACCCATGATACAACTATAACCAAAGTTTGAAAGGTGTAGTGCATACAGTTCATGAGAAAGTGATCTAAACACAAAAGTTGAATGTAAAAATGATCGTTATGAGCATTTTTATAAGAGGGTGATTTAGGTCACATCCGCATTTCTGTTGTCACGTTGAGATGTACTACCCAAGATACAACTATTATCATAGTTTGAAAGGTCTATTTTTATTTACAAAAATATTAGATTTTTCAGCACTCGTCTTAAACATGGATATCCTTATCCGTGCTGGAAAAAACTGTTTTTCTTCTTGTTACAAAACGTCTAAGTATTTATCATTTTCTTGGAATGCATCATGTACCTTGCTATTGGCCACTTCCATTTAATCATATGGTTTATCATCATATAACCATATGCCAATAAGTAATAATGACTGTATAATGGTCTGTAGCTATAGTGTTAAAAAATAGCTTTGACCTATATAGTTAGTCCGGTTATTTATCATACTATAAATTTTTATGCCCCCGAAAGGGTTTTGGGGGCATATAGTAATCGCACCATCTGTCTGTCCATCAGTCCGTCCGTCAGTCCGCAGTTCGTATCCGGACTGTACCTTCAAAACCCCTGCATGGATTTTTAATTAACTTGGCACAAGTGTTCACCATAACAAGACGATGTGTCGTGCGCAAAACCCAGGTCCGTACTCAAAGGTCAAGGTCACACTTGCAATTCATAGGTCGTCCGTCCGTCAGTCTGCAGTTTGTGTCCGAACTGTACCGTCAAAACCCCTGCATGGACTTTTAATTAACTTGGCATAAGTGATCGCCATAACAAGACGATGTGTCGTGCAAAACCCAGGTCCGTACCTCAAAGATCAAGGTCACACTTGCAGTTCATAGGTCAAAAACAGGTACGTATTTTCGTGTCCGGCCATTAACGTCACAACCCCTGTAGGGATTTTTAAATAACTTGGCAAAAGTGATCACCATAACAAGACGATGTGTCGCGCGCAAAACTCACGTTCAAGGTCACACTTGGAGGTCACAAGTCAAATCATGTCCGGTCAATAACTCTTGCATCCAAGGATGGATTTTCAAATAACTTGGCACAAGTGATCACCGCAACAAGACGATGTGTCACGCACAAAATCCAGGTATGTGGCCCCAAAGTCGTTCACACTTTGAGGTCAAAGGTCAAAAGCGTGTCAGGTCAATAACCTTTGCATGCCTGGACTGATTTTCAAATAACTTGGCACAAGTGTTCACCACAACCAAACGATGTGTTGCGCACAAAATCCAGGTCCGTGGCTCCATGGTCAAGGTCATACTTAGAGGTCAAAGGTCACTTTGGGGGCATTTGTCACTTACAGTGATATTTCTTGTTTGACTGTTATTTGAAAACACAGTACTGTAGGACAAAAAAACATCAACTTGCATTTCATGATTTTCACCAGTATTATTACCCTTCCCTGTAATACAGCAAATGTCACAAACACAACAGGTCTCCATAATCATTACCAAGTTAGCTATTTAAAGCTGACTGTAATAACTATGTTAACTTTTGGATCAGGAAAAGTTCAACAAAAACAAGTCTCTACATTCTTTTTTTCTTTCTTTTTTTTTAAAACACCATGTGGCCAAGCTTGGTCAAGACAATTATTGACCCTCCATATTTACCTGGCTGGACTGAAGTCATCCTTGTTCTCGGCAAGCTCCCAGGGTCGACAGCCTCCACCCCAACTCGCAATATTTAATACAACAAGACCCTCTATGTCCGTTAGTTCCACTTCTTCCCCATCTAACTCTACCTATAATGTCAAAGCAACAACAATCATTTCAAATGCTGTTGAATTGTGTAATCAATCTTTTTTTATTTTTTTTTTATTATTTTATGAATTAGATAAGGAATGACAAAAGGTTCATTTCAAAACAAAGGAATGACCAAAGCTTCATTTCAAAACCATAAGTACATCCCATAATGCAGCATTGTTAAACTTAAAGTATCACCAAAGGTACATCCCAGAATGCATCTTTAATAATCTGTGGGCCTCGGCCGGAACATTAGTTGGAAAAGTATGACCAAAGGTACATCCCAGAATGCACCTTTAATAATCTTTGGGCCTCGACCAGAACATTATTTGGAAAAATATGACCAACGGTACATTCCAGAATGCACTATTAGTAGTTTTGATTTTAAAACAGTTTCGAGAGAGCCTCAGCTCACATTAAATTTAATAGCTTTTCCCAAGCTGTTTGTACATAAATTATTTCAAGTAGTTATCCCGCCAACAACAGCCAAATTTTCAACATATGTACACCACTTCTAAACCTACTAACAACGAGATGTACAGTGTTTCTGCAGGTCTCAATTTTTTAGGGGTCATCCTTGACCCCCATGGAATAAACTGGGGGTCATTTTGTAAATATAGGGGTCATATTTTTTGGACATGCATTTTGATGAATAGACCATTGTGATGTCAGATAGACATGCATTATTAGTTTATTAGACATCTTCGGTGGATTTGTCAGCAAAAAAAGAAGTTAACCGGCGTTGTTTCATTTTGTGTTTGTCTGCCATTTTAGCGGCCGTATCATGATCATCTACATGCTTTTATTTGCTAGTGTTTTTATATAAGCGTCTCCCTACTCAGACCCACATATATGCGATCGACATGACGACAACAATAACGCGGAAAGTACAGACATTAGTTTAACCTGTTCTAAAAACAGACCAAGAATGAATAACTTTATTTTACAGTCATTGGCCACACAGATGGCATTATAAGAACAACATAATGGAACATAACAAAAGCTTAATTCTGATTAGCATAATAACAGTAAAATGAAATGAAATTATAAGATGTAATATGATCGCTATAACGACGACAATAACACGGAAGTCTAGAAGCGGAGAGTATCAAAGCATAATTAGGATTTATTTTAATGAGATTGTACCTCCTGTATAATAACTATGGACTTTGGAATCCAGAAACTACCATGATTATTCAGCAGCTAACACATTCATAAAATACTCTGATTTTGGTTCCTAGAATATCCTGTATCCAACAATACATTAAGGCTTGTAGGAGATGTTACCTTAATTTTTTCATGGAGATTCTTGCATTCCCTTTCCAGGCAGTCTTTTGTTCCATATGTAAAATAGCACAACTAAAATAAGAAATAAAATAAAATTTAATTGTATGCAATAAACATAACTAGTAATACAATTATATATCCCAACACACCATTACCACACTGTACTGTACCACACTGTACCGTACCAAACTGTACTATACCACACTGTACTGTACCACACTGTACTGCACCACACTGTACTGTACCACACTGTACCACACTGTACTGTATCACACTGTACTGTACCACACTGTACTGTACTGTACCACACTGTATAACCGGCAATCGCAAAGTCGGATATAGTTTCAAATCGGTTTCTATTTTGACGTGCTGACGAAACAATAGGTATTTTTATTTTATTTATAGCTTTGCATATTGACTGATATTACAAACAGTATGGTAGGATGTTCAGATATGTATGCAAATTATGTCAATATGTTTTTAGCCCATATAAGTGGAAAATAGATTAATTATTGTCTGTAAACTAACGAAGGTTTACACAATAAGCAAAATGTATACACTTTCAAGCCAAAACTCGCCCCTTGTGTGTTAGGCCTCTTTTTTTTAATAACTTGGTTTACGGATTTTTTCTGGAAAAATTACATCGAACGGTCGAAATAAAAATAAAAATAAAATTACTCGGGGGGAGAAATTGAGAGAAAAAATTACAAGCAAAATGTTGACGGTTAAAGTAAACAAGAGGCCCAAGAGGGCCTGTGGACGCTCTACTGGCTAATATGGCTCTTATGACATCAATGAAACAAGTGACTATCGTCTTAAAGAGGCAAAATATAGCCATTACTGGTCCGATCTGGCTAGTTTTCCAAGTTAATAAAAATGAAAAAAAAAATGAAAAAAAATTAATATCAAAAAGAAAAAAAGGAAAGAAAAAAAAGAAAAGGAAAAAAAAAAAAAAAAAAATGAAAAAAAAAAAATGAAAAAAAAAAATGAACTAAATTAATAAAGGACCATAAGCTTATAGCAACAGCAAAATATTAAACCTCTGGCTCTTGCAGTTTCAGAGAAGAAGATTTTTTAAGTTTTTTTCCTATACATGTCTATGTAAAACATGTGACCCTTGGGGCAGGGCCAAATATAACCCCAGGGTCACCATTTAAACAAAGTTGGGTAAAGGACCATACGCTTATAATAAATGTAAAATACCAAACCTCTGGCTCTTGTAGTTTCCGAGAAGAAGATTTTTTAAAAAAAAATCCTATATAAGTCTATGTAAAACTGTGACCCTCGGGGCGGGGACAAATTTGACCCCAGGGTCACCATTTGAACAAACTTAGTAGAGGACCATAAGCAGATGCTACATGTAACACATGAGAGCTCTGTGCCATGTGGTTCCAAAGAAGAAGATTTTTTTCAGTTTTTCCCTATACAAGCCTATGTAAAACTGTGACCCCCGGGGTGGGGCCAAATGTAACCCCTGGGTCACCATTTGAACAAACTTGGTAGAGGACCACAAGCTTATAGCAAATGCAAATTATTAAACCTCTGGCTCTTGCAGTTTCAGAGAAGAAGATTTTTTAAGTTTTCCCCTATACATGTCTATGTAAAACATGTGACCCTTGGGGCGGGGCCAAATGTGACCCGAGGGTCACCATTTGAACAAACTTGGTAAAGGACCATAAGCTTATAGTAAATGCAAAATATCAAACCTCTGGCTGTTGTAGTTTCCGAGAAGAAAACTTTTTAAAAAAAAATCCTATATAAGTCTATGTAAAACTGTGACCCCCCAGGGCGGGGACAAATTTGACCCCAGGGTCACCATTTGAACAAACTTAGTAGAGGACCATAAGCTGATGCTACATGTAATACATGAGAGCTCTGTGCCTTGTGGTTTCAGAGAAGAAGATTTTTTAAAAAAAATTCCTATATGTCTATATGCAAAACATGCAAAACCTCAATATACAAACTTTGGACCTCCGGGGCACGGCCATTTTTGACCCCGGGGACTTTATTTGAACAAATTTGATAGTCTAGGCGTTGGCGATCATTTTAAAAGAAAAACTGTTGAAATCTGTCCAGCGGTTCTGGAGAAGAAGATTTTTTAAGGTTTCGACCATATATGGTAATGGCAGCCATCTTGGATGTAGCACTGACCTAATTTTAACAAATCTAAAAAGCATTCATCTAAGGATCATCCATGTGAAGTTTGGTCAAAATTAGTCAAGCTGTTTCTGAGGAGAAGTCGTTTGAAGAAAAGTTAACGGACGACAGACGACGGACGACAGACAACACACCATCCCATAAGCTCTGCTGGCCGTTGGCCAGTAGAGCTAAAAAGGGGGAGAGAATCAAAAATCACTTTTTGTAGATCCCTATTGAAATCCATGTTTAATAGCATACTTTAGATAACCTAGCATTTCTAACTTGAATGAATGACAACAATGCAGGATACAACAAACGAATATAGCGGGAAAAACTTGCACGGAATTCTAGTCCTTGACACGAGTGGGGGAAAAAAAAAAGGAAAAAAAAAAAGAAAAAAAAAGGGAAAAATACAAAAAAAAATTCTTTCCAAAACCGGAAAATTAGACTCGGCAGATACATAAATCAATAATCTACATCACTACAAAACAAATTAATGTTAATATGGTCAAAGGGACATAAATCTGTATACTTTTAATACTTCGGATTTGAATTTTGTTTAAAAATTGGAAGTAGGTGGGAGGGTGGGTGGTTGGGTGGGTGTGTGTTTGGGTGGATGGGTACATAGGTAATAAGTGACATTCTCTCTGCTGTATTAGTACTAGTGCATACATATTTAGAATGAGATCTTTAACTGGCAACCTATTTATTTTATACATTTTTCATTATTTTTTTAACAAAAGCCACGTGTTGATACATTTTGCAAATTGCAATTTTGCACCATTTGTCGCATGAGAATAATATGTAAGGATTGCAAGAGCTGTTGTTTTATAACAAAATTATTGTTTTGATGTGTGAAAATCATGTCAAATTAATAATAAGTGTTTGTAAAACTTGCAGTTCTTAATAGAAAAATGTCAACTAATGTAATTCAAATATTTGTTCACACTGAAAACATGATAAAAATAATTTACAGCATTTAAATTTAACTGGAAAGTTTTTATTTTATAAACCAGATGCATGTTCTCTGGTGAACCTACATCACATGCTGGGCCTTGCAGATTGTACAGATCTGAGAAGTTTGATCCAGAAATAAAACAGCTATACGGAATGTTACTTTTTGTGGACAATGACTTTTGAACGCAGAGTGTAATCTTGTCTGTAACCTTGAACCTTGTCCTTTGACCTTTTGATGACTTTTGATCCAATGCTTTGACCTTGACTGTCATGTTGACCTTCATACATTGTCTTAGCGATGATGTCATAATGTGTATATATCCAAAGTTTGATAAAGAGATTTGAGGAAATGAAAAAGTTACAGGACATGTCTAGTTTTTGTGACCAAAAAAAGTGACTTCTGATCCGAGATAATGACCCTGACCTTTATAATGGCAGGGTCATATGACTATAATTGTCCAGAAGTTCTATACTGACATTCTAATAGAGAAATAATAAGAAATGAAAAAGATACAAGCAATGTTAAAGTAGGTACATTAGGCCTTTGTCTAGAAAAATCTTTTTTAAAAATGTTCCAGTTCATGATGCAAATGTTTTATAACTCAAAATATGATGTAAGCACTATTTTCAATACTAAAATTTGAATGCACCATAAATTTTTAATGGAATATGGCATAACATGCTTAAATTAACCCTGGTGTATAAGGATAGCACATGATTGTACAAAATGAATTTTCCTGTAAATTATAAGCAGTAATTTTAAGGCTCATTCATTGTTAATTGGCCTTTGAGAATACATTAAATATATCATCATTAATTTTGTCATTTTCAAGTCAGCCACCTGGACCCCCCAAAAAAGTCTGATGTACTCCCTTTAACTGTTTGTGCTAGATGACCTTGCCTTTAAACCTTGACCTTTATATACTGGTGTAGTTCCTTGACTATTGTCATGATGTGCATGTACTGAAAGTTTGACAAGAAATATAAAGAAATGGAAAAGTTTGAATGTTTGTTTGAAGGGTGTTTTACATAATTTTTAGCACATGTTGGGTGATATAGGTCAATTTTATTGTAGTAGAAGCAGACCACCCCATTTTTCCTGGGTAGAACAGTACTGTACATCTCCCGCCATCAGTACAAATCAACACATTTGACACAAGTGAAGCTTTCAGTGGGATTCGAAACACCAGCAGTGAGAGGTGAGAAAGTTTTAGACACAGCGTCTATACTATCCATGCCACGGAAAAATTCCCGAGATATCAAGTATTTGATGGACAAAGCAATCAAAATGTCTTGCCCGCTATGATGGTGACAATTATGAACGAATCAAGGGAATATTTTCCAACTGAAATATTTTAAAATTCATATGACTTAGAATTATCTTAGGAATTAAACACATTTGTCTAGTTCTAGGGAATTTCAAATATAACAGTTTTTACATCACCATAAATTCTTATCACCCTCAATTTTACAAAGAAAGATTTTCCCATGCAGCACAGAAGTGATGGAAAGTGAAATGAGAAAATCTGCCTATCATATGGGGTCGGCTCATAATGACTTGTTTTTTTGTTTTTTTATGCACCTAAATGTTTACAAATATGACATAAATACCTTGTGAACTGGGTCATGCTGATACTGGTGCTCAGGGTGCCGTCCCAGAAAACAGTATATTTAAGTTCAGAGAATTAAGCCCAGATGTGAAAGTGTGTATGTGTGTGAAAATGCACATGTAGATATGTCAAACTATTATCACCTGTCTCTACTGGGTATGTTAAAGTGATTATGTAAAAAAGTTCAATAATGGATGGGTTGCTCTGTGGTAACAGGGATCACATGTTGGGAATAGGTGTTTGTTACTTCATATGCATCTTCGTAAAAGAAAACACGTAAATTTTCTTATTCAAAAAGCTGCAGACTCTATGGGTGAAAGGCCAAAATCAAAAGGAATCCAAGGAAATTCAGAAACCACTCAGAAACCATACGCATCTTTGTAAAACAAAACACTTAATTTGCAAGGCCAAATCTAAAGGAAATCCTAGGAAATTCAGAAATCACTTAGAAACCATACTTGAACAAGAAATATCACTGTAAGTGATAAATGCACCCGAAGTGTCCTTTGACCTCTAAGTATGACCTTGACCTTGGAGCCATGGACCTGTTATTTGTGCACGACACCTGATTTGGTTGTGGTGAGCACTTGTGCCAAGTTATTTGAAAATCCGTCCAGGCACGCAAAAGTTATTGACCGGACACGATTTGACCTTTGACCTCTAAATGTGACCTTGACCTTGGGGCCACAGACCTGGATTTTGTGCGAGACACATCGTCTTGTTGTGGTGAGCACTTGTGCCAAGTTATTTGAAAATCCGTCCATGAATGCCAGAGTTATTGACTGGCCACAATTTGACTTTTGACCTCCAAGTGTGACCTTGACCTTGAAGACCTGGGTTTTGCGCGCGACACATCGTCTTGTTATGGTGATCACTTGTGCCAAGTTATTTAAAAATCCCTGCAGGGGTTGTGACGTTACGGTCTGGACATTATATACATGTAGCGGGTTAAGGGTTAAGAATGTCCAATTATTGCTAGTTCTGACTGTGTCCTTCTGACCTTTTTACCACAAAGCAGACAGAGGCGCATGCCAATAATGCTGGAAGTGTTTTCTTGTGGGAATCCAGAACTTAACTTCTTTAAAATTCTGTCAAATGGCAGTGGGGATTCACAGATTAACTCTGTTTTTGCTCCTGATACCACTGAGCCAACCACTTCAGATCATTACTGCAGTTAGGCCAAGGCAGTTTTATTCCCTTTTTGTAATTTATGTCTGTAATATCAGTTATGCTAGATGACTACCAGTATATGCTAAATGACTACCAGTATATGCTAGATATCTATCAGTACATGCTAGATGACTATCACAGTATGATGATTACCAGTATATGCCGGATGATTACCAGTATATGCTGAATGATTATCAGTGTATGCTGGATGACTATCAGTGTATGCTGGATGACTATCAGTGTTTGCTTGATGACTACCAGTGTATGATGGATGACTATCAGTATATGATGGATGACTATCTGTAAATGCTGGATGACTACCAGTGTATGCTGGATGACTACCAGTATATGCTATATGACTATCAGTATATGTTAGATGACTATCAGCATATACTGGATGACTACCAGTATATGCTGGATGACTGTTAGGGTATGCTGGATGACTACCAGTAAATGCTGGATGACTATCTGTGTATGCTAGATAACTACCAGTATATGCTGGATGACTAGATGACTACCAGTGTAAGTAGGATGCCTACCAGTATATGCTGGATGACTATCAGTGTATGCTGGATGGCTACCAGTGTATGCTGGATGTCTACCAGTGTATGCTGGATGACTACCAGTATATGCTGGATGACTATCAGTATATGCTGGATGACTACCAGTGTATGCTGGATGAGTATCAGTATAGGCTGGATGACTACCAGTTTATGCTGGATGACTATCTGTGTATGCTAGATAACTACCAGTATATGCTAGATGACTACCAGTATCTGCTAGATGACTATAAGTGTAAGTAGGATGACTACCAGTGTATGCTGGATGACTACCAGTGTATGCTGGATGACTTATAGTATATGTTTGATGACTATCAGTGTAAGTATGATGACTACCAGTATATGCTGGATGACTATCAGTGTATGCTGGATGACTATCAGTGTATGCTGGATGACTATCAGTATATGCTAGATAACTACCAGTATATGCTGGATGACTACCAGTATATGCTAGATGACTACCAGTATATGCTAGATGACTACCTGTATATGCTTTATCACTATCAGTATATGCTGGATGACTACCAGTGTATGCTGGATGACTACCAGTATATGCTTTATCACTATCAGTATATGCTGGATGACTATCAGTGTATGCTGGATGACTACCATTATATCCTAGATATTGGTCTGTATATGCTAGATGACTACCTGTATATGCTGTATGACTACCAGTATATGCTAGATGACTATCTGTATATGCTAGATGACTACCAGTGTATGCCTGATGACTACCTGTATATGCTGGATGACTAGCAGTATATGCTGGATGACAACCAATATATGCTGGATGACTACCATGCTAGATGACTATCAGTATAAGCTGGATGACTACCAGTGTATGCTGGGTGATGACTAGTATATGCTAGACAACTACCTGTATATGCTAGATGTCTACCAGTATATGCTGGATGACTATTAGTATATGCTGGATGACTACCATATATGCTAGATGACTACCCATATAGGCTATGTGATTATCAGTAAATGCTAGATGACAATCTGTATATCCTAGATGACTATCAGTGTATGCTAGATGACTACCCATATATGCTAGATGACAATCAGTATTATGCTAGATGACTACCCTTATATGCTAAATGACAACCTGTATATGCCAGATGGCTACCTGTATATGCCAGATGACTACCGTATATGCCAGATGACTTCCCGTACATGCCAGATGACTACCCGTATATGCCAGATTACTACCCATATATGCTAGATGACTACCCATATATGCCAGATGACTACCAGTATATGCTCGATGACTACCCATATATTCCAGATGTCTTCCCGTATATGCCAGATGACTACCCGTATATGCTAGATGACTACCCGTATATGATAGATGACTACCAGTATATGCTAGATGACAATCAGTATTATGCCAGATGACTACCAGTATATGCTCGATGACTACCCATATATTCCAGATGTCTTCCCGTATATGCCAGATGACTACCCATATATGCCAGATGACTACCCGTAAATGCTAGATGACTGCCCATATATGCTAGACGACTGCCCTTATATGCTAGATGACTACCCATATATGCTAGATGACTACCCATGTATGCTGGATGTCTACCCGTATATGCTAGATGTCTACCAGTATATGCTAGATGGCCACCGTGTATGCTAGATGACTACCCGTATATGCCAGATGACTACCCATATATGCTAGATGACTACCCTTATATGCTAGATGACTACCCTTATATGCTAGATGACTACCCGTATATGCTAGATGACTACCCATATATGCTAGATGACTACCCATATATGCTAGATGACTACCCATATATGCTAGATGACTACCCGTATATGCTAGATGACTACCCGTATATGCTAGATGACTACCCATATATGCTAGATGACTACCCATATATGCTAGATGACTACCCTTATATGCTAGATGACTACCCATATATGCTAGATGACTACCCGTATATGATAGATGACTACCAGTATATGCTAGATGACTACCCGTATATGATAGATGACTACCCGTATATGATAAATGACTACCAGTATATGCTAGATAATAACCGTATATGCTAGATGCTTACTATTATAAGAGGATGATCGGTGCTTGTGTGTGTGGTGGTAGGGGAAGGTAATGAATTCTGATGATGTGAATTGAATGTTTTTTAACGGCTCATCAACACAGAATAGGTTATTTACATGTAAAGCCGCCCCACAGAGGAAGTATACATAGGAATCCGGGAACCGTGCCCTACTCTTATTATCAAATAGATTCCTATGGTTCTTTAACGTGCTCGGAGGATAGACCGCCCGGTTTACGTCCCCATCCGACGGACCATGCAGGCTAAGGGAAAAGTGTTTTGCCCAAGAACACACCGACTTAAATATGCTGCATCATCATACATATGTTATTACCAACATTCCTGAATAATCAGTTTGAAACAGATAAAGCTAAACCACCAAAATGTCTCATTAACTGAAAATTGTTGTACAAATATATATTCAATCATGAGCCCTTAAGCAGCAGATTCCCTGATACCCTGTACAAGTTTCATATTTAGATGGAGCTATTTAGCACCCACAACATCTCACATGCTTCAATCTGATATAACTCTGTTTCTTAAAGAATAAAGCTGTTAATAAACCATGAGGAATTTATGTACCAAATGAAAATCATAATCTTTACAGATACATTCCATGGACTTCTGTTAATTTACTAATTATCAATATAAGATAACTCAGTAATTTGTCAGGCATGCACGATCTGGCCGATCTAGCCGATCTAGCCGATCTGTTGATATAAGATAAAAATATGTAATAAGAAACAAAAAAATCTCCAAAAAAGAGATAAAATATTAAGAGAGAAATGTTTTAGTTCATAAGGATTTATTTATTTATCTAAGCTTGTATCTTAGATAATGCACAAAGATAAGTAAAATGTCATTAAATGAGTTTTTATTTTGAGAGAGCATAACTAGTTCACAGGTTGTTACAAGAAATATGAGCAGAATTCTAGTACTTGAAAGTAACAGTTTCTTTGAGACAGAAAAACAGCATTAAAACCAGGAGGCTTGCTGTGATTTTTCTATTTTAAAGATAATAATATCAAAATGTCCTGATTTGTCATGTTTTCAACACATGAAAGGGTGTAATGGGGCAAAACTTATGAGCTAACTGTTAGTTGAGGTTCTGTAAGGGTCTCAAGCCTGCTTTAACCTTTGGAGTGTAGATGTACCAGAGCCTGCATTGACCTTCAGGTTTAAGATACTGCATAGCCCGCTTTAAACCTCAGAGTTTCAACAAACCTGTTCGACTTTCAGGGTTGAGATATAAAAGGTTCAAAGTCAACTTCAGACAAACCAAAACCCACCATGAACTTAATAATTGTGATGTACCAAATCCTACTGTAACATACATACTAAGTTGAAATATACTATGACAAATCCCATTTTTGCCTTCAGAGCTCAAATTTAGCGACAATTTGGACTGGACTGGCAACATTTCGTCAGTAGCACTTTTTTTGTAACTGGCAAAATGAAAAAGTTACTTGCAATTTCTACGGTTGTGTAAGTACAAATATGTAACAAATAGGTAAAAAGCACAAGATGATTCATTATTAGCAAACATGCTAGATTCCATATGTGTCATACAAAATTAATATGAAGACATATCAGGAAAACTTAAAAATATTAAAACACCATTGATATGAAAGCATATGTTTCAGAAAAAAAAGCAGACATGGTATTATAAATTACACATGTAAGGTATTTTGATGCGCTTGCAAATTTTTGCCAGTAGTTGAAAAGTTTACTGGCAATCTGAAAATGTCACTTGCATTTTGCCAGTACACCAGCTTACATTTGAGCCCTGGCCTACATAGTTGAGATGCACCGAATCCAACTTTGACATACATATTTGAGATGCACCAAATCCAACTCTGACCTACATAGTTGCGATGTACAAAATCCCACTTTGACCTACATAGTTGAGACTTACCAAATCCCACTTTGACCTTCATAGATAGAGATGTATGTAATCCCACTTTGACCTACATAGTTCAGATGATGAAATCCCACTTTGACCTACATAGTTCAGATGTATGAAATCACACTTTGACCTATATAGTTGAGATGTACCAAATCCAACTTTGACCTTCATAGTTGAGATTTACCAAATCCAACATTAACGTACATAGTTCAGATGTACAAAATCCCACTTTGACCTGCATAGTTGAGATTTAACAAATAGTTGAGATTTACCAAATCCAATGCTGACCTACACAGTTGAGATGTATGAAATCCCTCGTTTGACCTACACAGTTGAGATGTACCAAATCCTACTTTGACCTACATAGTTGAGATTTACCAAATCCAATGTTGACCTACACAGTTGAGATGTATGAAATCCCTTGTTTGACCTACACAGTTGAGATGTACCATATCCCACTTTGACCTACATAGTTGAGATTTACCAAATCCAACACTGACCAATCCCACTTTCACCTACACATCTGAGATGTACGAAATCCCACTTTGACCCACACAGTTGAGATTGACCAAATCCCACTTTGACATATACAGTCGAGATGTGCAAAACCCCTCTTTGACCTACACAGTTGAGATGTATGAAATCCAACTTTGACCTTCACAGTTGAGATGTACGAAATCCCACTATGATATACATAGTTGAGATGCACCAAATCCCACTTTGACCTACACAGTTGAGATGTATCAAATCCCACTTTGACCTATATAGTTAAGATTTATCAAATCCCACTTTGACCTACACAGTTGAGATGTACGAAATCCCACTTTGACCTATATAGCTGAGATTTACCAAATCCCACTTTGATCTACATAGCTGAGATGTACACAAAATCCTACTTTGACCTACACAGTTGAGATGTACAGAATCCCACTTTGACCTGAACAGTTGAGATGTATGAACTTCTCCTTTGATCTATATAGTTGAGATGTACAAAATCTCATTTTGACCTACATAGTTGAGATTTACCAAATCCAATGTTGACCTATATAGCTGAGGTGTACCAAATCGAACTTTGACCTACATAGCTGAGATGTACCAACTCCCACTTTGATATCTTTACACACAATTCCAAGACAGAGTTCTTCGATATCATTACATAACACATGTACCACTGGCAACAGATTTCTCTGCCATTCATTTAACTTTGAGCTTGCACTGATAGTTTGAGATATCGGTCCCTTAAAGCTGACCTGACATGTGCTAGGCCACCAGGGTTAGTTAAGAAGTTTCCAGATTGTTAAATACCAGACATTACCAGGATAACATTTAGTACCCCACATGTGTGCAGAGATTCTAAATTTGTTTCTTGTTCTGTTGATTTTTTCATTGATATATATACCTCAAACGATAATGGATAAAAGACAACGCAAGCACTATAAGATAATTTGCAGCTTCTTTCAACTGATATATGCTGATTCCCGCCAAATTGGAGGGAAAAAACGCCAAATTGGAGAGAAAAAACGTACATCTGATTCCATGTGTAGGATTCATTGATAAAATCTGACTAATGAATGAATGACCATGAATGTGATACTAGATAATCTTGTGATACTTAATAATGACTGAAATCGGGCCAAAATGAAATCAAGAATATGGAAAAGATATCTAAATACAAGAATTTATAACTATAACATTTATTATTAAGGTAAATCAGTGTAAGGGAGATGGCAATTTAAACACAGGTATTTTAGCATTTAACTACATAGACAATTATTTTTTATTATTAAGTTTATGAAGACTGAAAAGAAAATTATTAGTGTGACTTCTGTATCAAATTGTACAAAAAATTACATGAAATTATAAAAAAAAGTTGAAAGTAGTTAATCCTTGAAAAAGTAACCTCCAAGTTCACATTAAAAATGAGGTATTATTTTTGTAGAGTGTCAAGTAAAAAAAGCGAGTCGCGAGTAACAAAACGCGAGTTAAAAGTAATAAAAAGCAAGTTGCGAGTCTCAAAAAGCATTAAAAATATTATACAAACAATCCTCTTTATGTTTCTGATTAGATGTAAATACTGAAAAGTAATATAATGCACACATTTATATGTTTATATTTGTTTTTAAACATATCTAAAAATTACTGGATATTCCTTTATACAATGTTCCAATTATGGCTGATTTGGGAGGTCACAAATGTCACCGATAAGATCTAAGTGCCCCGTACCAAGTGGCAAACTATAATAAAGTGGCATTAAATCATAATTGAATCAGCTCCGCCAAGGCGGGGTTCAATTTACTGGAACTGATGCAAACCACCCTTGATATTAAATCTAGCACGGTACAGGCACTGTTATATGTACTTTGGTGCAAACTAATAATTATGGTACATGCGTAACAGAGCCTGTTTGGGTTGGTGAAGATGATGGTGGTGGTGGTGGGGTGGTGAGTGTGGTATGGTGATGGTTGTGGTGGAGTGGTGATGGTGGTGGTGGAGGTGGTGGTGGTGGTGGTGGTGGTGGTGGTGGTGGTGGTGGTGGTGGTGGTGATGATGATGATGATGATGATGATGATGATGATGATGATGATGATGATGATGATGATAGTGGTGATTATCATGAGCTGATGCTGATACTGCTGCTGCTGATGATGATGATGATCATCATGTTGATGATGATCATGATGAAATGTGTGGTGATTACCATAAGATGATGATGTTGGTGGCGATGGTGGTTTATGTTAATAAAGGTTGTGTTGGTGATAGTGATTTTTGTGGGAGTGGTGGTGGTGATGAAAATTTGGTTGGTTATGGCGATGAGATGTTGAAAGTTGTGGTGGTGGTGTCGGGGGTGGTTTTGGTGGTAGTGGTGACAATGCTGATGAGATATTGAGGGTGGTGGTAGTGGTGACAGTGCTGATGAGATATTGAGGGTGGTGGTAGTGGTGACAGTGCGGATGAGATACTGAGTGTCGGTAGTGGTGGCAGTGCTGATGATATATTGAGGGTGGTGGTAGTGGTGACAGTGCGGATGAGATATTGAGGGTGGTGGTAGTGGTGACAGTACTGATGAGATATTGAAGGTGGTGGTAGTGGTGACAGTGCGGATGAGATATCGAGGGTGGTGGTAGTGGTGACAGTGCTGATGAGATATTGAAGGTGGTGGTAGTGGTGACAGTGCTGATGAGATATTGAGGGTGGTGGTAGTGAACATGATGAATGTGCAGACCAAGTTTTAGCAGATGTACAAACTGATTTACAGACATCTGTGAGCAAAATATAGAAGCTACACTGAATGGAGGAATAAAGAAGATTCTGATAAATGCTAAGCAAGTCATTCACAACAATTTGTTGAGATGCAAAAATTCAGGCTCCACAACAGTAAGAAGTTCCATATGAAAGACTGAATGACAAACAAATATATATAATTATATACATATATATATATATTTTAAGTTTTGATCCTTTGACCTTAAAATTTGAAAAAAAGTCGGATGGATGAACAAAAGGCAGTCGCAATAGCTCACTTCTTAAAAACAAAAACATGTAACCGTTAACAAATGTATTTGTTTATAAAGTTTTCTCTACATATCTGTATACACAAACATGGAACCCCAAGGGTGAGGCCAGTTGTTATCCCTGGAGACTTTGCACACATTTGATAGGATTAAGGCAATTAAGGGGGTGTCATTTCTGAAATCGACATAATCCAACGGTTCTTGAAAATATTTTTAACTTTGAGTCTATCTTTTAGTATTTATAAAAAAACACACACACAAAATGGAAATGTTGAGACAATATATTTTCTTTTGAATACATTCCTTCCAATTAGACAAAAGTTACATTTACTGCCTAAAAGCTTAAAGTCGTAATAAATATTAATGTAAGGATGTAGTTATATCAGAAAAAAATGTGGCTTATTGGCAAGTGTCACTGCTAAAGGATTACACTAAATTCCGAAAGGCATTAGAAAGTATTAATCTTGGAGACCTGGCGACCCCCTAACGGACAGTTTCTCATTACTAAACATATCTAAACTGGCCAACACGTTTTTTTTATTTTGTAGATCTATATAAAAATGCTTTTGATATACTTGCTGGTGTAACAGAATTAGCCCCGTTGTTAAGAACACCATAAATCAACAATCTTCCATCAAGTGCTACAATTTCAAGGAAACGTGAAAAAAAATTAAAAGGATTATTGTAAGTGTTATAAAGTAATGGGGAACAGAATCTTAGAATTTGGGTAATACATCTAAATTTAAAATGAAAGGAAAACGTCTATTTGGTTTCTGATTAAGGTTTGCTCTTTTAGTTGTACGATAGGAATTTTTTTGAAATTATTGTCCTCTGACTGTGATTTTTTAATAGGCTATTTTTTGCACCTGTATTTATAAGATTTCTTGTAAACTTTAACAAATTAACTTATTTGATGATTAAACTTGTACTTTTGTCTCTAAAGTTTGTTATAAGGCCAAAAAAATAAATAGGTGTGTTTCCTATTGCATGCTCTGAAAAAATAGGGTCGGTAGGTAGGGATTTGTTTGTTGTTTTTTTTCTATATTTTTTTTTTTGGAGCAAGATATTGTGAGATTCTACATGTATTTATCTCATAAACCCCATACAAGTTGATGATACGGCTGAAATTTTCTCTGTGATGTCAGTTTACATCGATATATTGAGAAAAATCATTGTTCAGAACAAATAAGATTTTTTTTTTTTTTATTTTTCATAAAAAGGGCAAATGTTCATATCTTAGTTTATTGTGACAGTATGATTTTTTTCATTTCAAGAATCATTTTTTCTGAGGGGTGTTACACTTAGTGATATATATGCCACAAATCATACCACAACTAGATAAATGTGCTGATATGAAATATCTTCAAGCCTGGAAAATGTTAAAATAATATAAGAGTTGAGAAAATTATATTTAAACAGAAAATGATTATTTACTACCACCCAACGCACTGTATCAGCATTCCATGGTTGCTTCTTGCTTTCTGAACAAGGAGTTCAGTAAAACCTACATTGTAATGTGTAAGCACTGATCTCAAATCTTATGGGGAAAAAAAGACGGCTGAGGCCATAATAAATTAACTGTTAAATTCTCATCCCCGCCCGCCCCCGTTTTTTTATGCCGCCCAGGTAATTTTTATTTCTTACAAAAATGTATGAAACACTATTAAAAATGTGTTTTCAATCTTGGAAGTACTCAGTAGTATGTTTTACTATATTTGCCTTGTGCTGAGGCCATTTTCCATTTGTCGTATAAAATAAAAAATAATTTTTCACCCCCGCCCCTATTCTGAAATAAATTGGGATGAGAAACTAGCAATTAATTTAGTATGGCCTTGGTACATAATTCTTAAAATTATCAAGAAGCCAATTTCTTTCAAATCTCCATACAAAGCAATTCATATTTTCCAATATTTGAAGACGTACATATTTTATTTTTAGAATTCTTTCGAACCCGTTAATCAAAGTTTCATTAACCTTATGAAATGTATACCCTGTACCAATATCATATACCGATTAATAGGTACTCAAAAGCAAACTTGTAAATTATACCGCACAAGTTAATTTGATCAAAAGGATTAGTTGTGATCAGCTTCATTAACTTTATGAAGTAGACATGCTACACCACAATTGTATATATAGACTCTTGAGAGAGTTAATAAATGGATTATCATTCAAGTACTTAAAAGAACTAGAAATGTGTCCATAGGACACGGATGCCCCCGGTATAAGTTACTAGAACTATGTATTTGCCAAAAAAAAAATGAATTCAAAACATGGACCGTTTCAAAAGTTATTGAGTGGAAAAGGGGCCATAACTCCTTCAGAAATTGACCGATGTAGACCTAAATCGAATTTGACCTGTATTTTATAATTACACAGCTACACACCAAATATTAATTACAAATATGAACCCTTTCAAAAGTTATTGAGCAGAAACCAATTTGTTGCAGAAAATTAAGTCGAAATAATTAAGTTATAATTACACAGCTACACACCAAATATTAATTACAAACATGGACCCTTTCAAAAGTAATTGAGCGGAAATCAATTCGTTGCAGAAAATTAAGTCGAAAAGGGGCCACAACTCCTGCATAAAATGAGCCAAATTGACCGAAATCGAACTTGACCTGTACAAAATGACACCAAATATGAATTCAAAACATAGATCGTTTCAAAAGTTATTGAGCGGAAACCAATTTGTTGCAGAAAATTAAGTCGAAAAGGGGCCATAACTCCTGCATAAAATGAGCAACGTTGACCGAAATCGAACTTGACCTGTATTTTATAATTACACAGCTACACACCAAATATTAATTACAAACATGGACCCTTTCAAAAGTTACTGAGCGGAAACCAATTTGGAGGGGATGGACGGACGGACGGAAGGGATGGACGGACGGAAGGGACGGACGGACGGACGGGCAGGGGTAACATTTAATGCCCCTTTTCGGCAAACCGTCAAATCAGTCTGCTTGATAAATGTGTACATGGAAATGATTCGTTCAACCTGTTACTTCAACAAGCCTACGAATGTAACATAATGTTTCAGTAATTTAGTTTGAACTTACTTATTTAATACTGATTGTAACGAAAGCTCTCTGAACTTATTTTAATCACTCTTGATGTCTTCCTAGGTAGAACCACAACTTGTCGATCCTAGGTCCAATGTTCTACCACAAAACCACAGTGCACCACTATTTGGTACTTATTAGTTCCTATTCGCCAGATCCAGGATTTTTCGACTGTGGGGTGTCCAACTTACGTACCCAACTTACGTACCCAACATTTCCCCCGTATAGTCTCAGTGGGGACTAGACCCCAAACTCTGTTCCTGCTAAATCCACTACTGATTTCATTTGCTGTAAAGCGTACTACACATGTGATGATTTGTTAAAATCCGATACTCTTTCAAGCAATATTAAATTAATGGACAACAGCATCAAAGAAAACGGATTATTTGTACAAGACCAGTTTTTTTGAAGCATAAGGTACTTCAAACCAGACATTTTGAAGACACAGTATATTCTGTTTCCACAGGTCTTTTAAGTGTATTGATCAAACGTATCTAAAATCATGTACACTTCACACATAATGGCACCAGGACCTCTTGAGCAAGCTATTCTACCAACTAAATAATTATCAACTTAACAATTACCTTAAATACAACTAATTACTTAACTGTATTTAAATTAATCACCATAATTATGTTGTAGAACACTGACAGTGATAGCCATCAGTTTCAATGGGCAACTTTCATCATACCCACCTCATCAAAGACAACAATTTTTACTTTTCAAAATCATCTTCATCAATCCTGTCATTTAAACAACACCGTACATGTGCTTGCACTTTGGGAGTTAAAATATGTTTTGAGGAAGTGGATGTAAATCGAATCATTACAAGCCATTGTCCCTATTGCTATAAGCCATTGTCCCTATTGCTACAAGCCATTGTCCCTATTGCTACAAGCCAGTGTTCCTACTAAAGAGCACTACAAGTATCATTTTTTATGAAGTCTTAAATTGATTGGTATGACCCAGCCGGGGATTGAACTCACGACCTCCCACATGCGAGGCGGATGCTCTACCACCAGGCCACGCCACCGTCTATTACTGAAAAAGCAAGTGTTACAAGCTGGAGTTCCTACACAAGAAGCATGTGTTACAAGCTGGTGTTCCTACACAGAAGCATGTGTTATAAACCAGTGTTCCTACACAAGAAGCATGTGTTACAAGCTGGTGTTCCTACACAAGAAGCATGTGTTACAAGCTGGAGTTCCTACACAAGAAGCATGTGTTACAAACAAGTGTTCCTACACAAGAAGCATGTGTTACAAGCTGGTGTTCCTACACAGAAGCATGTGTTACAAACAAGTGTTTCTACACAGAAGCAAGTGTTACAAGCTGGTGTTCCTACCCAAGAATCATGTGTTACAAACCAGTGTTTCTACACAGAAGCAAGTGTTACAAACCAGTGTTCTTACACAAGAAGCATGTGTTACAAACCAGTCATGTGTTACAAACCAGTGTTTCTACACAGAAGCAAGTGTTACAAGCTGGTATTCCTATACAGAAGCATGTGTTACAAGCTGGTGTTCCTACACAAGAAGCATGTTTTACAAACAAGTGCTTCTACACAGAAGCAAGTGTTACAAGCTGGTGTTCCTACACAAGAAGCATGTGTTACAAACCAGTATTTTTACAGAGAAGCAAGTGTTACAAGCTGGTGTTCCTACACAAGAAGCATGTGTTACAAGCTCGTGTTTCTACACAGAAGCAAGTGTTACAAGCTTGTGTTCCTACACAAGAAGCATGTGTTACAAACCAGTGTTTCTACACAGAAGCAAGTGTTACAAGCTGGTGTTCCTACACAAGAAGCATGTGTTACAAGCTGGTGTTCCTATACAGAAGCATGTGTTACAAAGCAGTGTTTCTACAGAGAAGCAAGTGTTACAAGATGGTGTTCCTACACAAGAAGCATGTGTTACAAGCTGGTGTTTCTACACAGAAGCAAGTGTTACAAGCTGATGTTCAAACACAAGAAGCGTGTGTTACAAGCTGGTGTTTCTACAGAGAAGCAAGTGTTACAAGCTGGTGTTCCTATACAAGAAGCATGTGTTACAAACCAGTGTTTCTACACAGAAGCAAGTATTTCAAGCTGGTGTTCCTACACAAGAAGCATGTGTTACAAGCTGGTGTTCCTACACAGAAGCATGTGTTAGAAACTAGTGTTTCTACAGAGAAGCAAGTGTTACAAGCTGGTGTTCCTACAAAAGAAGCATGTGTTACAAGCTGGTGTTTCTACACATAAGCTGGTGTTCCTACACAAGAAGCATGTGTTACAAACCAGTGTGTCTAAAGAGAAGCGTGTGTTACAAGCTGGTGTTCCTACACAAGAAGCATGTAATACAAGCTGGTGTTCCTACAGAAAAGGTGTTGCTACTGTTACAAGCTGGTATTCCTACAAAAGTATGTGTTACAATCTGGTGTTCCTACAGAAAAAGTGTGTATTACAAGCCAGTGTTCCTACAGAAAAAGTGTGTGTTACTGTTACAAGCTGGTATTCCTACAAAAGTATGTGTTACAATCTGGTGTTCCTACAGAAAAAGTGTGTATTACAAGCCAGTGTTCCTACAGAAAAAGTGTGTGTTACAAGCAGGTGTTCCGACAGAAGAAGCATGAGTTACAAACCAGTGTTCCAACAGAAGAAACATGAGTTACAAGCCAGAGTTCCTACAGAAGAAACTAGAATTACAAGCCAGTGTTCCTATAGAAGAAACATGAGTTACAAGCCAGTGTTCCTATAGAAGAAACGTGAGAAACAAGCCAATGTTTCTAAAGAGGAAACATGAGTTACAAACTGGTGTTCCTACAGAGGAAACATGAGTTACATGCCAGTGTTCCTACAGAAGAAACTTGAGTTAAAGACCAGTGTTCCTACAGAAGAAACACGAGCTACAAGCCAGTGTTGCTACAGAATAAACAAATGCCAGTGTTCCTACAGAAGAAGCATGTGTTACAAGCTGGTGCTCCTACAGAAGAAACATGAGTTAAAAGCCAGTGTTCCTACATTAGAAACATGAGTTACAAGCTGGTGTTCCTACAGAAGAAGCATGTGTTACAGGCTGGCGTTCCTACAGAAGAAACACGAGTTACAAGCCAGCGTTCCTTCCGAGGAAGCGGGTGTTACAAGCTGGTTTTGCATTATTAGAGATATAATATTAGACTTCCAAGGAAATACATGCTTTTCCCTAGAATAACCTGATCAATTGTTTTGGAGGAAAAAATATATATTAAAATGCAAATATAGCATAAACCATCATTATTAATCAATATACTTAGATTTTAATATTTACATTTTTTCTGATACATGTACTAGGCTAGCGCTAGGATTTTAAACCCTTTAGCCAAATCTGGCTAAAGCCCTAAAAATTCCTTTAGCCAGATTAGAATGTCTTTAGCCAGACTTTTGCCGCGATATTTTTGAACGAATTGGAGGCGCTAAAACTTCGCGTTTGCGTACACATCAATAGTAAGTTAAAAAAGTATGCTTTATTAACCTACATGTATAGGGTATCAATATGTCCACATCATATGCATTCTGCTTTAGTGCTTACAATTACTTATAATTACAAGTGGAGCTGTACAATATTCAAAAAGTTTTAAAAATTGTATTTAATTTAATGCTAATTTAATTTTTAAAAATTGTCGACTGAAATTTAAAAAAGGACAGAATGAATGCATGCATATAATAAGAAAATATAAAAATACAGACTCTTGTCACCATTGATTAGACCATTTAGTATTTTCATTAAATGTATTTCAATATACCTACTAACATTCATAGAAATAAAATAAATATATTTAAAAATGTAAGGCTAAGCTGAGGCATATAAAACAAGTTCAACTAACAGGAGTTCCAAAGAGCTAGAAAGATCGCGCTGCATTGTGAGACAAAATTCAGAAATGCTACATACACCACGAATATCATGCACAGAGTAAGTAATAAAAGCCACTTCATTCTAAAATTGTACCAATATTTTGAGTAAGCTCACCTTTTGTATTTTTTCATGTTGATTGTTCAACCATAAATTATCCCAATTCAGAGACAGCCGATCAAACATTGGTTCACACTTGCCATTGTTCCAGTTTACGCTACCGTGTGTACAACTAATTAGTCTTATCAGTGATCGTAAAGTTCAAAAACACCGACGGCATCTCCAGCTTATTAATTCGTTAGCAAACTTTGCCAAACTTTGTTTTTTGAAAAGCCATTTTGGCCGCTAGAGGGCGCCATGTTATTTTTTATGTTTTACCCGGCTCGATAACGCAACTAAATATGTGGATAATATTGAAGCGGGGTCACAAACCAGTTGATTGACAACAAGAGGCGGAACAGTGGGAGGAGTCTATCGCACACAACAATTTGACAGCGGTCTTCAATAAACACTGCGATAATTAGTTTATCAGTCCAAATTGATTGTCGCTAATTAGCGGGGTAGTGGCTTATAAACAGTGAAAGACTTTGTGTATTAGAATTCGGGATTTTCTGCGATTTTAGACAAAATCGGTCGGAAATTTGGATTGGCGAATTTGATATGTATTTCTTACGATTTTCATTCGCCAGTTCGGGTTTCTTTTCGCCTATGGCGATTTGGCGAATGGTTAACGCGAGCCTAGATGTATTGACAAGAATTCGATCAAGTTGGCTATAGTGACTGAGAGGAATATGGCAATGAAACATTAAGCAAAATAAAATTATTATCCTGAAACAACTTCACTGAACCCCAAATTAATTAAGCTTAAAAGTAAGTGCTCAAGACCTTTATCCATCCAGGTTTTGTCTATCATCAGGCTGACAGAAGCCATCATACCACACAGGCTGTTTATAAAACACTCTCTGCCTCAATAGGTTTGTACTCAGCTGCTTTAAAGGTACACCTGGCTTTCTTGAGTTTTAACAAACTTGTGATGTTGTGTTTGTTTTTCTGGCAATTTGAATACTGTTAGAAACCCTATTTAATGGACATCTTATTCCAGCGCTTTTAGCAGACGTTGTTTGCGTGAACCTATCATATTTAAAATCGAAAATAAACCTACCATATTTGATAGGTGTCTTTATCAGTGTAATATCAAGCAATTATTAAATGACTACTTTGTAACTGTACCAATATGACCATTTCCACCAAACCTTTATTTTTTAAACAGATTCTTTACAAGACACAAGCAGGGTCAATATGGCAGAAGCAGGGCCAATACCGAATGACACTTGCCTAATCCGTAATGGTCCTGTTGTATGCATGTATACAGGGTCAATTCAGCTAATTGAAAACATACAGGGCCATTATGGATTTTCAAAGGGCCGAAGCACATTTATTTGAATAAAATTGTCAATAAACAAATGTTTCCTTTAGCCTCGGTCCATTCCATCATAACTTGGATCTGTAACATTGAACTGAATTGAATTGGGGTTTTAAGGCGCACCAACACATGAAAGGTTATATGGCGCCTAACAGGAATGAACATGCCAGGCTCATCCTCCATGTACATCGAGATAAAATATGGAGAACGGGCCTAGAACCTTCTCACCCTAAACTGCAGAGTTGCTGCAAATTCTATTGTAGACACTCCATTAACGCTGGAGCCACGTTATTGTCATTATGGAAACACTTGTATATTTACATTTTATTATTACATACCTTACTATAAATAGTAAAACATTTTAGTAGAAAAACAATGATTATCAGTCCTTGCCGATTATGGATTAAGGAAAATCGGCACAGTAACAACAGACTGTTTGCACACGAAGACGTCAACGTCATCAAGCAACACAAAAATGTCATGGTGGAGCATTATGACTGTGGAGCGGATGTTGAACTCAACTGCAACTTTCATGCCCAGTAAATAAACAATGAAACATTGAAATATATCATTATAGTGGAAGAGAAGGAAAAAGCTAATTTAACATAATTTATTAATTTAACATAATGTATTTATCTGCAAAATAATTGTTTGTATCTTCTGCTACTTATATGTTTGAATTGAACCATTTTGTACACATATCAATGTATTTTGTAATAAACAAGAGGCCCAAGAGGGCCTGTGGACGCTCTACTGGCTCAAGATAAAGTTTATGTATAAGTGGCCATAAGTCTTTTAAAAATCATTCAACCAGAACATGGCAATGACAGGTGCAACTAGGCTAAGTGCTGAAATCTGGCAAAGAGTTCAGAAGAGACTAATGCTGGACAAAGTTTGTGTATTAAAACATTTAAAGGGTCACAACTCTGCCAAAAATCATTCAACTGAAATATGGCGATGATATGCACAACTAGGCTTGATACTGATCATTCTTGTCAAGTTTCATCTGTATCCAGCCAGGGGTTCAGGAGAACTAGCCCAGAAAAAAATTGTGTATCAAAATCCTTTAAAGGGCCATAACTCCGCCAAATATCTGTAAACCGCAACTAGGCTTGGTGCTGATCATCCCTGCAAATTTTCATTGAAATCTGGCGAGGGGTTCAGGAGAAGTACATCAGAACAAAGTTTGTGTATTAAAACCTTTAAAGGGCCATAACTCTGCCAAAAATCATTCAACCGGAACACGGCGATGATTTGCACAACTAGACATAGAATTGATCATCCCTAAAAAGTTTCGTTTAATCCAGCCAGGGGTTCAAGAGAACTAGTCAGAACAAAGTTTGTGTATTAAAACCTTTAAAGGGCTAAAACTCCGCCAAAAGCATTCAACTGGAACACGGTGACTATGTACAACTAGGCTTGGTACTGATCATCCCTGCAAAGTTTCAATGAAATCCGGCCAAATGAAGGCCCTTTCGTCTTAATGAGGCCAAGATATAGCATATTTCAGAAAATCAAGGGCCATGACTCTGATGTAAATGGTCCAATCTGGATGTTTTTCGAACTTGTCCAAGCTTTCATTGATATTAACAATCTGGTAAAGTTTCTTAAAGATCGGATGAAAGATGAAGGCCTTATCGTCTTAATGAGGCAAAATATAGGATTTTTAACTAAATCAAGGGCCATAACTCCACTGTTACTGGTCCAATCTGGATGGTTTTCGAACTTGACCGAGCTGTCATTGATGTTAACAATCAAGTAAAGTTTCATAAAGATCGCATGAAAAACGAAGGCCCTATCGTCTTAACGAGGCAAAGTATAGCATTTTTAACTAAATCAAGGGCCATAACTCATCTGTTACTGGTCCGATCTGGCTGGTTTTCAAAATTGTCTGAGCTGTCATTGATAGAAACAATCAGGTAAAGTTTTGTAAAGATCAGATGAAAGATGAAGGCCCTATCGAATTAACAAGGCAAAATATAGCAATTTCAACTAAAACAAGAACCATAACTCATCTGTTACTGGTCCAATCTGGCTGGTTTTCGAAATTGTCTGATCTGTCATTGATATAAACAATCAGGTAAAGTTTTGTAAAGATCAGATGAAAGTTGAAGGCCCTATCGAATTAACGAGGCAAAATATAGCATTTTTAACTAAATCAAGGGCCATAACTCTGCTGTTACTGGTCCAATCTGACTGATCTTCGAAATGTCCAAGCTTTCATTTATATAAACAATCTGGTAAAGTTTGGTAAAGATTGGATGAAAGATGAAGGCCCTATCATCTTAATGAGACCAAATATAGCAATTTTAACTAAATCAAGGGCAGTAACTCCGCTGTTAATGGTCCGATCCTGCTAGTTTTCGACCTTGTCCTAGCTCTCATTTATATAAACAATCTGGTAAAGATTGGTAATGATTGGATGAAAGATGAAGGCCCTATCATCTTAATGAGACCAAATATAGCAATTTTAACTAAATCAAGGGCAGTAACTCCGCTGTTAATGGTCCGATCTAGCTGGTTTTCGAACTTGTCCGAGCTTTCATTGATATTAACAATCTGTGCAAGTTTGGTAAAGATCAAATAATAAATGAAGGTGGTAGAGTGTTCACAAGGCTTAATATGGCATTTTTCAGCAAAACAAGGGCCATAACTCCGGTGAAATTATTTCGATCTTGCCAGTTTTCGAACTTGTCCGAGCTTTCATTGATATAAAGACACTGGCAAAGTTAAGTAAAGGTCCGATTAATATTGAAGGCCCTAGAGTGTTCACAAGGCAGAAAATAGCATTTTTCAGAAAAGACAAGGGCCATAACTCCGGTGTTACTGATCCGATTTAGCTGGTTTTCGAACTTGTTCGAGCTTTCATTAATATTAACAATCTGTGCAAGTTTGGTAAAGATCAAATAATAAATGAATGTGCTAGAGTGTTCACAAGGCAGAAAATGGCGTTTTTCAGAAAAAACAAGGGCCATAACTCTGGTGTTACTGAACCAATTTAACTGATTTTCGAACTTGTCAAAGCTATCATTGGTATTAACCATCTGTACAAGTTTGGTAATGATCAAATAATAAATAAAGGTGTTAGAGCGTTCACAAGGCAGAAAATGGCAATTTTCAGAAAAAACAAGGGCCATAACTCCGGTGTTACTGACTTGATTTGGCTGGTTTTCAAACTTGTCCAAACTTTCATTGATATTAACAATCTGTGCAAGTTTGGTAAAGATCAAATAATAAATGAAGGTGCTAGAGTGTTCACAAGGCTTAATATGGCATTTTTCAGCAAAACAAGGGCCATAACTCCGGTGAAATTTATCCGATCCGACTGGTTTTCGAACTTGTCCGAGCTTTCATTGATATAAAGACACTGGCAAAGTTTAGTAAAGATTCGATTAATAATGAATGCCCTAGAGTGTTCACAAGGCAAAAGTTAACAGACGGACGACGGACGGACGACGGACGGACGACGGACGGACGGACGACGGACGACGGACAACTCGCCATCCCATAAGCTCTGCTGGCCTTCGGCCAGTAGAGCTAAAAATGCACCTGTTGTTATTATTATTATTCTCCATTTATGGTAAGGTATACATGTAATACATGTACTTGGCAAATATATGGCCGTAGTGTGCCTTTTGTCGATAATGGCAAACCTATAGCATTATCGACAAAAGAAACAACACAGTCGTATATTAACCTTTATATAATAATTTACTTTATAAACTTAATAAAACAAGAAAATCGGTAGAACCGATGGATGCTCCCCGAAATGTATCCTCCATTATCATATAGCCTTGTATCACCCAGCAGTTTACAATTTGCAGATCCATTAGTAGTTTTTTTAATTATGCTTCGAACAAGAATAACAAGTATAAAATTACAAAGGGCAATAACTCTAATTTGAACGAAGACAGACATTTTTTGCACTCTGCACTTACTCTCATTGCCCTCTACCATTGTGTTTAGTTTCATTGCTGAACCATCACTAGTTTAGAAGTCATGCTCCGGACAAAAATCCTAAGTATAAAATTACAAAGGGTAATAACTCTAATTTGAAGGATGACAGAGTTACGGTTCTTCCACTCTGCACTTCCTCTCATTGCCCTCTATCATTGAGTGATGTTTCATTGCATTCCTATCAGTAGTTTTGAAGTTATGCTGCAGACAAAAATTCCAAGTATAAAATTACAAAGGGAAATAACTCTTAATTTGAATGGTGACAGAATTACGGTTCTTGCACTCTGCACTTCCTCTCATTGCCCTCTATCTGTGTGTGAAGTTTCGTTGCAATCCCATCAGTAGTTTTGAAGTTATGTCCCGGACAAAAAATTTACAAAGGGCAATAACTCAGTGAAAAATTAACGAACTGGAATGTCACGACAATATGTGCATCTCCATTTGATATTGATGCTTCCAAGCAAGTTTCACAAAATTATAACAATTGGTTATAGAGAAATAGCCCGGAGAAGAATGTTCTATTTGACTACTATGTATATGTGCATTAAAATACAAACGGCCATAACTCAGTGGAAAATTATCGAACTAAAACGTCATGACAATATGCACATTTCCACTTGATATTGATACTTCCTAGCAACTTTCGCACAATTCTAACAAGGGAGTATAGAGAAATAGCCCGGACAAGAATTTTCTATTTGACTACTATGTATATATGCATTAAAAATACAAAGGGCCATAACTCAGTGAAAATTTAAAGAACCGGAACGTCAAGAAAATATGCGCATCTCCACTTGATATTGATACTTCCTAGCAAGTTTCGCGAAATTCTAACATGGGGTTATAGAGAAATAGCCCGGACAAGAATTTTCTATTTTACTACTATGTATATATGAATTAAAAATACAAAGGGCCATAACTCAGTGGAAAATTATCAAACCAGAACATCACAAACAACAATATGCGCATTTACACTTGATATTGATACTTCCTAGCAAGTTTCGCGAAATTCTAACAAGGGGTTATAGAGAAATAGCCCAGACAAGAATTTTTGCACGGACCCTCCCCGAATTTTTCGGGGAGCATAAAAAGCTGGAAATTGGACATCTACCTTTAATATTGGATCCTTTATGATTAAGACATCTAAATGTTATACATTATCATGTTATACGCCTTTAAGTTATACATCTGTTAAACAGCTCCAAACAAGTAATTAGGGTGGTGTAAACATAAAACATAGAGATCAATGGCTAAGCCACCGCTTCTTAATAATAACATCAAGGTTTCAATGGTAATTTACTCCAGTAACAGACAACCTGTCAATCAATTATCAGGAGATACATAATAAACTAAAACACACATTGGGGATACTGATTAATTTGTTTAGTAGCTTTCTGTTTTAAATCGGTTTGATAAATTACATATGTTGATAATTTAGATGAGTTGAGATGATGATTAAAGGGATACATGGCAATCTTGAATTCTACAAGTAAGAGAGCATATAACACGGTGCAGTAGTCAAAGTATGACAGGGAAGCTAACGCCTGGTGCAGAAATCAAAGTATGATGGTGATGGTAAAGCTTGGTGCAGAAATCAAATTATGACAGTGAAGGTAAAGCCTGGTGCAGAAATCAAAGTATGACGGTGACGGTAAAGCCTGGTGCAGAAATCAAATTATGACAGTGAAGGTAAAGCCTGGTGCAGAAATCAAATTATGACAGCGAAGGTAAAGCCTGGTGCAGAAATCAAATTATGACAGTGAAGGTAAAGCCTGGTGCAGAAATCAAAGTATGATGGTGACGGTAAAGCCTGGTGCAGAAATCAAATTATGACAGTGAAGGTAAAGCCTGGTGCAGAAATCAAATTATGACAGTGAAGGTAAAGCCTGGTGCAGAAATCAAAGTATGATGGTGATGGTAAAGCCTGGTGCAGAAATCAAATTATGACAGGGTGCAGAAATCAAATTATGACAGTGAAGGTAAAGCCTGGTGCAGAAATCAAAGTATGATGGTGACGGTAAAGCCTGATGCAGAAATCAAATTATGACAGTGAAGGTAAAGCCTGGTGCAGAAATCAAATTATGACAGTGAAGGTAAAGCCTGGTGCAGAAATCAAAGTATGATGGTGATGGTAAAGCCTGGTGCAGAAATCAAATTATGACAGGGTGCAGAAATCAAATTATGACAGTGAAGGTAAAGCCTGGTGCAGAAATCAAATTATGACAGTGAAGGTAAAGCCTAGTACAGAAATCAAAGTATGATGGTGACGGTAAAGCCTGGTGCAGAAATCAAATTATGACAGTGAAGGTAAAGCCTGGTGCAGAAATCAAATTATGACAGTGAAGGTAAAGCCCGGTGCAGAAATCAAAGTATGACAGTGAAGGTAAAGCCTGGTGCAGAAATCAAAGTATGATGGTGATGGTAAAGCCTGGTGCAGAAATCAAATTATGACAGTGAAGGTAAAGCCTGGTGCAGAAATCAAATTATGACAGTGAAGGTAAAGCCTGGTGCAGAAATCAAAGTATGATGGTGATGGTAAGCCTGGTGCAGAAATCAAATTATGACAGTGAAGGTAAAGCCTGGTGCAGAAATCAAAGTATGATGGTGACGGTAAAGCCTGGTGCAGAAATCAAATTATGACAGTGAAGGTAAAGCCTGGTGCAGAAATCAAAGTATGATGGTAATGGTAAAGCCTGGTGTAGAAATCAAATTATGACAGTGAAGGTAAAGCCTGGTGCAGAAATCAAATTATGACAGTGAAGGTAAAACCTTGTGCAGAAATCAAAGTATGATGGTGATGGTAAAGCCTGGTGCAGGAATCAAAGTATGATGGTTATGGTAAAGCCTGGTGCAGAAATCAAATTATGACAGTGAAGGTAGAGCCTGGTGCAGAAATCAAAGTATGATGGTGACGGTAAAGCCTGGTGCAGAAATCAAATTATAACAGTGAAGGTAAAGCCTGGTGCAGAAATCAAATTATGACAGTGAAGGTAAAGCCTGGTGCAGAAATCAAAGTATGATGGTGATGGTAAAGCCTGGTGCAGAAATCAAATTATGACAATGAAGGTAAAGCCTGGTGAAGAAATCAAATTATGACAGTGAAGGTAAAGCCTGGTGCAGAAATCAAAGTATGATGGTGACGGTAAAGCCTGGTGCAGAAATCAAATTATGACAGTGAAGGTAAAGCCTGGTGCAGAAATCAAATTATGACGGTGAAGGTGAAATATGACAGTGACGGTAAAGACTGGTGCAGTAATCGACACATGGCAGTAAAGGGAAAGTCGGGTGTAGTAGTCAAAGTATGACGGTTAAGATAATGCCTGGTGCAGTAGTCAAAGTATGACAAGTATGATAGTGAAGGTAAAGCCTGGTGCAGTAGTCAATGTATGACAGTGTAGGTAAAGCCTCGTGCAGTAGTCTGACGGTGAAGGTAAAGCTTGGTGCAGCAGTCGAAGTATGACAGTGAAGGTAAAGCCTGATGCAGAAATCAAAGTTATGACAGTGAAGGTGAAGTCTATTACAGTAGTCAAAGGATGACATAGGAGGTAACGTCTGGTGCAGTAGTAGAAGTATGACAATGAAGGTAATGCCAGGTACAGAAATCAAAGTAAATCCTAGTGCAGTGGTCAAGGTATGACAGTGACAGTAAAGCCTGGTGCAGTAGTCAAACCATGACACTGAAGGTAATGCCTGGAGCAGGGATCAAGGTATGACACTGAAGGTAAAGCCTGTTGCGGAAATCAAAGTATGAGATTGAAGGCAATAGTCAAAGTATGACAGTGAAGGTTAAGCTGGGTGCAGTAGTCATGGTATGGCAGAAAACGTAGAACCTCATGCAGTGGTCATTGTATGACAGTGAAGGCAAAGCTGGGTGGTGCAGTGGTCAAGGTATGACAGTGAAGGCAAAGCTGGGTGGTGCATTAGTTATTGTATGACAGTGAAGGCAAAGCTGGGTGGTGCAGTGGTCAAGGTATGACAGTGAAGGCAAAGCTGGGTGGTGCAGTAGTCATTGTATGACAGTGAAGGCAAAGCTGGGTGGTGCAGTGGTCAAGGTATGACAGTGAAGGCAAAGCTGGGTGGTGCAGTAGTTATTGTATGACAGTGAAGGCAAAGCTGGGTGGTGCAGTGGTCATTGTATGACAGTGAAGGCAAAACTAGGTGGTGCAGTAATCATTGTATGACAGTGAAGGCAAAGCTGGGTGGTGTAGCAGTCATTGAATTACAGTGAAGGCAAGGCTGGGTGGTGCAGTGGTCAAAGTATGACAGACTCAGTGAAGGCAAAGCCTGGTGTAAGATTCAAAGTATGGCAATCCAAAACTTGTGCAGTTGTGTCTGTAATATTCTCAGTAAGATAAATTACCTTATTAACGAGTCTGTTAGCAAACAACCATGGTCGGATTTGTCGGGACTTGTGGAAGTTCAGTGTTACAAGGGCGTCAACACCGATGGACACGTAGTTGTTCATAATAATCTCCTGTAAAGTAAAATACCCAAATGATAAGTAATGAATGACCAGAAACATATGACTAGATACAGCTCTATCCAAAAAAAGGTATTTATGTTAATATAGATATAAAAATCGAACAGGAAAAGCGGCATTCAAGGACGACAGTCAACCACAAACACACACAGAAACAAAGAACAAATTTAAAGATGAATAAAAGGCCAAATAAAACATCACAAACACAAAAGGGTTGACAATAGGGCTAAGGCCTTGGAACGGTCAGTGGCAAAAAAGGTCGCAATAATATGTTTTACATTATAAATTGTTCAACTTAATACTGTTTAATTATTTATGGACAGTACAATTTTTAACATTTGAGTTATAGTTTTAATTTTTTAATACCACTTAAGCTGTGCTAGCTTGTGAAAAACACTGCTTAGCAATGTTACTGCTCACACAAAACAAATCAAGGATACAACTTAACATATTTTGTATTCAGCAATCTCTAAAGATTAGTTCTCTTTCAATCTTAAAAATAACACTTGCTTCGCTTATATTTGACATCATTGCCATTGCTTTCCCTTCATTGCAATCCTGCCTTTTGTTTGTAAATTACAGTCAGCAATACAACCTTAACTGTTAGGTACAGTCAGTGACATAACACTTAAATGTAAGGCACAGTCAGTGATATAACATTTAACTGTAAGGCACAGACAGTGACATAACACTTAACTGTAAGACACAGTCAGTGACATAACAATTATCTGTTAGGCACAGTCAGTGATATAACACTTAACTGTAAGGAAAGTCAGTGACATAACAATTAACCGTAATGTAGTCAGTGACATAACACTGAACTGTAAGACACAGTTAGTAGCAAAACAGTCAACTGTAGTGCACAGTCAGTGATATAACAATTAACTGTTAGGCACAGTCAGTGCCATAACACTTAACTGTAAGGAAAGTCTGTGACATAAAAATTAACTGTAATGTACAATCAGTGACATAACACTGAACTGTAAGGCACAGTCAGTGGCATAGCATTTAACTGTAAGTCACAGTCAGTGACATAACATTTAACTGTATGGCAGCCATACAGTTATGGCAGCCATAGTGATATAACACTTAACTGTTAGGCACAGTCAATGACATAACATTTAACTGTAAGACACAATCAGTGTCATAACAATTAACTGTAAGACACAGTCAGTGACATAACACTTAACTGTAAGGCACAATCAGTGACATAACACATAACTGTAAGGCAGTCAGTGACATAACACTTAACTGTAAGACACGGTCAGTGACATAACAATTAACTGAAAGACACAGTCAGTGACATAACAATTAACTGTAAGACACAGTCAGTGACATAACATTTAACTGTAATGCACCATCAGTGACATAACACTAACTGTAAGGCACACTCAGTGATATAACACTTAACTGTAAGTCACAGTCAGTGACATAACACTCACCTGTAAGGCACAGTCAGTGACATAACACTAACTGTAAGACACAGTCAGTGACATAACATTTAACTGTAAGACACAGTCAGTGACATAACATTTAACTGTAATGCACCATCA